>JAZDUH010000066.1:43170000-43572500 GCA_036419115.1 Scarus forsteni | reverse complement strand
AGCATTTTATTCTACCACTAGGAAGACTCCCAAATGACACTTAAAATTCCTAACTAAGAGTTTTCTCTTAAAACCTATTCACAAAGCTGCTCTTACTAAGGAATTCAGAGAGCTCTTAAGCTAAAAGAAAGGGGCAGAGCTGACCCTGTTGCTATGGATGATGTCATGTTCTAAAACCACTTGACTTCTATCGCCTACAGTGATTGGCTGACAGGGAATGTGTCTGTGTGAGTATTTTCTACAAAGAAATCATTCAATTTAGAAAAAAGTAGTCTACTTAAAAAAGTAGACTACTGATTAAACATTAAAGAGGACATATCATGCTTGTTTGTCCTTTTCACTATGCCAGACTAGGATGCCTGTAAAGCATTTCTGCCCTCAGTACAAGTCATTTAGTTCCTTCATTGCCCCACAATAGCGTTCTCAATAACCTCATTTTAGGCCATTATTAAGTGCTTGTTGAAACGCTTCGTCTCAAGGATGACCTAAAGTTACCTTGCAACGTCACAGCCCTTTGTGCTCTGATTGGTCAGTTCTATCGGGGGTAGAGCCAGCTTGTCCTTCTTCTTCTTCTACTGTATTTTCCAGCAGGCTCAATGCAGCGACTGCGTATTGAGTCCCCCTACAGGCCAGAGCATAGACTGTAAAAAACATGGACGCCATGATGCTAGGCTAAAATTGAAGCCTCCACGAAAACTGCTCCCCCTGCAGTATAGGTCAAAAATCCGTCTCCCCCATTCATCTGGACGGGCCGTAGTGAAACTTCAAAAAATTAATACACCTCGTAGAAATATTTCTCCCATCTGTATGCTGTGGTGATATGAAAATATTATTGGGCTGCGTGTTTTCCAAGTCCTCTTTTTTCTGAAAAGTTTCTTTTTTATTAGTTATTAGAGTTTAAAAATGACCGCGGTTTACAGCAGCTTCACAATGATTGTGTACCACGTATGCTGTGGAGTGTTGTGACCGTTTACGACAGCTGCGTCCGGATTATGATCCAAATTCTCTACTGGTTGCACAATGGCGGCGCCTAGACGAGGGATATTTTGGCTTCAAATCCGTTACATGGCGGAGGGCGGAGCCATGCTATTCAGTTCTTATGATACATCCATGGGCCAGAGCTGGTAATGGGAGACTGAGCGAGGTAGTTTTATACCCCTGCTGCTAGATGTGTTCCTCGGTGAGGGTTTGGGGCTGACGGACATCACATAGGAGGAAGTGTTTTATCAGATTACTCCAATAAAAAAAAAGGTACCTCGTGATGTCATGACGTTTGAAATCTCGCGGACATCTCGCAATGACCTATTTTCAGAGGCATCAAATCTCGTTCTAGGATATCAGAAAAAATACAATATCTAATTTTTTGAAAATTAAGGGGGTGTAAGATCTTGTTTTCAAATTTATTATATTATATGTAAGTGTTAAATCATGCATTAGCATGATATGTCCTCTTTAAACCAAGAGTATTATGCCGACTAGTCAAGTATGTGTTCTGCTAATTTTAAGCAGCTGTGTTCGGTTAAATGATGAGCAGATATACATAAAAGCTGCCTCTTAATGACTGGGACTCTGGATAACTTGGCAGAGAAGTCATCAGGCAAAAAAAAATCACAAACCAAACTGGATGTAAGATCAGATTTTTCTCCTTAACCAACTTGTCCATGATAGAAAGAACATTATAAACGGAGAATTAGGATCTGGGATAACCTTGCAATTGAAGACAGAAGCATGGGAACAAATTTTCTTACAAATAAATGCAGCGTTCCCACTTTTGACCAGAACCATAGACTGCGGAGGCGGGGGGGCCAGGCCGGCCGTGGCCCGGGTAACTTTTTGTGTCGAAATATGCACTTATCGATGAGTTTTATAGCATCTAAATAGGTTATCTATAAATGCTATTCTTTAGCCTCCTGGTCGGGTCGGACAGGGCTGGACCGGCCTGGATAATCAACTTCAGGAACAAGACAATTAAAACTAGAGCAAATTTATATTATTTTATTATTTATATTACACGTCTGAGAGCGCCGGGCTGTAAGTAGCGATATATAGCCGTCTACAACTACGATAATAACTTTTCCCCGCATTGCTTGTCGTCACACATCAAAAACTACCGCTACGTAACTAGAAAGAGATACATTACCTCGTGGCTTTGCATCCTGTAAGTTGTTGAAAAAGAAGTTGTAAAGCAATGTAGAGTTCCGACAAAGATCCATGCTGCAGCCATTCACCACAACAAACAAACACATTCAGCTTCACGTCTCCGGTGCGTTCAAGTTGTAGGAATTTTGAGCTCCGAGTGGGAAACTAAAACTGGAACGTCCCCCGAAGTCTGAATTTCCTACTGGGAACTCGGTGAAACCTCGCCACCCCGAGGTGTCAATCGAAGATGGATGCCCCCAGTGTGAACAGTTATTTAGCTCCTGTAATAATCAATTTATTTGCACTTCTGACTGGGGTGTGTCGCTCTAGATCAGCTGTATACATAGTATTGTTAGATTTATATTTACAAAAATGCTGCCATAGTGATAATCACATTCTTCTGGATAACTTGGCAGAGACAACATCAGGCAACAAAAAAATCAACAACAGCTAACAATAGCCTGGTAGATGTACATCATGTCTGACCGTTATAGTGTAGTCTATAGCCTCTTGCATCATGTCTGACCGAAAATTTGTTCTTGCGATTGTGGCCCCCCCTTGTTCAAACACGTTCCGCGGTCTATGACCAGAACCACTGATGAATGTGAGAATCAATGATTCTCTTTACAGTCTCAGGCAAGGTCAGAGCTTACAGAGTCCAAAGGACAAACCACTGCAACAGGTAAGGCCAATTACTGTCAAACAAAACCTATCAATCAATCTAACAATTAAGTGTTCAGTAAATGGCAGAAATGCTACAGATAAATTAACCTTGCTAATTGTGTCACTACAATTTACAAATGTGAAGGTTTATGTTTGTATTTCAATTATTAGGAGGAGGCTCTACACCCAAGCCACAGGGCTGTTTCTATCTGTTGGTGAAGTGATGGCATCTTTGTTCAATTTTATTACCATCATTATCCTCCCGATTGAGGCGGTACCTTTTCAGAAGCTCATTGCTGTTGTATCTTTCCAAAATGTTCTCATGATCATGAGGTGAATTGCTGGCAGCAGCCATGCTGAGATTCTTTCTGAATTGGTTTCATTGACTTAGGAGTCCTCTTCACTACTTCTAAATTCTCACAGGTTTAGAAGCTTGCTTAGCACTAAAATGTTTTGTGAAATACTTTTAGGAAAGAAATTTAGGAGTCTTAAATGTAGGACTGACACATCCATTATTTTGAGAGTTTCTCCTAAATCTGCAAGTTAGGAGCTACTTTTAGTCTGTGAATACAGGCCATGACCTGGAAGACTCAATCACCATGTGTCTTTTGGTTGCTCGAAACAGAGAGTGTTAGTCCTGTGGGAGTGAGCATCCTGGTGAGGATGGATGATTTCTACCTTTCCTAGTAGAGATTTTGATATTTAGATATTTTGAGAATTTCATACTGAATACAAAATGAAACAGGGAGCTGTGCTTGAGTACAGGAATGACGTGGTATCTATGAGATTGCCGTAATACTTTAGCAGCAGCATTATGAATTACATGTAGGCGACTGAGAATGGACATACAAGGTGAGGTGAACAGAGAATGGCAGAAGTCAGGACCTGATGAAATAACTGTGAAAAATCACATCAAGCTCTGGTGTTGAAACTCTAGACTATTCATGTCCCTAAGACAGGAAATACAGGAACTGGGGAGTTGTTTTACATGTTAGAGAACAAAAGCACATGTTTATTTTACACCACTTTTTTTAAAGATTTGTTGAGGCGTTTTCAACTGTGTAATTTGTAAACTTTGAAGTACAGTTGATGGAAGGACTGATGTGTCACTGTAAATGCCTGAAAAGGGCGAGTAATGAGTAAATTACATAGACACAAACTGTCCTCAGGCCATGGCTGTAATAACTTACTTCATCAACAACACATCAGTACAGCATCAAAAATTTACATACTTGCACTGGATAAAAGAATACAGAAAATACAAAAACAAAATATTATTATCCCACGCAAATTAAATACATATACTTTTACTCATGCTCTAACTGCACATTCTGTCGTCCGGCGTTTCAGTACATATCAAATCTGTGGATTTCTGAAGAGTCCTGGCTTAGAGTCCTTGTGTGTGTGTGAGTGTGTGTGAGTGTGTGTGTGTGTGCGTGGGTGTGTGTGTGCTTAGGTACATGACTGTGTGTGTGAGTGGCTGTCTGTGTTAAATGTGGGCTGGGAGGGTGGGTGGAGTTTTCTATTTTATTCTGTATCCCCTTACTCTGATCTGCTTGTTTATTTTAATGTACAACACTTTGTGATACATTCTATGTATGAAAAGTGCTTTATAAATAAAGTTTGATTGATAAACAATACATTAACTTAAAATTACAAACAATGGTAAATCTTCCCGCCACTACGGTCCATATAGACAACAGTGCAGCCAGCTAGCATCGCCGTGGTTAGCTCACTTCCCAATGCAAGGACATACTGCAACATAAGCACTCTCTTGAGCATGACTACACATTCAACTATAATTCTAAAAACCAAAACCTCTTGTTTTGAGGGACAGGCCATGGCTGTAATGACTGAGAGGGACTTGTGAAGCGCACCCTAAAGTAGCTCAAAAACATTATGCTCCTCCTGCTGTCTCCCTCCAGCAACTACAAGCTCTTAGTTCAACTGAGGCTAGGATGACACTTGAACATAAACAAATACAACATACTTTACTGAACCATTATGACAGGAAGTTAATATTTTTGTACTATTTTTGTACTATTTTAGGATATAACAAATACTCCAAATGAGGCCAATAATGCTAATATTATTCAATCCATCACATCACCAGGTAATTTCTTGCTGAAAATTGCTAGATTGCACAAACACATCCGTCATGTTGATAACCTATTGCCTCCTAAGTATTTGTGCAATTTTGACAAAGTTCTCTTTAGTATCTTTCTTAAGCAGCATTATGAACATTTTAAAATAACATTAATATGAGATAAGAATAACTGAAATTGTTTGGTTAAAAAAACACAAAGCTTCTCTCTATGTTTTAAAATAACTGCACCCCCATCACATTATTGTTGAATCTATAACATCATGCTTCTGAAGTTTTATGTGGAAGTTCTTTTCAACCAAATACTGCATGAAATCGGCACAGTTGTCAGCAACAGACACTGCTGTGAAGGAAAGTCGGTTAGCCCCAGGGTACACCAGTGTACATAGAGGAGAATTCACTCAAAGACAAAAACACCTCTGAGTGTGAACTGAGAGACAAGATCAGTCTCAGTAAATCTTACTTCATGGTCTGTCTGTCAATTCATGCTTACATAACCCAATGATGTGTAAGCAAGGCCCATACTTAAGAGCTTTGCTCATCTACATCGTAGGAGCTGCAGGGAGCTTTTCTATTCTTCACCTGTGGAGATTTGGCTGTCGCTCAAATCAGCCTCTGAGTAGGGCAGGATAAGAGGGTTAATTTTCTGATTAATTGCTCCTGTCACAAAGATGCCATCATGGCACCTTGTGTTGCCATCTTTATATGTACGTCTTCAGTATGCTCAATGTATGGTGGTGGTTTAGTTTGCTGGTTTGGTGACTTAAGGTGCTTTAATACCTAACATCTAAAAACCCGAACTCGAGTTTCCTTTTGAAGTTGTTTTATTTTATTTTTAGCTTCTGTGAAAGCTGTCATCAAACCCTGGAGCCATACTGAGGGCTACTATAAGGTGGATGTGGATTAGATATCAAAATTGATAAGATTTGACTTTTACCAATGCCATTAACAATTCAGCTTAGCAATCCTATTTGTTGACAATTCCTTTATTGACTCTTGTGAACTTTTTTTGTGTGGAGCAAAGTTGTAATCTTGCCACCAGATGGGCCACTTAATATGGTTCACTAGTCCATCTGTAAAAGAGACCATAGAATGTGTTTGGGACGGGCTGGTTCTTTCCAAAGCATATCTGGCAGGTGATTGGATGATCGTTCCTTCAATCAATATTTAATATGGGCCAATCAGATAGTTTCATAGGTAGAAGCTAGTAGGGCTTTCACTTCATATTTGATATTCGAATAACCAATCGAATATGGGGATAAATATCCGTAACCGAATAGTAAATAAATTTTTGAATGTAAAATATTGAGTGTAGCAGCACAGCAGGGCTGGAGCAGTAGACCGTTCTGTCCAACAGAGGGCACTGTGAGCGCAGCTTGACCCTCAGTCACGTCTGCTGCTCTCTTGACCTCGGTAAACAGAGAGTTTCCACTCTGAGCAGACAATAGCAGCTCCGAATCATCCGAGGAGAGCTGTGTGGAAGTAGTTTTGGTTCTGCACGTTTGATGGCAAACTTAAAATCAAAGACCAGGCTGTGTTTTCTGTGAAATGCAGTTTAGTTACTCGTCCTCCATTTATTTGCAGGCTCAGCCGTCGGCTTTTCATCCAAGTTAAACGGCCGAATGCAGCGGGGCTTCGTCAAGAGTTTAACCCCGTGTGATTGTGTTTCTTTTTGGCAGGGTCTTCACCGAATGGATGGACAATTGACTCTCTGTCCCTTGCTATGGGGAGATATTCGAATTGTTGAATTGAATATCTTATCTTTATTTGGGTGCACCGAAATAATCGACCGTTCGAGTTTGATATTTGTCGGAAAAGTGACAGCCTTAGAAGCTACTGCAAAACAGAACATGAGTCACTTCATAAAACAAACTCTTGTCAAAACATGTCAGAAGAAAAGTGAAAATATACTGACTATAGAGAGGTTTGTAGTGTTGTCAACTGTTTTTCATTTAATAAAGAAATGTGACCATGATCTAATAAAACTGCTACTGGAGCTGTTAGCATATATGCTAATCTCTGTATGAGCAGTCACTTTCTGCTGTCATCTTGCTGGTTCTTCTTGCTCTTAAGAACTCTGATTGGGCTGTGCCATGTAGGGCCTCCCACAACCATTTAGATTGGAGCTAAGCAAGATGGATATGCTTGATTACAGACATTGGATCAAGCAGGTCCAGCAGCTGTGCAAGGTTAACAAAGTTGGCTTACACAGGGTTTAAGTGGCAACAATACCAAACATATCATTCCTGATATTGAGTAGTTTTGAATATTTTCTGACACTTTCACTGTGATTTTTGACTTGATTGTTATCATTTCTGCCGACCACCTCTAATGAGAGTGTGGCAATCTTAATTTTGAAAGTAAAAGGAATTGATGAGGAAGTTTCTAGGCACAAAGACTAGTGATATTGATTCCTTGAGGGAGTTACTATCGATTGATATTGGTTTTTGATTTCTCGTCTGGATTTGCTCAGGACTGGATTACATACTGGAATGCAAAAAAAGCAGTAAAATCAACAGGAGCCTTTATAAACTGTTGTTGTTCAGTGCCATAGCATGCATTTTTCAACATCAATAATCTCAAATTCAAACACATCCATAGCAGAGAAACAATCACAGACCAAGTGTCACTGTGCTCGTTGTGAATAGCACTACATGCATTTACTCTAAAGTTAAAAACTGCACTGCAACTACAAAAATGTTTTCTTTCCTCTTCAAGTTTGATGTCTGTTAATATCAGTGACAGTTTTGAGCTCCTCACTTTGCAGGCATCTTTGCATCCGTGCCCTAATCTGAGGAATGTAAGACTTGGTCAATGAGAAAAGATTGGGCCTCCAACGAGTTGTTTTCAATACAACTACTCACTAAGTAAGATTGAGTGCTTTGAATATGAACAACACAACACAGCTCAAGAGAGAAACATGCCACACACCCTGTTACAGCCACAAAAGTTACTTAATGGCATTACAGACTTGTCACACTTCATTATGCCTTTATAAGGTATTTTTGAGATTTTGGATACCTTGTTGATACTGGAGAGAAAGTCAAGAGACTTGGAGAGCGGGGAGAGAGAGTTTGAGAGGACACCCAGTAAAAGGGCCACAAGTGGGTTTCAACCACAACCACAAGAGTCTTCATCTGTGGTGAATTCTTTTTTAATTTCTATTACTGTGATGTAACTCCTTTGCAGCAAAGAGCAAAACGACATATTATGATGTGAAACTGTTCATAGGTCATAACTGAGTGCTTTATTACCCATGAGTTCATGGAGTGCCTTCCAGCAGATTTAACTTTTACTATCAAATGGGCACTTTGGTGGTGCAAAGTAACAGACATTTGTCCTGGCATGACATAACCCTAGAGCTTAATCTCAACAAAAATCCAGGTCATTCATCTCTCTGTTAAGGTGAATCAGAAACTCTGCACACGAGTGGCAGCTGTCTTCATTGTTTACAAAAGATACATAGGATTATTAACTGCTAGAGGTGAAAAAAAAGAAAATTTACCTTGGGCAAAACCCAAATCAGGTCAGATTGAAATCTGTTTAAGGAGAAGAAAAGCAGAGCATGAATGACATGATGATTTTTATCAGGACCCAAGAGACTGATTTATCCATAACATAGATCTGAAAATAAGTTGATAACTTCCCTCCTCAACTTTGTCCCACTCGCCCCAGGTGTGAACTCTTCATATACAGAGACACAGAGATCAACTTCATGAGCCCGATAATCACTGCTGATTCAAAGGGAGTGTAAACATTTGGATTTAAAGCTAGAAGTGACTTAAAAACATGACAGATGTGCAGCCAGGTATTGTTTGTGATTTTTCAGCCAAACTGATATTTTTTTAAAGAAAAGAGGAAAAAGCATCAATAATGTTTATCTCCTTTGATATATGGAAATTATTCTATTACCAAGAATTTTTACTGTGTCTTTCTCAGACATTTCTATAAGAAGAGAAAAAGACTAATCAGTGAATGGCAATAAAATAAGGCATCGAAATCAGTGTTGTTCTTCAAATAAGTAGGTACCAGATGTGTAACTGGTATCCCATCTGTACTGAACTTAATAAACCCTTCCCTTAAAACACATTTTTTGGTAAAAAGATGTGTAAGGAAATACAGTTGTGCCCAAAAGTTTACACCCCCCAGCAGAATTTCTGATTTTTTGGCCTTTTCTCAGAAAATATGAATGGTAACACAAAAACCTTTCTGCCACTCATGGTTAGTGGTTGGGTGAAGACATTTATTGAAAAAAAGATTAGTTTACTCTTTTTAAATCATAATGACAACAGAAACTTCAAAAATGACCCTGTTCAAAAGTTTACACCCCCTGGCAGTTTTGGCCTGATAACATGCACAAAATTTGACACAAATGGGTTTGAATGTCTACTAAAGGTAACCATCCTCACCAGTGATCTATTAGCTTGTAAACTGTGTGTGTGTATGAAAGCTCAGGGAGTTTCTGAGCTCCTGACAGACACGTGCATCTTTCATGGAGTGCCTATCAAATAGAGCGGTTTACTATCAAATGGGCACTTTGGTGGTGCACTGCAAAAGAATTGTCAAAAGATCTGCAAGAAAAGGTAATCCAACTGTATAAAACAGGAACAGGATTTTAAAAGATATCTAAGGAATTGAGGATGCCAAGAAGCACTGTTAAAACTCTAATTAAGAAGGGGAGAGAGAGGGATTCTGTTGAAACCAAACCACGGTCAGGCAGACCAACAAAAATTTCAGCTCCAACTGCAAGGACAGTTGTTAGAGATGCAAAGAAAAACCTTCAAATAACTTCAGCTGAAATACAGGACTCTCTGAAAAAAATTGGGGTGGATGTTTCAAGATCCACAATAAGGAGACTCTTGAAGAAACATGGGCTATATGGTCGAGTCACCAGAAGAAAGCCATTTCTACGCAAATGCCACAAAATATCCCGCTTATGACACGCCAAACAGCACAGACAAGCCTCAAAACTTCTGGAACAAAGATATTTGGAGTGATGAGACCAAAATTGAACTTTTTGGCCACAACCATAAACGTTACATTTGGAGAGGAGTCAACAAGGCCCATGATGAAAGGTACACCATTCCTGCTGTGTAACACGGAGGTGGATCATTGATGTTTTGGGGATGTGTGAGCTACAAAGGCACAGGAAAATTGGTCAAAATTGATGGAAGGATGAATGCAGCATGTTATCAGAAAATACTTGAGTAAAATTTACAGTCATCGGCCCAGAAGCTGCGCATGGGACGTTCTTGGACATTCCGACATGACAATGATCCAAAACACAACGCCTAATCAACCTGCCATTGGCTACAGCAAAATAAAGTGAAGGTTTTAAAGTGGCCATCTCAGTCTCCTGACCTCAATATCATTGAGCCACTCTGGGGAGATCTCAAATGTGCAGTTCATGCAAGACAGCCCAAGAATTTACTTTTTGCCAAGAGGAATGGGCAGTTTTACCATCTGAGAAAATAAAGACCCTCATCCACAACTACCACAAAAGACTTTAAGCTGTTATAGATGTTAAAGGGGGAAATACAAGGTATTAAAAACTGGGAGGTGTAAACTTTTGAACAGGGTCATTTTTGAAGTTTCTGTTGTCATTATGATTTAAAAAGAGTAAACTAATCCTTTTTTTCGATAAATGTCTTCACTCAACCACTAAACATGAGTGACAGAAAGGTTTTTGTGTTACCATTCATATTTTCTGAGAAAAGGCCAAAAAATCAGAAATTCTGCTGGGGGGTGTAAACTTTTGGGCACAACTGCACCATTTCTGAGCTAAAATCAACAGCTGCATAGCAAAGGTTCTACTATTGTGCAAAGGTAGGCATTTGATTAGTTTTAGTCATGTGACCAGTGCAGAAGACTGAATGATAAAAAGAGAGTCAGGTAGCACTGACTGGTGTTTTTGAACTGCAGTACATCCTTACAAAATGATATGCTTAAACCCATGAAAAGAGAAAGTGAGGGAAATACTTTCAGTGTTTGTCACTCCAGACTGTTGAACAGTACTTGGATCAAGTAATATATTACTTTAAAAAGTGAAGTCCTATCAAGTCACTTTGGGTATGTTTACGTGCAGAAATATGGGAGAATCCTCTCCATTACACCACTGCCATGATGAAATTCTGCAGATGCACTGGCAGTTTAATTGTTTTCAGTGGATTTGAATAATTAGACTCTTGTAGAAACATGGAGTGCATGGTCGGGTCACCAGAAGAAAGACATTTCTACGCAAATGCCACAAAATATCCCGCTTATGACACGCCAAACAGCACAGACAAGCCTCAAAACTTCTGGAACAAAGACATTTGGAGTGATGAGACCAAAATTGAACTTTTTGGCCACAACCATAAACGTTACATTTGGAGAGGAGTCAACAAGGCCCATGATGAAAGGTACACCATTCCTACTGTGTAACACGGAGGTGGATCACTGATGTTTTGGGGATGTGTGAGCTACAAAGGCACAGGAAAATTGGTCAAAATTGATGGAAGGATGAATGCAGCATGTTATCAGAAAATACTGGAGGAAAATTTACACTCATTGGCCCAGAAGCTGCGCATGGGACGTTCTTGGACATTCCGACACGACAATGATCCAAAACACAAGGCCAAATCAACCTGCCATTGGCTACAGCAGAATAAAGTGAAGGTTTTAAAGTGGCCATCTCAGTCTCCTGACCTCAATATCATTGAGCCACTCTGGGGAGATCTCAAATGTGCAGTTCATGCAAGACAGCCCAAGAATTTACTTTTTGCCAAGAGGAATGGGCAGTTTTACCATCTGAGAAAATAAAGACCCTCATCCACAACTACCACAAAAGACTTTAAGCTGTTATAGATGTTAAAGGGGGAAATACAAGGTATTAAAAACTGGGGGGTGTAAACTTTTGAACAGGGTCATTTTTGAAGTTTCTGTTGTCATTATGATTTAAAAAGAGTAAACTAATCCTTTTTTTCAATAAATGTCTTCACTCAACCACTAACCATGAGTGACAGAAAGGTTTTTGTGTTATCATTCATATTTTCTGAGAAAAGGCCAAAAAATCAGAAATTCTGCTGGGGGGCGTAAACTTTTGGGCACAACTGTACCATTTCTGAGCCAAAATCAACAGCTGCATAGGAAAGGTTCTACTATTGTGCAAAGGTAGGCATTTGATTAGTTTTAGTCATGTGACCAGTGCAGAAGACTGAATGATAAAAAGAGAGTCAGGTAGCACTGACTGGTGTTTTTGAACTACAGTACATCCTTACAAAATGATATGCTTAAACCCATGAAAAGAGAAAGTGAGGGAAATACTTTCAGTGTTTGTCACTCCAGACTGTTGAACAGTACTTGGATCAAATAATATATTACTTTAAAAAGTGAAGTCCTATCAAGTCACTTTGGGTATGTTTACGTGCAGAAATATGGGAGAATCCTCTCCATTACACCACTGCCATGATGAAATTCTGCAGATGCACTGGCAGTTTAATTGTTTTCAGTGGATTTGAATAATTAGCTGCTGTTGAGGAAGAGATGGACAAAAAAATCCTCATCAAAACATTGGTTAGTCATACGCTGTCAGGGATACTATCAGCTGTAACTCTTAATGTTCTGGGGTAGTAATGTTTACACAGAAAGTAAAGTTCAAAACAAGTTTACACATAATTTATGTGAGGATTCAGAGATGTCTGTTAATTATACTGTCTAAAGCAGACAAGGTACATGTGGGGGAAGGAGTCTTAAGGCCTGTAGCTTTAAGAGCATCTCAGACAGACTGAGAACACTGATCTATCAGGGGTACGCTGTTATGAAAACTGAACATTTTTTTATTTTAGTGAATATAAACATACCCTTACAGTCATCAAAATTGAATATATGAGCCTTACTTAAGAAAAATATGACCTCTTTATACACTTTCTAAGTTAAATAAGTATAAATTGGTTGGCAATATTTGGACAAGTGGGTGAAATTGGCAGTTTTACAGGGTGGGCGAAATGAGTCTACACTTGTAGTATTTTTTAATCATTATCATTGACCTTTTTAATCACTTGGTATTTATTTGTGCTCTCTTTAGTCTTTTTTAAAATGTGACTGAAGATTGTTTTGAGTTTAATGTTCTTAATAAAGCCTAAAATGTCTTCACATCATGCAAACTCTAGCTAGAAAGATCATTATGGACGGGAAAGGGCCCAAAATCAGCTCTTACCAAGGGAATTCAAAATGCTCAACCTGCCACTGTTACAGAGGATCTTTTGAACAAAAATATGTTGAGCACTTATATATTACTGTATATGTATAGTTTACTGTGACACTCCTAACTTTTTTGTTTTAAAAGAAACTTTCTAACTTGTTTCACCTGACAGTAAGCCCAACTCCAATAAAGTGTTGCTTTAGACACACATTTCTCAAAAATCAGTCTTCACTGTGGGGAAAAAAATCTGGGCATTATTAGGATGATAGAGACATCTAGTGGACATATTAGAAATAGCATGTTTGTGGTCTCCATTGCTTGCTTCTCTTGGATTATTTTACCTGCAGGCCTACCACTGAAACAAACCAACACATTTCTCAGCACAGCTCCCATCATTCAGCTGCTTCTTCACTGCATGCAGAGACGTCTTCTCCCGGGTAAAAGTAAAACTCAACAGAGTAAAATGACATTTACACATAGCAGCAGAGAGGATCAGACACCTCTGTCTGTATGACCCTGGCATCACAATAATCTGGCATTTTTTGTGCTTCTATGAAGCCAACCTACTCTCACACACACACAAATACGTCAGACGACAAAGTAGCCCTTATGCATGTGTTTGTTTCTGTGTGCATGTGTGTGCAGGGGTAGTGGGTGGTGAGGGGGCTCTTTAACCTCAGCCAGAGTCTATGGAACCTGATACTTGATGACTCCTCATCACAAGAATGTGAGTTTCCTTCTCTCGGAGCATCTGGCCCAACGCCCGGCCACATCTCCATCTGTGTGTGTGTGTGTGTGTGTGTTGTTACAATTTGCCCCTTTTTTAGATGAGCGGCCTCTTACAGAACAGTAAGACATTCTTTGTATGATGGTTGTCTGATTTGTTTCCTCAGTCTTTTGTTAATGTGCTGCCACTTTCATTTACGAGTTGGCCGTCTGAATAACGAAGGTTACACCAACTCCAACCAACAGGGGGTTGATTACAGGACTGACACACATATAAACACACACACACACACACACACACGCACAAATAAAAGTACTTTGATCATTTTTTCATTAGTTCTTGCACATCCAAAAAAAAAAAAACATCTGAGAATTCTGATGAACTCACGCAGGTCATATAATTAGCTAATTAGTGGTTCAACAATTGCTGTACTTTGACAAAAACAATAACAAAGTGAGCAGTGTTTGAATAAAATTCTTGATAATACGGTGATTAAGTCACAAGCAAGCAGCAACCTCAAGTGTTTAAAACTTAAGCCAACGTAAGGGCTTCATGTAAACTGCAGTTCCTCTAGTGTCCACTTGAGGCTGGCTGCAGAAGCACCTGAGGTCCCTGTTAAAATTAAATTCTGTTTTATTTTTTTTAATCATTATTCATCTGTTTTTAGAGGGATTTGAAGTTATGCTTAATTTGCAGCATAGCTGATGTGATTGATAGCCAGATTTTTTTTTGGCTGTTTATCAGGAGGCCCACAACCAACATCGGCTTCACCCTAGTATAACATGATTAATTCAAAGTTAGTTCGGACAGCATTTTCAACTTACCAGACTGTCACTGAGAGCCCCCTCCAGAAACAAAAGACTGCATTGTTTCTTGTTTCACAGTTAAGACAGCCAGGGATGGGAATCAAAAAGAAAAATTCCAGTTGATATAATCAATAACAGCTCCCTCAAGAACCAGATTTCATTAGTATCTTTCTTTGATGCTTCCCTTATCAATTTTCTCCACTCTGTTCTGCATGCCTTGCAAATCAAGGGTGTCATGTGGTCATTGAAGACCGTCATCAGAAACAATAGCAAAGAAGGAACAAATGTACTCATGGCAGACAAGGGGCAGAGGTGGTCTAAACTGTGTCTTAACTTTTTTTTTTTTCAAAAACACTAATTACATTATACTAAGGGTGTGGAAATACCAGCAGTAATCAGGGAAATGTACCAATGCAGCATGGCATTGAATATCAGAAGTGGCATGTGTTTAACAATATTGCCATTAAAGATCTGTGTAGGCCAACTTTTACCTACAGGAATCATCAGAGAATCTTTAAAGAATTAGATCAATAAGCAAAATCAATAATAACATTGGGATCAATAAATTCTTATCAATTCCTATCCTTACCCAGCCTTGCCAGAAGACAGATATTTGTTATTTTTATTATTATTAGTGTTGTTGTTGTTGTTATTATTATTAGTAGTAGTAGCAGTAGTAGTATTAAAATTAATAAAAACTTTACAACCTAAAAATCCATGATTTGAGAAAAATACAATTTAAATATGCTTATTTTAAATCATATGAAAATCAATACTGTATAATCACTGATGGGATGACATTCTACAGAACCACCATTATCTCCATTCTGTTATCATCCCCATTTCTGCTGGCGTCATTATCATGTCAGCACTCTCCTCAACCAAAATAATCTTCTTTTACTTCTCCCTATCAAAACATAAGTGTTGAACTGCACAGAGCTGATATAAATGGACTTATCAACACTTGATTTAACTCTCCAACTCTATTTGTAGCATCTGTATTTGTTGTCTTACATATTTAATCACAGCCTGGAAAGAAACTTAGCAAACAAACCATCAAACGTGCATGCACAGAGAACGAAATAACATACTATGCTGCTGCTGCACCCACACATCACCCACCTCTCTCCCAAAGTTCTTCAAGGTTTTAACAAAACTCCACATTGACTCAAGGATTATCTGTAAGAATTTTGAAGGTCATAGATGAAAGTTCATGGTCATGCAGCATAATGTTAATCGTTTGTCTGAATGTTTGTGCAATCTTCAGAACACAATATCTGAGGAATGTTTATATTTAAACCATTTCAATGTCCACTCGAACTCATGGATAAACTGATTGGACATCTTTAGGTACACATGGAATCATTACATTTAACTTTTGCCTAAAATGCAATAAATTTAACTTTATATTCTGAAGCTTGAAGGTCAAAAGGCATGGCAAGAAAACTTCAACCACCCGCAGAAGTACCTGAAGTTGTTGTGGGGTTTTCAGAAACCGTGCCTTTAATAAAATGATTTTCATTTCATCAAAATGTGTTTTTAACCAACATGAAAACACAGAAAACCTTCATACAGAGAAGGTATAAAATGCAAAGGAGAGCAGACATTTAAAAACATTTGATCATTTATACACCCTGCTCAAACGCTGATGTGATGGCTGTTTATTAATTTCCAAGGAGATACAGGAAATGGACTCTACAACTATATAAGTCAAATGGATATTTTGTGGATATTTTGGAACATGTTGTGAAAATTGGAAAAGGACACACTTATTAATCCCTCATGGGGAAGTCAAATCTTCACACTGTTGATGAGACACGCTACACAAACACAGGTTGAAACACACATGCACAAGCAGGTCCTCATGCACTAACGGAGACAAGTCAGAGTGATGGCTTGCTGATTTTTAGATGTGCTTCTGAGCAGTTTAGTTAACTGTATACAAAAAATATGAGCATCATTTTTTAGCACGTTCAGGCTCAACTCAGCAGGTAAGTCTAGCCATGCTGTGAGAGGAGGGAGGAGGGCGGATGGGGGATGAATGAGCACTACAAGGCATGACACAAGATGAATTTCCTGTTCTCATGATCATGGGAAGCTATAATTGCACTTCTTAAAACTCATTTAAATAACCAGAAGTACTTGGCATGAATTTTCCTTTAAGTTTAGCAAAAAGGACCCACTCAGACTCAAGGACTGTCTGATAGGATTTTTGTGACCTTGCAGTGCAGCTGGATCACCCTAATTACCTCCACCACGGAGGGTACGTTTTCACCAGGGTCCGTCTGTTTGTTTGTTCGTTTATCTGTTCATCTAAGATTATGCATAAACTACTGGATGGATTTACGTGTAAATTTTACCAGAGGTGTGGTTTGGTCCAAGGAACAAGCCAACACATTTTGGTGCTGATCTGATCCATTTTAGCACCACAAAAAATGATTATAATATAAAGTTTATTGTATAAATCCCTTTCATTTATAGCATTATGGGATATGTGGTATATTTGCAAACTGATGTTAACTTTTTACAAGCCTATGTCATTACATTTCCAAGCTTCCCTTGCAATGCCAGGGAAGTTCTCCACACAACTCCGTCCGCTGTCTGAAGGAATGCTGAACAGCCAATCAGCACTGAAAGCTGTGCATGCAGAGTTCTGCTCACAGACAGAGTGGAGAGAAGGAAGAAATTCCTGATGGAGAAGCTGTTCCTGAAGCCTTGGTTTCTAAGATAAATTAAGGCAGCAGACTCTCCTGAAATTGTAAAAACACCCCAGCCCTCTACAACTCACAACTACTCATACCAATAATATACGCTCATTCATGTTACAGAAAAAAAAATGCCAGCTCTGCTCACTCGCTGTCCTGCCAACCTTGCCAGTTAATCAGTCGAAACAAGGTTGCTGATAATGTCAACATGGGAATAGTCCATCATAGCAGAAGTCTGTGTGTGAGTGTAAAAAACCTTCCCCCCAAATTCCACATAGAGCAAACATGCCACGCACCTAAGCACTGTGGTTTTGCCCCGACCAACAGGTTGGAGACTACTGGAAGCACCGCGGCATGCACAACACCAACATCTGTGCAAGCAAGCAGCAAATCAAGTTACAAGACTCACTACTGACTAGGTCACTCTATTGGCTGATATTCATATGAGCAATAATCACACCTCTTGCAGATTGATATTTTTCATTCCACAATGTGCATATAAAAAATACAGGACTACAATGTTGGGTGGAAATCACAATTTATCTGTGGAGCTGAGCTGCTTGGCGGGGGTCTGTGCTTTCGGAGTGCTTTTCTAGTTCAGTGTCTGTACCCAACAAGTTCATCTGGCCAAGCTCCAGCACAAAGCAGCACGGCCCAATCAGAGTCCATTAAAGCAGGAGGGGATGGCATCAACAAGCAAAACGACAGAAGGAAGTGACTGCACTTACAAAGATTAGCATAGGCGCTAACAGTTTCAGTAGCGGTTTTATCAAATCTTGACTGCATTTCTTTATCAAATGAAAACAAGAAACACTAAAAGCACTCATAGAATGGATATATCTGCTATACTTCCAACATGATTTAGTGAAAGTTTATTCTACAGACTAATGTTATGTATTTTGCAGCAAGGCAGTAGTGTTCATCTACTAAATTATCTGATGGGTCCATAATTAACAAAGTGGATGAACTGAATGTCCAAGCTTTCTTTGGGCTGTTACCAAGATGGGCTATTGAAATGTACTGGAAGGTGCAACTAAGGTGTAGGGTTAGGACTTTGAAGAACAAGGTCTAACATCCTTGGGCTTCATGAATGATTGTACTTTTGCTGTGAAAGTGCCACCTTAATAACTTTTGGAGAGCTTTGGCTAAAGCTTTGCATTAATGCACAAGAGCTCTGTGAATCACATTACCACAAATGTCACCATTGCCTCTTTTGACCCACTGCTGTACTTACACCGTCTGACACACTGGTCGTATATACATGTGTGTGTTTAGAACACATATGTAAAGACAAAGGCTTACTTGTTCACAGCAGTGCTTTATCCTCATTACACTCCTCATTTGTTTACACTGTTAACTCACCCACTTCTCAAATCTTTCACTGCCTCTCTCTCTCTCTCTCTCTCTCTCTCTGGTGATACAGTCATTCAGTATCTACTCTGTAATTACTGTTTACACTCTTATTGCCCTTCACTCCGGACATGATTTTCAGCTCAAACATGTTACAGTGAATTGGTCGGCGTTGGCAGGACATGCAGGCTTACAAACATTTTACATCTGAATCAATAAACTGAGGTGTTGAGCAAAATGAGGGAAGGGCAAGGCTGGAGAAAATGACGCATGTAAGAGGGTGATGAGGAGGGTAAAGAAGCTGAGATGAAAGAGGGCAGCGGAGATGAATGGGTTGAGGTGGAATAAGTATGTTTGGTAGTGATATAAGTCAGTATAAGGAAAAAAGTGAGAGCAAAGTGAAGGGTTAACTGTGCAGCGAGTTGTTGGCTCGGAGAGAGACGGGTCTGCAGAATTAAAATCAGACAGACAGAGGAAAGTGGGAGCAGAAGAGAGAGATGAGGAGAACGAGAAGAAAGAGCGAGAGCGAAGGAGAGCTAAAGACAGAAAGTAATTGCTTCTATGATGGCTTCCAGCTGCATGGCACCGGGCCAGACTAACTCTGTATCACACTCACACACTTACACGTACACACAGACTTCAAGTCAGCAGGGCACCATAAACATGGATCTTGGTAGTTTCTGACACTGTTTGTTAGTTACTGTGACATGCTTGGTTGCTCAATGTGAAAAATGTATCCAGGGATTGAAGTAATGACCTGATATTTTCAGTTATGAGACTTCCTGATCTGGTGGCTGTATGTGTGTAATATAAACATGAATGTGTGTTAGTGCACGCTAGCCCTAAAATGCAGGAGCAATAACTCTTAATAGTGATATACCCTCTTAGGAGAGCCCTTTGTGGTTTTCAGGCAATGACCACTAGAGGGTAGAAGACTAAAGACTTCACTAACACATTACACATTACTCTCTTTCTAATAGAGAGGTGCAGGAATGAGTCCAAAATGCAGAAGTGAGTTAGTATTTTGCACGTTCTGGCTCCAAAGCCCAAAATAAATGTAGAATACAGGTTTTAAATAAATGCCGGAAATAGGGTTAGATGAATGCTGGTTCATGAGATTTTGTTGGTTTTGGGGAGATAATTAAATGCATCTACCCCAGTAAAAGTAAGTATATACAGATGAACTTTTCTTAATGTTGCAAATAGAGACAGGTAGAGAGTGATGAGTCACTGTGATTATGTTTACCAGTACAGCATACCTTTACATTTGACCTCAATGATCAAATATAATGACAGCATAACAATTTTCCCTGAATTCACTGAAATAATGAAAATTGATTCTAAGGATTTTAGTGAAAATGCATTTCATACTTTTGTTGTAAGGAGTGTTTTTGAGGTGTAGCTGCCCTTCTATTATCTCATACCACTCTATGACCACAAGCATCAGCAAGGCATTTTTTTAGAGAACTGACACTCGCTGGATGGTAAATGGTAAATGGATTTGAGCTTATACAGCACTTTTACTGGTCTTTTGACTACTCAAAGCTGTTTTACACTGCAGGTCACACTTACCCATTCACACCCATTCATGCTCATATTCACTCACTGATGGTTCTGAGTTTCTATGCTAGTACAGCCATGTGTCACCCAGAGCTGGCCTTGAATCTGCAATTGCCTGATTGCCGACCAAGCGCACTATCCAATTACACCACCAACGCACCTGGATAGTTTCTCTTTTTGGACCCATTCTCTGTAAAGCCTGAAGATGCTTATGCATGAAAATTCCTGTAGATCAACAGTTTCTGAAATACTCTGACTAGCATGCTGACACCAACAACTTTGCCTTATTCAAAGTCACTTAGATAACTGTTTTTCCTCAGTGTGATACTCAGTTTCAAATTCAGCACATCACCATGTAAGTAATGCCATACTTAAAGGCATTGAGTTTCTAACATGTGATTGACTGTTTAGCTATTTGTGCTAACAAGCAGTTGAACAGGTGTATGTAATATTGGGGCTGGGGGGTGTGACGATAGACTTAAACTGCAACATTATTCTTCTTTATGAGTCTTGCAAATCTCAATCAATCTTTATTTGTATAGCACCAATTCATAACAAGTGTTATGAGAGCCTCATTGTTTTCGCCTGGGGCCTCTAAATCACTAAAACCTTCAACGAACTCAGTTTAACACAAACAGTCAAAACCTGTGGCAAAAGAATCAGTTTATAAAGTCAACACTGTGATTTAAATTCACTGACAACTGATCTAAGTCTAACATATGGGCAGATGTGCGTTTGTGGAGGCGTAATGCGGCATCTGTTTCAGACACAGATTGTAAATGAGCAAGTTTCTCTGTGAGGGAAGAGACAGAGTGTCACTCAAAACTAATTGCTCTACAACACATACATATACACTCACAGCAACATGAAACCACACAGTCATAACACCAGCTATCATAAACATTAAATAGAACAGACATGATGAATAACTTGGGGACAAATCAAGGCTGTGTAGCAGGAGAGAATGACAGATTTACATCCATGTTTACGATCTTAACATTGAGTAAACACTGGCAACTGATAAACTATCAGAATGAGTTATATTAATGAGGGAGGATGTTTTTGCCAAGCAAAAGAAAGTCATCACTGGTAAATCAAGAGACAGGAAAGCAAATGCAGCATAAACTTCTGAAAAAATAAACTTGTTACAGACAATCATTTGAGTCCTTTGGAGAAGTATTAAAGCAAAGCAGTAGATAAAAAATAATGAGACAAGGAGAAACTTTTTTTGTCTCCACAGCAGCGACTGCTAAGGCCAAAGCATTTCCATCTGTTGGGGTTTGTTCACAATATCTTCAGAAGACTCTGATAGTTTTTTTTTTAATTTTAAGAAAAAGTCCACTAAAATTCAAGGAAAAAACTTGATGGATCAACATGTCAAAGTCCAAAGGCTGAGGTCATGGCTTATAAGATTAATGATTTGCTTGTATATATAATATCTCAAGAAAGGGTTATTCAAACACTTTTCGATAAGGGCCATGCACAGAAGAGATGGCCAGGCCATATTTTACCTTGGTTTTCAGAAGACAAGATGGGACAAAAGTGTGGCAAAGAGGGGTGGCGGAAATATCATCTTCACATTCAGACAAAAAACAAGAGTAAACTGTTGGTGCTCTCAGGTGGTTAACGATAATTAGCAAAGTATACTTTATTGATTTGATACAGAATACATGGTGAAATAACTTCGTATGATTTGGAATATTTTCTGCCTTAATCCATTCGTCTTTATACATCAGTCAAGCTTAAACTTCATGTTATAATGCGGGACATATTCAACTGCAACTTTTTGATTATGTTGTCGGCCAATAAAAGTGGCTCGTGGATCATGTTTTGCCGTCAGACAATAGTTTGAACGTCCCTCCTAGACAAATTTCATTCAATTTTTGCACTCATGTTAACGCTGACTCAAGAATTAGTTCATTGGATTTTGGAGGTCACAAATCAACAGTCAAAAGTACAGGTAACTAATACTCTGAATATTGATGTATCTGTATGCCATATCAACAGATGTTAATGTAAAATAAATCTAGTTATGGGGCTTTCCTTAAGCTTTGCTCACACTCATGGCTACACCGACTACATTTTGGAAGTCAAAGTTCATTAGCTACCATTTTTAGCCGTTGCTTGTGAGAGCAATAACTAAAAAGTGTTGAGGATCTTTTTCGGCAATTTTGGGCAAAGTCATTTAGTCAAGTTGAGCCACAAATGGAAAGGCATTGAAAGATATCCAAAAATCACAAAAGTACAAAAAGTCACAGTTCTATATCTAAGACTGTACTTCTGTTGTCATGAACATGAACCTTGCAGGGGCGTAAACTTGCCAGGTGGTAGTTTTTGACCCATGCACTTTAAGAGAAAAAAAATCCCTTGGTCTTAGCTCTACCCCTGAGCCCTACAGAGTTTTGGGACACCACTTTACGAGACATGAATGCGCAAAACCAAGGGGTAAGGGGTACATTTGGGATGGACTCTTACTTTCGAGGGATGAACTAAGGATTTTGTGCAAGTGACTGACTTTTACAGGTCATCCATCACGTTTTGCTATTTGTCCAAACTCTTTTGAGAAATGCCCTTCCTGCTTTGCAAGTGCTAAGGATGATTCAAGAAATGCCCCAAACTGACTGAGAAAAACTGTAATTCCATGATGGCGTAATGTCTGTGTCAAGTCACAGTGTAATCAGGTCTGGATGTGCAATAATCAGGTGCACATATTACGGCTTGAAACGGCAGAGTGAATGGAGCTATTGTTAGCTGAATCACTCACGTAGATATGAAATCTTCCCAATCACACAATGTTAAATCCTTCCACAAATTTCCTGGATCCAAAACCAGAATCAGATCACCACCAAATTCTATCACCTCTTTGTTCAATGACCAACGGTCCCTGAAAATGTCATCAAAATTCTTTGAGGATTTTTGCAGATTTTTCATTCAGACACACAGGCAGGTGGACAAACAAACAGAAAAACAGACAAACTGACAAACGCTGAAAAAAAAGATTCCTTGGCAGAGGCAATTATACTTAAAGTGTTTAAAGTTTATCTAATCTGTAATATTTAAACATTAATCCAAGAATTGAAGGCTTATATCAACTTCATTCTTTTTCTTCAATATTTTCAGTTTTTCCACAGTTTGAGGCCTACTTCAGTTGTTTCTTGAAATTCTGACTTTTTCTCCTCAAAAATGTCACAAATTAAAAATAAAATCACCTTATTTTAACTTTTATGTTGAAGTGAATAAAAGATTTGTTTTTGCTCTGTCTTTTTTCTTCTTTATGCCCCACTCTGATCTTCCTCTGCAGACTCCAAACAACATGTTCATAACCGTTTCCAATCATGCCACTTAGGAATAGATTTTGGCATTTTAATTTTTCAGTGAGTGTTTTCAAAATGCAAATTAACAGTCACAGATGTCCCTACAATTAACTTCCAAAACTTGACAACAGTACAAAGGCAGAATTTATTTAAATGTGATTTTTTCCCCCCCTCTCTTTATAACGTAGCCTCTGAGTTTGGCTGAAATATTTATGAAGGCAGAGAATGGGAGCTGAATTAGTTGGCCAGTTAAACAGCTCATTTCCAGCTCTGAGCGTATCTCTCTAATTGATATGCGGCTAATACTTTGTTTTACTCTGTAGGTTAGTCACAGGCCGATCAGTAATACACTAACTCCTTAAAACAAGGCTTCGGATGGCTAATCCTCGTCTTGAGTCAGTAGAGCCGTCTGCTGTTTGACATTCTCACAGCTCCTTGCTCTCTCTCTCTGACTTGAGTTGCCTGGAGGCTTTATCCACTAAGTCAAAACATTGGCAGTTCCAACATTTTAATTCCTTTTTGAAAACTGATTTCCCCCCTTTACGGCCCCTGCTCATCTGTTTTCTATGCAGCCGTGACCAGGAGAATAATGTTATTAGAGTCCAAGTAAAGACGAGAGCACAGTTTGGATCAGATGGAGTTTGATGAGGGTTGGAAAGAGCGAGTATTTGTGTGGCACGCCAAATTTTCCCCTCTCCCTCTCTCTCTCGCTCTCTCTGTCTCTCTCTCTTTCTCTGTAACGGCTGTCCACCGTTCCACAGATGGTGGAGGCATTAGCACAGGGATCTTCAGAAACCAGAGAAGTAAAATTATTATCTCTGACATTTCAATACAGCCTTTGGTCCAAGCCTCTACCAGGGCCTCAAAATCCGTTCTAGCTAATCTCTGCTCCTCTTCACACAGATTATCCCACTTGAGGCTCCTCTCTTTAAGCCCCCTCGGATCAAGGCACTTCAGAATCATCTCAAACAATTTACAGTGTGTAGGGCACATGTATGACATAAGGCACAATCCTGTAATGACATTTAAGTCCATCGTTACTGACTGTATGTTGATTCCTCAGTGGGAGGTGGGACAAATCCGATGCTATGCTACATTGGAGTTAACTTTCACAGTAAGATGAGCAGTTATCAAATCATACGAGTCTTATTATGCATGCCAGCAAATGACTAATCTTTAATGAGACCCACATTTAACCTTCTAATGGCTCTTTATTAGACTAACAAGCTATGTCCCAGTGTGTGTCTGCGCGTGTGTGTGGAGAAGATGAATGTGTGTGAGTGCAGACTGCATGTGAGTGCGGCAGTGAAACACTAATTAAGCTGTCGGATGGTGCAGCAGATTAAGAAGGGCCCCCCTGCAGAGTATTCGGCCCCGGTAGGCAAACAGGCTTCATCCCCCCTCAGCCAGCCAACCCAAATAAATATCTCAGCCCAGTGCAAGTACCCATAAGACACTGCTCTACACTCACATATCTGCAGCCCAGTGAGGCTGGATCAGTTGGCCAGCCAGAGCCAACAGTCAAGACTGCAGCTGAAGACTGAAGAGGAGATTATTGGCTGCTCTTATTAGCAGCGATGTCTTCATAATACACACAGATGTGCTCGTGTGTGTCAAGCACATTTGCCCAGATTTCTTGTAAACAGCAAGAATGACCGTCCAGCCGTTTCATGGCTCTAAAAGGAGGGATGAAACTGCCTCAACAAACGTCCAACAGTGAAGGTACAGGATTGAGATGGGAATAGGGCTGCAGATTTGTGTGTGTGTGTATGTGTGTGTATGCTTTTTAGAAGTCTTTAAATCAAGAGATGGGCATCCGTTTCAATGACCTTGACCTATAAACTCCAAAATCCAATGAGTTTATTTTACATAGAAAGAAGGAATTCATTGCAAAGATAAAAGATCCACTTAGCAGTCTTCAAGTAACGATAAATACAGAGCTCCAAGACATTGACTATTGACCTGGAACTCTAATGGCCCTTTTCCATTAGCCCTACGCTACTCTACTCTACTCAACTCTACCTGGATCTACTCTACTCGCCTTGTGCTGTTTTTCCATTAACCCCAGTCGCCTGCTCAACGGGGTGCAGTGTCGCTGTAAACAGCATGAGCGGCACTCTGGTGACAACATTTTGAGGACACAACAATCTGTGGCTTTTTGTCACAAACCGAGTAAAAAAGGAAAGTACAAGAAGGCTGCAGGTGGCAAGGAGAAATACCCCTTGAGAAGCTCGGGAGAGTTTTGGAAGCTATACAACAGAATGAAGCCGCGGACGAGAGCAATCGAGCTGCAAAGAAAAGACGTATAAGGGTAAGCTACCGCTAGCATCCTAGATCGTCGCGCTCATGACTAATTGATGACCACATTGTCTGACCAATCAGTAGCCAGCAGTTGGTGACATCATCTTTTAGTATCGACTCCGCTCGCTTGGAACCAGAGCAGAGTAGGTACGAAAACTAGCTTGTTTTAGGAGGTACCAGGCTAGTGGAGACACGCTGCAAATCGAGTAGGGTCGAGTAGAGTAGGGCCAAGGTGTGCTAGTGGAAAAAGGACATTGATGTCAATTCATCCTTGGGTAAAGTGGCCTTTGGTCCAAAGTTTGACGAAAATGCTTTAAAGAATTCTTAATACATTTCAATCACATGGCGCTATAAAAAGCAAAGAAAGAAGCATAGACTGTAAAAGATCCTGACAAAGCCATGTGGCATCAACCCTTTGATTTTCAATAACTCCAACCCTAAATCCTTTATTAAGAAAAATGGGCGTGAATATTTGTTTTGAACCAGGCTGTAAAGGTGTATATTAAGGCTGTGAAAAGCTTTTTTCTCACAAACAATCATTAAGGTGACAGGTTCCTGCAGGCCTCAAGCAGACACTCTGGGTACTACAGAGTTTGGCACTTCTACATGGGGCTCCATTTACAGTCTCTGAGGGTGGCCAACTGGAATAAACACAAGGACCTCTGAACACAGTCTTTGACCTTAAAATCGGAGTAGTTGGTTTTCAAAATCTATCTGTTGGTTTAAAAAGCACTTGGGGGTTTTGGGACAATGCACTTGTGGCTTCTTCTTATTTCTCTGCTGTTTTCATTGCCTCTGTTTATTCACTTGCCCTTGCCATGGGGGTTGTGTTTTTGCTGTCTGTCCATCCAACTGTTTGTTTATCTATTTGTCCAGCCGTCTATGAGTAAGAAGATTCAAAGGGTTTTAAACTGTTTGGTCATGGAAAAATAAAAACCTGAAATGAGGCATAACTTCAAAATTCTAGGTTTTCTGAGAAGGTTTATTTATTTGATTTATTATTTGTACCATACAAATAATAAATCCTTAGGTCTGCGTGGGCATTTGTGCAAAGTTTGGAAAAAACCTTTGGGTGTTTTCTTTAGATTTCTGCACTAGATTACATTTGATGAACATGAACTCCGTTACCTTCACCAAACGATGGGAACTGATAAAATGTTACTGATACAATACAAGTTTTAATTCTGCTTATATAATCAATTCCTTATTAAATCTCAGTAAACATTAGGACATGACATTGCTTATATTTGCCATGCTGCAGTGATACATTTCTCTGCATTTTACTGGTGTTTCTACTCTTGAAATCACACACACGCACACACTGGATGATATGCAGTTAGCAGGGGAGTAGGTAAACACATATACACCAAGATACAGTGATATTTTGTGGTGTAACACTGTATCATTATTTTTAGTGCAATATTGTGACATCTTGTGACATCAATGGATACTATTAACTCAACGTTGGATGACGACCTCAAATTGCACCTTATGTACTAACCTTCCAGTACTGATCTGTTAAACCACTTGCTGATCTTCTTACCAAAGCCTTTTTGCACTCCTCTTACTCTGCTGCTCTTTACTTCAGTGTGTACTGTGTTTAGATAAGGTAAGTGTAAATAGAATCATTATTATATTTGGGTTTCATACAGGCAAATGCTGTAAATATTATCATTACATTTTTACAAGCATTTTTACTAGATTTCACTAGCCTTAGATTATGCAAGTGTTATTAATGTTATTGTCATTTTTATTTCGAGTCTATTGTTAGGTTAATGCTGTAAATATTATCCTATTATTTTCATTAGATTTGATTTAGATTTTACTAGTCTTAGATTATGGTAGTGTTGTTACCTGCCTTTTTATTTCTTTATATATCTTATGGCTAATGACCTCAGTAACTGGTTTTGTTCTTTTCTCATGTAAGCATAGACTGTAATGACAAATAAAACTCCTTCGAATCCCTATTTCTTAATAATTTGTCAAAATGTTGATGTGTTTTAGTTTTTTTAGTGCAGTGTCCAGTTGGCAGCAGGCATTCAGTAATTTGACTCTATTACATTTAATATTAACATTTCTGTCATTAGAATAGATAATTAAGTTTCTAAATGTAGCAGGTACCATGCTTCATATCAGTAAACTGTTTTCTAAGAACAATATTGTGGATTATTAATAAAAAATAGAGATGCATTACCGTGTTTACAGTATTGTGATGTATCTGATCATCACTCATGTAGAGTAGCACATATTGCATGACAGATTCTGGCCAATGCATACCCTTTGCAACAATTTTAAGCAATGCTATTTTTGTCTTACATGATCACATTTTAGTTGTCACTGCTTACTGCCTCAGATGATAGTGACATCCTGATTTTACAAGCATGCAGAACTCAGTGGAAGGGATGCACGGGGAAATTGTTATGCATAAAGACTAATGATCCTGATTCCTTTTGCTTTTGCGATCAAATCTTGACTGAAGTTGTTTTTTTCCATTACTTACCTATGACAAATGAATTCCTAAATCTTTCTATTGTCACTTCATTCTTGAGTCAGGGTAGAAATGTATGCAAAGCCTGAAGAAAATCCCTCCTAGGATTATTAAGAATCAATGTTCATAAATTGAGCAAACAAGCAAAGGAAGCACACAAGGCTCTGAGCTCTCGTTCTATTACCTTCAATGTCTGATCAGTTCAATGTTGAGTCGGAGTGGACAATTATGCAAGGTTTTAAGGAAAACTGTTGCAGCAGAGATAGGGTTAAATAAATTGGAAGATGGCTTTACAGATAGATTGATGAAGAATACATGAACAATAGAAAAATGTACTGATGGACAAACAAGACAAAAAAGCCTTCAGCCCTCGCTTTTTCCTAATCAGAGGCATAAAAAGACAGACTCTTGTTTTACGGATCGGGTTTGGTAAGTAAAAGCGGATGACGAAACTGAATGTTTTGTAGAGAGCAAAGCCTTTGTCTCTTAGTTTTAGAAACCACAGGATTATATAAAGTTTGTATGATGTGTGTATGTGTGTGTTTTAAGATGGAGTTACTTCACCACAAAAGGAAGGAAACTCAAGCCTCAACTTTTCACAAAACATTTGAAACTTTACTGTAAGAGTTATGTGGGGGAAATGTTAAAATAACAAGCCTTCAGTTTATATAATTTCTTCCTCTCGCTTGGTCTTTCCAGCTTATCACACGCGCGCAGTTGCACACACATGCTCACACACACTTAATCATCGCTATGTGTGTACAGCAATTATTTCAATACATCTGCTGTCACATTAATCAAAGAGGTAACTGTAGTCCCACTCAGCAGGTTTCAAGTCTCTGGCTGCTGAACATCCTGACCCGAGTTTAAGTAAATTAATAGAGGAGACTGCTGCACATTTCTCTCCATATAAATGACACACTGTTTTATGTGTCTCTGCTGGAATTGTGGGTTTTTCATTCTGGGTGGCCACAGATTGGGATCTGGGTTTCTCTTATATAAAGCACAGTATCAAATTAAGCATGCCGGCCAAAGTGAATACAGCACATCTACTGCTTACGGTGTGAGAAACGACGAACAAAACCACAAACAAGGGAAAGATCGTTTTAACCACTGACTGTATACAGCATGGACAACAAGACTCTGACTGCTTTGGTAAAATGGAAGCCAAATATTTCCATTGCAGGCATTGACATAGATTACAGCTTGCCTGCTCCAATCTTGTCTTCGAGCAGGCGAAGCACACCCAGTGCGGTGGTAATTTGGCTAACAGGCGCACAAGTCACCAAACCCTCAGAGGCAGGTGTCTTAAGTGTCAGGCACATTTCAATGCAATAAACAATCACATCAATCACTATTAAATGTAACCGCTTGAACCAGCATATACATTTGTATCTATATTAATTGTCCTGTCACATCTGATGTCAGATCAAAGAACCTGATGGCAGCTCAGGTGTGACGCAAACTAACAAGTTCACATCTCTCAAGCCAACCACAAACAGCCTAACCATCAGACATGGAGTATATATCTGGCTTCTTTCATCTCATGAAATTCAAAAGAAATGAAAAAAAAGAGAGAGAGAGGCTCGCTGAATAAATGCAAGTCACTCAGTGTCTTAAGGATTTACCTGATTTGTCCATATTTCTCTGTTTTAATCTTTATTCTAAATGTGATTCATTACATTTACATTATTGCAAGGAGGATGAGGAGGAGATACCAGGATAGGATATATCACCGAAGGTGATGACAGATCAGGAATGCAGGTGGATCACAAGCATGATGGATGGATTACCCTGCTGCTGGGTTTAAATGTAACTGTCACTTCATTTTGTACTCCTATTCATGACACAGGAACAGATTACATCTGTCCCACGAGGTGGTCCACACACCTCCGAAGCGCACCCCCATGACTCCTCTCCCAGCTGCTGTAAATGTTGACAGCGGCTCTGATCGTCTCTGCCTCCAGGTCTTTCCAGCTCACTGTGGCCATGGTGGCGGACATGTGTCAAACCGATCAGTTGCAGCACATTAAAGCTAGGGTCTACGATCTGAAAACCAGTTTGGCTGTTGAGTCAGATTTGAAAAACGCAGCCTGTACCCTCTTCACTCACTCCTCCCCTCTGTGTTCCAAGATCCTGCCCCCCAGCTCGTGTCGCCTTGTAACAACACGCCCCCTCTGGCAGAGCAATAAGCCGGCAGCAAATATCAGCAGCAACAGCAATGAGATTTCTCATAGCTGAAAGTAACAAACATGACAGTCATCCCCCTTGTAACACATAGCAGTAGCCATTTCAGTTGGACCGGTGGCGAAGCGGGTTTGGGGTCGCCACTGTTCGCCGATCAGAGCAGAGCTGATTGTGGGTGAGGATTTACGTTTCTCGGCGTGTCTTCACCAGCTCAGTTTACAATACTAACGATACATGGCTAACTTATGCTAAAATCTATTGACAGAGCCTACCTGTTCCGACCAACAACGTTCAGTCATTAGCCAGTATAGGCAAAGACTAACCAGAGTTATTCAGCAGACATCTTCCACTGTAGTAAACAAAGCTATTACCTGTTCAACCAGGGGTGGGCTGGCCATCTGGATGTTCTGGAGTATACAAGAACGGCCGGTGCTGCGGCCGTTCGGCAGCCATCAGCCAGTGCTGCTGGTCGGCCAGTGCTGCACCGGCCGCCGGCCACTGGCCGTTCAGCAGCCGGCGCAGTGTTCAGTCCCAGATCATTCTGCAGCTTTTTCCACCGTACGATTCTCCAATGCTGAGTCTCCGTTGGGATCTGTATTGCTCATATTTCTTCCTTACTTCAGCCTTTTCCTCGAAACTTTTACGTTTCCTTCCCTTCTTTGTGGAGGATAACAGAAGCGGCCTCCCGGTTACGGTGCTGCTCCTCTCCAGCGGCGAGCTCCAGCAGCTAGCTGTGCTGCTAGCTGCTCACTGGTACATGAGGGAGGTATTGGGGAGGAGGCGGGACCATGGGCGAGACGGTGCGGAGCAGAGGAGACAGAGGTTTGGATGGACTCACAGACCAATCTGAACCGCCGGGAACGGATATACTGAATGGATTTTTTTCTTTCTTTTTGGTCTTTATATTGCGTAGATCGGACCATAGGACCATAACGGCCTTATAAACTGTGTTATTAAGATGTATCAAGCTTCCAAATCGTAGACCATAGCTTTAAGGCTGCGTTTACACAGCACCAAAAACGGTCAATTTGTTGTGTTTTGGCCTTGTGTTTAGATGGAAATGCGAGGAAAAATCTTTGCGTCTTTCAGTCAGGAGTTTCCATGTAAATGTAGCCTTAAAGGCAAGGAGAGGCGTTAATTTGAACGGTGAAGGTGCGAATTGAGGTGCGCCTGGCTGCGCCGTTCACGAAAATTGCAAACTGCACTGGACACACTCTGTTGACGTATTGCATGGCAGGTGCACCACTGTGTTGATGACATAATTTAGAACTTAACTAGTTTGAGGCACAAATCCTCACTTTATCATGTATGTTAAGTTACCATTATTTTTTCCTCATGTCCCTCACATCTCTTTCTTCCTGTCTGCTTTTGTGATCACTCACTCTTGTGTCTGTTCCAGTGTCGCTCACCTCATCCGTCTCTTGCTCACCTGCTCCTGATTGTCTGCTTACCTGCTGTGTCTCATCACTCCCCATTACCTTTGTATTTAACCTCATGTCCCTCAAGGTCTTGTCATCAGTTCATTATATCTCACAGTCACGTTCCAACATCCCCTTTTCTACCGCTCATATCAAAAAGCCTTACCCTGTTTTGTCACTAACCTTGCCTTTTGCCTCTCTTTTTGGGCACCTCTACCACTGCTGATTGATGGCCTGTATACTAAACCCTGGTGATAAACTGTTTTTCTGAACTCTTGCCTTGTTGGAGTTTGGATTTGAAACATGCTATCTGTGCCAAAGTTCATGACATGCTTGGAGATAGTCCAATAACTCCATTGCTAGTTTCATCATCTTTTTTCTGCTTTTTCTACTTTAATTCATATACAACAAGGAGCTGCGTTTGCCAAGTGATCTGTCAGTCAGAAAGCTACATCTGCTTCTATTACATATCAAATAACTAACTAGAGTAACTTTACTGAAATATGAACACTTGGACTAGTGATAGATTGGATGGATTAGATTAGATTAGATTGAACTTTATTACTGCTGGATTCCTCGATGGTAAACCAATGTTGACGTCATCACCACCATTTATTGCTCTGCTACTGTGTTTAGTATACATTTGACAGCATTTCTTAATTTAGTTTTAGTTTTTTCTTTTATTCTAATTCTTTTGTCATATTTTAGTCATCTAAATTGTTTAAATCTAGTTTTAGTTGATGAAATTTTGCAACATTTTAGTTGACAAAAAATACTGTAAATTCAGTCAACTAAAATCTGAAGTGTAAAGTGTGATGCATTTTTTAAGTTTCATTGATTTTCTGAATTCATGTTTTAAACTTGAATAAAATTAAACATCTAATAATCCTTTGCTGGATGCTAGTAAAGTTTGAATGTATAATTAAAACAGAAACAAATCTAACTTTTGAGTGAAATGCAATCACCTTTATTTAGGCTACCTGGCAGAGCATCTCAGTTACAATACCAGAATTAACAGTGAACCTGCTCTACATCAATACATCAGTTCATAAAGAGAGCAGCTCTGACCGGATCACTCCTCAACTTATCTCACTACCACCAAGCTAAGGCAGCTGTGATTGGATTTCTCTCTTAACTCATCCAACCTTTCCACACAACCAAAAAAGCCGCGATTGGATATATTCCTAACTTGTCTCTACTGCCTATATAACCAAATTAGGTCTGACTGTCAAACAGTTTTGTCTGTTTTTCATCTCTTGATGAAAATGATAGATAATTTAGTTTTAGTTTTTGTCCATGCACACCTGTGTTTATTAGTTACTGTCTAGTTCTTGTCAGGGGAAAAAGGTTGTAGACGAAAACTATGTTGAAAATAGTCAACAAAATTAGCACTGCTGTGCTCACAGAAGATTTAACAACATGACACCAATAACTGAAAGCTCTAAGCAACCAACCACAGCAACAGATCGATAAAAAGTGGCTTTACTAAGTATGTTATGAGACAGTTCAGTTTAGGGCTCGTTTGAAGCATAAGCATAAATTGCTCTTACACTTACAGAGCAGAGAGAAGCAGGCACACAGACTGAATTGCAATGTGATCAACTGGCTCTGTGTTCATAATAAATATTAGTTACTGCTCAGCAATGTCACAAATGTGTGCTGTCTCCTCTTCAAGTTTTATGTCTGCAAATACCAGTAATAACCTTGCTCATAGAACTGCAACAATGAATCAATTAATTCAGTTAATATTAGTAATTAAAAATGTCAACAAATGTGGCTATTGATTTGTTATATTTCACAATTATTACATAACCTGATGTTGCACAGTGTCACTCATAGACCATAGAGAATTGGGCAGAAGTCAGATAGATTAAGTTGTTAGTTTAAGCTACATAACTCTTTATTTGTATCTTTTATAAGGTGGGAGCAGTGGATCTAATCAGCATGACAATAACCAAAATCGGAGATCACCAGACATTTTTCCATAGAAGAGACAAAAATTTGCAAGCTAAAAATGTGATCATGAAAACACAAAGGGAACCAAAGTTATGTTGTCCGAACATTACAAGATTAAAAAGTTAGTGGTAGGCTACAAACATACTTGTCACTTCAGGGGTGGGATTTATGTGAAACTCAATGTGGGCTGTGTACAACAGGTTTCTGATGGATTATCCTGGTTGATGTTGTTTAATGTGGATACTTTTTTTTTTTTTGGAAGCGCTTGAAATTGAATCAATAGAATCAAATCTTTTCTTTAAAGGTTTAAAGAAACAGGCATATGATGTAACACCTACTTGTTTGTTATCTTTTTGGATGAATTCGGGTCAGAATATTAATAACTAAGTACTGATTTCAGTGTTTGCAAGACAAAAAGTAGTAGAGAACCACTGGTTTAGGGGGAGTTGTTCAGGGGCAGTTATAGCTCCTCAAAAGGAAATAATTTGAATTCAATAATAACATCATACTGTTCCTCCTGAGAGTAATACTGTATTACAGCTCTGGACATATTCATTGTAGTCAACTGTGTTAGTGTCAGAGGGTTTCTTGCTGTGGGTGTATTTGTTTGTGTGTACAAGTTGGTGAACCTATGAACTTTGGGATCTGTGTATTTCAAAGTTTGATATTCTTTCTATAAACAGTCTGTATTTGAGTCATCTTTAGTTTTCAAGCATGCTTAAGATGCCTTATTTATTTGTACCTGTTTCCTGAACATTACCTCATTCAGTTTGGACATTGTCTGTTTTTGTATTGTAAATGTTAATTTTGTTAAAAAAACAGACCCTGATATAATGGGAAAATGTGATTCCATGTTTTGAGGATTTAAAGTGGTTGAAGTTCGTTTAAAAAAATGCAATGTTATATACATCCCCCCATGCATATCAAGCAAAAACAAAAACTACTTCCCAGCACTAGCCCAGACATATTAGTGCACCAATAACATACCTTTACAACCAACTCTGGTTTGATGGATTTACATTTTGCCTGTCTATTGACTATGTATCTGGGATGGTGGCCCTGGCGATGTGTTGGTTGTTGCTGCCCATCAGTCAACACCGTTGAGTAGCAGGAGCAAATAGAAAGCGCCTGATCAAGTATGGAGGTGTCCTCGCTGAGCACTCATCCTGATGGCCATAAGCCGTGTTTATTTCAAAAACTGGAGCCAGTCCGAGGCGGAAGCTCATAAATTGTTTAGCCCCAACACAGACTGTTGTTACTCCATCCTTTTGAATAGAGGATCTACAGTTTTAACTTTTACATTTTCACAATTTTAGTCTGATTGTTTTTTCATTTTTTCATTTCATATACTTTATTGTCCCCGTGGGGAAATTTGTCATGGGCTCCCTGCTGGTCCTGCAGTCATAGAAGAGCAACACAAATCACATAACACAAACACTACAGTCACAAACACGTCACAATCACGTTCAGAACATCCCTATTGCACAGTACCAATAAACAGCAGAAATTGTGACAGCAGAAATTCCAATCTTATAGGTGTCCAAGTACCTGTGCACACGTGACTGTCTTTCTGAAGCATGTAAGACCTGTCTTGGTGAGTAAGGCTATTTTTTTTATAAATGCTACACCTTTGATTAATCTGAGCAAACCTGTTACCCATCCAATGGCTGACAGCTCTGGGGCCGAGACAGAGCCCCCAGTCCATGCAAGAACAAAACACACACACACACACACACACGCACACACACACACACACACACACACACAAACAGTATAGTGAGTGTTGACACAGTCCAGATGTTGGCAGCTCTGCTCCAAATGAAAGCAGGGCAGCTGGCCAACAACCTGAACCGCTCTCTCCCCATCAAATGATATGTTTACAATAATACTGTTCTGAGACTCAGGAGACACACGCACATGTGCACATGCATGCGCGCAGATATACATACACATTCATACAGCACATGCACGCACAACATTCTCTAACCCGGGGGAAATGGTCTAAAGGAAAGGCAGAGAACCACATTCAGTTTGGGGGGGAACCGACTTGATGTAAAAAAAAAAAAAAAAAAGAGAGAACACCTTTTGTAAAGACAACAGCGGGAGACGGGGGGAAACAGACAGACATGATGTGACAAAAAGACTCGACAGAGACATAAGTCATTATCATTGCCTAGTTAGGATCTGTAATTCTTCTGCTCTGTCAGTTAGACAGAGAGGCAGGGGTTGGAAAATAATAACATAGTTATGTAATGTGCCTATGAGGGAACAAAAACAGAGACACACGCACCCACAGATCCACACAGCCATCACTCTGAGTTACAACAGAGATCAGTCTGTACCTAAGCATTTTCTATGGACCATGAACACAACATGACCCATTTTTCTGAGACAAAAAGACAAATTTATCAAAATAAAATGTTTCATTAAAAATTATGTATGACTGAGTGAACAATGTTTGTATCCCTGCTCTCTGCCATCCTATGTAAGCTAACCTTGTTTTAGTTAATTAGCCTGCTCATTAGCAATCGATGCATAAACAGCTATAAAACTTTCATTATGATGTGACTTCACTGACAAATGATGCTGTATTTCTATTCAAACTGATAAAATGAAATTGACTGGCTCATAACCAGCTGAATAACATAACCCAGATTTCAGGTCTCCATACACCTGATGTACATAAATGGCACAAAAGTACAAATATTTTGAAGGCCATTTTTGACATGCCTTTCTATTCACATTAAAGGCAACACTTTTTTTTTATTACATTAAACAATGTGCTGCATAAGTCAAACAGAGCTTACACCAAGTGGCTCTGACCTGGAAATTGTTCAGAGACTCAAAAGGTCAGTCTTGTAGAGAAAAGAATTTGGATCTGTACTGCAGGCATTTCATGACCAACTAAAGCTTGAACATGGACACATGTTTTTGCTGCAGCTCCAAATACATCTTTCTCTGTACTTTATCTTAAAATTCCTTATTCCTGTCATGTTCATGATATTTGAAAGAAACACAAAATCAAACAAGTGGCCAAGTTGACTGTTTGGACTGACTGTGACTTACATGCCAACAAGTGTATTCATTGGTCAGTTGTGGGCTAACTGGACACAACTTTTGAAAAATCAACCATGGATGGTATGAAAATAAAGACATCATGTAGCTAAGGTGTAAGCTTATATTGACTGGCTATAGGTCATAAAAAATATATTATGAGAAAACGTGAGAAAAGGCCTGAAGACTGCATCATTAATAAAAAAAAAAGACAACAACAGCAAAAACTACAGTCTGGATTGAACACTTGATTATTTTCTTAAATGGCAGCAATTTGCACTGAGAACAGTTTGCATTCTCCCGGTTAATTAAGTGGACACACTTTTAAAACCTTAATAAGCAAACCACAAAACTAACTTATTACTTATCTCTATTAACTTGCTAATTTTGTTGGGTCTACAGTGCTTTATTTTCAGAAACCATTACCAGAAAGTGGTAACCACACACTGAGTTGTGTAGCACATGAGACAAGCAGGAAGAAAGCAGACAGTTCTCTAGGAGTAGTAAGAGGCAATGTTTTCACAAGAAAACATGACAAAAGGTGGTACGAAAAAGGGGCACAGTTCAGCTTGTAGAACACGTAACGTAACGTAAACCTGGAGATATACTTGTGTCACGGTTTCAGGAAGGACCCAGCTGTGACAACTTGCAGTTTGTCCCAGCAACAGCTTTTACGTCCTTTGGTGTCATGAGTTTTTTGTTTACATACTTGCCTGAATGTGATGCGTGTTACTGGAGGACACTACTTGAGAGCACAAAAGACCTCAGGCTGTATGTAAGTATCTGTTGTGTCAGAAGTACACTGAAAACATGGTAGTTATTTCTTAGAGTAAACATGACAAAATAAACAATAATAAATATCACCATCATATATTTGTTCATCGGCGTTTAGACCTCACCATTAGCATTGTCTGAACTATACAATATATTCCTCAGTGCACCGTTTGATCTGTCTTGGTGCATTGGTGAAATCAGTTACAGTGTTAACTGATGACTTGAAGCCAACTGAACCTACATACTGTATGTCATAGTCAAAGCACTAGAAAAAATCAGAGGCTGAAGTGTTTAATGCCTCACTTTTGTTAATCATTGTATCAAAGACTGCTACATTGATCTTTCTGCTGACATAGACTTCAGCTACCATCTGCATCACATTAATTCTGAATGATGTGCGCTGAATCGACACAGGAGATGTGTGATGGCCATCATGGGTATGTGTCCCAAACTTAACAAGAGGTATATCTTCAGCTTGCAGCAATGCATTAGTAACACAGCACTGCAAGGTAACTCCAAACATCTGTAACTACCTAAAATATCACCACAAAACCTGGTCACACACAAAAACCCCTCTCCTACCTCCACCATTCGGAAGTTATAGGAGAGAAGGTTGTCGGAAATGTCCTTGATGAACTGAGGAGTATGGCTCTTTTAAATTAACGCTATACTGTTCATTAGACTGTGCAAATTTGTTCCCTATCTCAGGGCTAACCACTCTAAACTTAAGCAGAATCAAATGAATACATGAATCATAACTAACTTAAGTTTACGACATGGTGAATTTACAATACAAGTTTACTTAACGATGCATACTCACATGACAAAGGAGGAGCAAAGGAGAGTGAATGAAATAAAATAGCATGTTAGCTTCGCTTAGCTAGCATACAGTCATATGACCATTTAAGAATAGGCAGCAAAATTAAACAAAAAATTCTTACCAACTCAAGGCTGCAGCATAAACTTTGTCAAACCTCTTGTGTCCTTCAGTTTGCCTTGGATGTCCTGTGCCTTCAATTCAGAGCTGTCTCTGCACTTTCCCTCATCACATGCTCTTCAGTTTGACACACTAAAGTATCTGCACAGGTGTTTCTATCTGATGGCTGCCTGAGAATATTCTTCTATACTGACACACAAGCAAATATTGTCAAAATGTGTCTAATGAGCGTTCAGTCAGTCTCAGTCTGCTGACTCTGATCATCCGTTTGTTCTGAGCATATTCCTCCTCACTGTCACACATCGTCAAACCTGCACGAGGAGCTGACAGCTCAAAGCTCCACTGTTACAACCATATCAAATGCACAAATGCAGGCATATACATGCTGGCAGACATGTTGGGATACGTGTGGGCTGGCTGGATATCATTGCCTGCATGATGTTGCAATAAGTCGACTTTTGTCTTTGTTTCTCGACTCTGAATTTCCTCAAGCAATAAAAATCACATCCTCTTTCTTGTCAACTCTGATGAGGACCAGCCAGTACAGTCAGGAAGAGAAGGGGGGGAGGGAAACTAAACCTGTAAACTGGTAAGGCCAGACAGCAAAGGGTTTACTGTACTGCCCAGGTTTTTGTAACAATAAACTAGAAATCAAACCCAAATGAAGTGATGCAGAGGAACTCACAGCAAGTCTTCAAAAGCACCTCTCTACATGTGTGATTATCCACAAGTCTGAACAATCATATTGAAAAATGATTGTACTTTTACTGTAAAACAGATTTTCTCGAAAACTTTTTTAATACTCTACGGGATATTGGCTTTTGGCCACATACATGTGAACCAGATAAGGAGAAAAAAATCAATCAATTTGCAAACGTAATAAAGATTTTGAATGTACATGCTGTGGGAAATGTTCTTATTCATTCTTACAAAGTTTTGAATTGTTTAAACTAATGTATGTGTGAGAAAGTATGTGTGTATAAGTGTGTGGATATGGCATGGTGAGGGGCAGAACGAGACAGAGGTGTGACTCTTCCTGTAGACAATTATTCAATTTGACTCAGAGTTTTGGGATTATGAAGGCTTATTAGGGCCACTTGAAGAAATAAAAAAATAAATGAAAACTCGAAAATCTTCAAGAAAAAACTCGAAATTTTTGAGTTTATAAAGTCACAAATTTATGATTTAAAAAAGTCGTACATATGTGACTTTATAAAGTTGCAATTTTGCGACTTTATAAACTCGAAAATTTGAGATAAACTCATATTTCGGGTCAATTAATCAACGTAGTTCCCAACCCAAGCCTTCATTTTAATCAGTGTGACAAAGACTGTGAGCTAAAACCTCGTTTTCCTCCAAACGCGCCTCCTTTGAGCCAGAAAGCTTCACTTTGTCTCAATGAGCTGCCGGTGATGGCTGGCTCTTAGAGACCGATGGCAAATTACCATAATGGAGTAATAGTGTAAATGGAAATTCAGTAACTTAATAAGGACATATAACGTCTTCATAATCACAGCACACTTAAATGACCATTGTTCATAGTACATGTCATAGTTTCTTAAGATTTAGGTTATTTAAGAAATAGTTTTAATGTCATTTTTATTATTATTATTGACATACTGTACTGTGTATTTATTAATAAGAAATGACTTTAAAAACTGCAATAACTTTACTGTTGTTGACTGTAGTGGCACCAAGCCAGCCTGATGATCAGACATATCTTCTAGTTTATAATACAGCTCTACATGAGATAAATATGTTTAAATTCAATCATATAGCTTTTATATAGAAAAGTATATTCATAAATAGGTACTGAATATCAGAACTGTAGTAACTTAACTGTTGTTGACTGTAGGAACACCAAACCCAGCCTGGTGATCAAACATCTCTTTTACTATCTATCTATCTATCTATCTATCTATCTATCTATCTATCTATCTATCTATCTATCTATCTATCTATCTATCTATCTATCTATCTATCTATCTATCTATCTATCTATCATATATATATACATACATATATATATTTATTTATACATATAAAGTTGTAGTTGCAGTTCGATCACCAGGCTGAGTTTGGTGCCACTTCAGTCAACAACAGTACAGTAATTACAGTTTTTACAGTTATTATTTTAAAAAAGTAATAGTTATAGATTACATTACAAACTATTTCTATTAAAGTCAGCGCTGCAGTATAAACTGCAAGAGATGTGTGATTTGGCTTTGGTGCCACTACAGTCAACAACAGTAAAGTTATTACAGTTTTTACAGTCATTTCCTATCAATGAATAAACATCATTATTATAAAAATAATTCTAGGTTGAATTAGAAACTATTTCCATTAAAATCAGAGCTGTAGTATAAACTGCAAGAGATGTGGGATTTGGTTTTGGTGCCACTACAGTCAACAACAGTAAAGTTATTACAGTTGTCATTGCCTGTTAATGAATTTATGTCAATAATAAAAAAAAATTACATCGGCTAAATTATCTTAAAACCTGTATCTCTTAAATAAGTACTGTATTATTAACTAGAAGAGATGCTGGATCATCAGGCTGGGTTTGGTGTTTCTACTGTCAACAACGGCACAGTTATTAAAGTTTTTATAGTCATGTTGATAGCTTCTGTTGTATAGCTGTTGTATAAGCGAGAGGAAATGTTAGATCATTAGTATGAGTTTGGTGTCAGTACAGTCTGCAACAGTACAGTTAGTACAGTAATTATTGTCATTAGGCTACATATGAATTCACACTGTTCAATATATAAAAAAGAATTTAAATCAAATCAAAAGCTTTTTTTCTAAAGTAAGAGCTGTACTTTAAGGTAGAGGGGGTCATCATTCTTGTTTTTTAATCATTTCCTTGGTGGATTTCATAACTTTGATTGCTTTATTTTCAATCCAAAAATTCCTGTGAAATATTTTAATTTACAATTCTTTAAAAAACTATGACATGTACTCTGAACAACCTACAGTTATTTATGTGTGCTGTGATTATGAAGACGTTATGTCCTTATGGTTAAGTAACTGAATTTCCATTCACACTATTCCTCCGATTTAGTAATTTGCCATCGGTCCCTAAGCCGCCGAGCCATCAATCAGCGGCAGCTCACTGAGACAAAGGCTGTGTCCGAAATGGCATTCTAACATACTACATACTACAAACCCATTGTGTAAACACTGTATACTACATACTATAAGTATGATTAGAATGCCAACCGTTCACACTGTAGTATACTACTAAGTTTCCCATGATGCATTTCAAACCTCTGACGACAAAAATCAGAAGCACACCAGGCTATCAAATATTTCTGCTGATTCACCACATTTGAAAGTTCAGAGAGCATTTCAGGCGAGAAAGTCACCACGTACAGTAGAATACCTAAATGTGGTCATTTGAGCCATAAAACGCACGGATACAAATTTAATTTCGACATTTCAGACATTCCGCTATGCCGCTATTATGCTATCGACGAAACTTCCGGTCGGCTCCAAAACAAGAGCCCATTTACAAAAGCGTTAAAGAACTAAAAGGAGATCATAAAAGACGCATTTATTTTGAAAATGGGAAGTTTGCTAGTGGCCGATTTTTAGCTGAATGCCGGTCGGTCGTGTATGGCGCAATGCATTATGGGGCTCGCAATGCATTATGGGGCGGTTGAGTGTGAGTAGTATGCCCACCTCGCATACTTAACATTTTTTCCGATATAGTATACATCCGGGTATTTCTATTTTTTCACTCAATCGTTTCATACTCTCCAGTGTGAACACACTACATACTCATTTTGACGTCACACTTAGTATGAGTAGTACGTTAGTATGCCATTTCGGACACAGCCAAAGTGAAGCTTTCTGGCTCGTTTGGGTAAAAAGAGGTTGTAGCTCACAGTCTTCGTCAGACTGATTAAAATTAAGGGTGGGGTTTGGAACTACATTGTTTTATTGATGAGTTACTGACCCGAAATATGAGTTGATATCAAATTTTCAAGTTTACAAAGTCGCAAATTTGCAACTTTATAAAGTCATAAATTTTTTTTTTAATGTATATTTTTGGGCATTTTGTGCCTTTATTGACAGGAGAGAGACAGTGTATAGGCTTGTGAAAGGGGAAGACACTCTGCAAACTGGTCACAGGTGGGATTCGAACCTGCACCAGCAGAAGCATGTACATGGGATGCTAACCACTACGCCAAACCAGCACCCCATAAAGTCATAAATTTGTGACTTTATAAACTCAAAAATTCCGAGATTTTTATCGAAGATTTTCGAGTTTTCATTAATTTTTTTATTTCTTCAAGTGGCCCCAATACGCCGTCATATGGGATCATGTTGCAAGTCAAAATCAATTTTTTGTACAAACTGATTCACTTCTTGATAAAGAAGGTTCATTTTTTAACAAGATGCGTTGAATATATACAACACATGTTTTTTACAGTTTGTTCTAGCTGATCGAATTGACTTAGCTAACAGCAGACAACCTAAAAAACAACAAAACATTTATGGTAAAATTAAAAAAGGTTTGAATATTAAAGTTTGAAACGTACAGCTGACACATCAAGAACCACCCCACCGCCCATTCAGCATGCACAAACAAAGAAGAGAGAGGCTGCAAAAACACACAACTAAAACAGTTTGTTTTGTCTCGTGCTTCCTGTTTTATTTTGAAAATTCAACTGTCTCTCCTCATCTTCTTAGGTTTTGCTTCCTGTCTGGCGCTGTCACACCTGATTTCTGATTGTGCTTCCCCAGCTGTGTCTCATCAACCCCAATCACCTCATGTATTTAACCCTCATGTCCCCCTGTCTTGTTGCCAGTTTGTAGTACCTTAAAGTCTCGTTCCAGCATTCATAGTTCTTGTCTTTTTTTTTTTTTTTTTTTTTTTTAATGTATATTTTTGGGCATTTTGTGCCTTTAATGATAGGAGAGAGACAGTGGATAGGCTTGTGAAAGGGGGAGAGAGAGTAGGGGAAGACACTCTTCAAGCTGGTCACAGGCGGGATTCGAACCTGGACCAGCAGAAGCAAGTACATGGGGTGCAACCACTACGCCAAACCAGCACCCCCATAGTTCTTGTCTTGCCGAGTTTTAACCTTGCTTGGTCTGACGTTGATTTTTGCCCCATGTTTTTGGACACTGTTGCCTGATCTTTTGGACTGCTTTCCTGTATATGGAACTTTGTCTGGTAATAATTAAAGCTTTAAAACCCCACATGACTTCTGTTTTAGTGTGTCTTGCATTAGTGTCCTGCTATCTGGTTCTGGTTCATGTACTGACTCATGATAGTTGGGCCACTGGTGAGAAATTATGTAAAATGAAAGGAAGTCTACATTAAAATTGATTCTGAATCTTTTAATGGATACTATTGTGCTCGAATGTAAATAGAAGTTTCTGTTCTTTTGTTCCTCACTACTTGTACTCACAGCACACCCTACTTTAGGTATTTATCCCAAAACTCATCCAAGCATCCCCAAAAAGTTTTACACCCTTCTAATGTTCTATTCAGATCATGAAACAGTACAGTCCTTTGTAGAGATCTGAGTTTTACATGCCCATTAGGGGTGCAACGATACATGTATCTGTATTGAACTGTTCGATACAGTGGCCTCGGTTCAGTACACCCTATGAACCGAACAATACGCAATTTTGTATTTATTTATTTGACCAACTTCTGACGGGGTGCTATGTGCTGAAAGTTCAGTGAATCTGCATTCGACTACAAGCACAGATCGCTGAGCTGAACACGCAGCACCTCCCCTTTCATTTGGCCAAGCTGCTGAGACAGAAGAAGCTACATACGCTAGGGTGCTGCAACATGGCCAGTGCTTTACCTTCAGCTGAAATTGAAGACCCTCCACCATCATTCAGATCTGGCGTTTGGGACTACTTTGGTTTCCGTGTTATGACCTTGATGGTAAGCATGTCATGGACAAAAACACAACAGTATGTCGGAAGTGCAACACAATGCTAAATTACGTCGGGGGAAATACAACAAACTCCGACATCATCCCAGTGTTAAAACAAGTGGAACCAGACAGAAACAACAAGCAGCACAATGCTTCAGACTTTACCTGGGTCATTTAGACAGCCATTAGCACATGATTCAAACGGGGCAAAGGAAATCGACTGGGGGATAGCTACTTTTTTTGCTGTTGACATGAGACCCTTTTCTGTTGTGGATAACACCAGGTTTCAGGACATGGTACAGACACTTGATACACTTATAGCTAGTTCTTTGTAATATTTACTCTGGTGCTACGAATGCACCACATAAGATGGGTGAGTTCTCTATTGGATACATTTATTTTTTTACTTATTCTTATATTTACATGGTGATGTTTTTGTTTTTTATGATTCTAAGTATGCACCTAAGAATGTGCCTGGTTTAGCTGCAAGAGTTACATTTAATTCAGTTTAATGAAAATATAATCTGCGTTGAAACAAACGTTGGTTATTTTAATAAACCACAAGTAAAAAGGGCATTGAAATTTCTTATATGTTGTATCGAAAAAGTATTGAACCGTGACAGAAACATACTGAGCCGAACCGAACCGTGAATTATGTGTATCGTTGCACCCCTAATCTTATCTGTCCTATAGTGACTGGACACCCCTTGTAGAGGTACACCCACATCCACCTCCTGGACCCTTAACTAATAATAAGTTTGTTTTGTTACTGATGGCTTTGCATTGTCCTTTTTGTGGATTCAACCCGCAGCATGGAACTCACTTTTGCAGTTCATGTGGAAAAAACATGTTTCTGTTGAATGCAGATAAACCAGACCCAAGTCAAAGTTATGTTTCAAAGAGTTTTTTGTTGTCACGTATCTTTTGTTTTCTACGTTTTATACTATATGAGTGCATATAAAAATCCTGAATTGATGAATAAACATATTTAGCTTTGATTAATGCTTTGTACTAAATATGTTTTTATGGATATGAACTTCAAAGGTGGGAGCTTGGAAAAAGTGAAACCGCTTCATTCCTGCATTACCAAAGTTTAAAAGAAGGAGAGACAATCATGTTTCAAGAAGAAGAAAAGCCTTGAAAGAAAAGCCTGTGAAAGTTGGTTCTCTTTGTCTGGACTCGTTTGTTATTTGACTGTTGGTCCACTCCGACACATTTGTAGTTTGTCAGTAAATCTGTTTACAGCAGCCTCCGTCTATGTTTCTGTAGATTTCAGTTGGCTTTATGCGGATGAGGGGTGGCACGCTGAAACCTGTCAGAGGAAGGGTACTTCCCCTGGTAGTGCAGCCAGGGTGTGAGGCTGAGCAGTTGTTTTGCTGAGTGAAAAATGAAGGACTTCAACAAAAATCTAAAAGATAGTCCATACTATAGTGTTAAAAAATAAACTTTATACCAGGCACAGAAACTCCCTTTTCACTGACACAAGGAAGCGGTGGGGGAGGCGTATCAGAGCATCACATCGTACATTTGTGCTCTGGAGGACTTCCATAATTACAAAGTGTGCTCAGTTTTTAACCAAAAAGGAAGCACTCTTTCAAATTTGGTTAACCCAAAGTGCATTAGCACACCACTGACTCATTCCAAATCCTTAAGTGTCTGATCCTGTATTTCACAGCTCAGAAATCTGACTCATCTGACTCAGAGGTGATCATCCCAAGCAGAAGGGCTGCAGAATTCAATTCAGCTGATGTAGTTGTCTCTGTTTGTGTAATTTATGTGCAGACCAAACATGGTACACCTTTTAACTATTTCAGGACAGGATGCTCATCACCTGCATTGCCTGTACTTTGGGTTCTGTGAGCCAAGCCTCCTGATAAAACGATGAATAAAAAGAAAAGGTGCAATTGTATTTTTTCTCTTTCTAGGTAATTGAACTTGTTGCCAACAGTACCACTAATAATGAAGGTGTCTTCAGGCATCAATCCAGAAGCTCTGGTAATATTTGGCTCTTCAGTCTAAATGTGTGTTCCCATGAATCTTTCTGAAGTACAATAGCAAACATACTGAATATAAGTGATGTGCAACACAGATTTAGAGTTATACGATGTCTTCATTAGAAACGTTTTTTTCTTCCTAAATGGTTTATCTGGGAACAATTCAGCTTTGCAGTTTTCAAGTGCTTATCTGAACAAGTACCTTAGAGAAGATTTGTTTCTGACTTAATTATACCAATATAACAGCCACATTTGTTTGATAACACTCATGTCTGGATCTTGAAATTCTGTGCAGTCAAACCAGCATTATAGTATAGAGCCTCTCACCTCCTCTGCACTTTATGCTATTTAACTCTCTGTGGTGGTTTTACTTTTGTTTTTGAGGGGTGAGGGTAAAGTTGTACAGCTATCTTTTGTCATGTTATTTGTTTGTCATCTTATGTTCTTTTTTAGTTTTAAGTTTCTAAGTCAGTCATTTGTCTTTTGGAAAGATGGAACAGCGTCCTGCTTCTGTAATAATCACAAACCTGGCAGCCTCGATTCGCCACAATGCTGTCTGCAGCTTTAAAAGGGGATCGATCTCAGAATTCAAAGACATAAGCAGAAAGTTTTCAGATGATAGTGAGCAGTTTGAAGAGGGAATTGATACCAGTGACCAAAAAAAGATAATTCCTCATACTTCTTATCAAAGCCTGAGCCCATGATCTATGTCTGATGGACCTGCAGAGACCTGGTGTACAATTCTACAGGTCCTGCTCTGAATGTTTTTACAGAACTACATCATTTGGTTATGCAATGCTTGTATTACATGAATGCTGACTGTATTCTACTCATTTCCATCAGCAGCAATGAAGGAAGACAAATATAGTTTGGCAGGGAAGATCACAGCTATGCCTGCAGTGCACGGTGGGCTTAGACCACATTTCCTCTCAAAGGATCTTGAGAGCCAGATCTTAGGGTGGTCAAGATTCAGATCATCTTTGAGAGAAGGAGCAGATGAAGAAACAGGGAAAGTATTTTGAGAGGTATGACGGTGATTGATAAAAAGGTGTGAAGTCTTGGTAAAGGTGTTATTGTAGGGATCATTTCTGGCCTCTTAAAATTTTCAAAGTTGTTCTCTGGCATGAATATTTTCTGAGAACTATGTGTAAATGACAACTGGACTTGAGCTTACATGGCGCTTTTCTAGTCTTGCTACTGAAAACAGCTTTACACCGCAGGCCACACATACGCATTCACACCCATTCACTCTCACTTTCTCTCAATGATGGTTGGAGTTTCTGTGTTTATTTATCAGTATCAAGTCACACATTCAATGCCCATTTACTCACCACTGAAGCAGCAGCATCCCGCCCAAGGATCCACCCAGAGCTGGGCTTGAACCTGCAACCTCCTGATGAGTGACCAAGTGCAAAATCAGACTGCAGACCGTTAGTATTTAATATAGCATACTTAGTATAGCATATTTCATAATGAAATTCAGATCCAGAATGTCCCCTCATAGGAGACCCTGTGTGACCTGATAGTAGGGATGGGAATCGAAAACCAATTCCAGTAGAGAATCGTTAACAGCTCCTTTAAAGAATTGATTTCATTAATCTTTTTCCTAATCAATTCCCTTATCAATTCTATTCAATTCACAGGATTCAGAAGCATCAGAATTGTGGCTTAATTTGAATTACAAATACTGCACAACCTTAAGTGAGTGGAAACACCAGCAACTTGCAGAAGCAGTTATCTATACTGTGATGTATGTCTGGCATTGTTGCCACTGAAAATCAGTCCATTTGCCCACATGCAAAATTTGCTGGAATCGATAAGGGAATCGTTGAAGAATTGGATCGATTAGCAGGTTCGTTAACAGCATTGGTAGTGATAAAATCTTATCAATTCCCATCCCTACCTGATAGTGGTGGACAGCAGCATGACATGCCAAGTCAGTAGGAAAAAAAGCACAGTTGTGGAAGAGTACTCCATAATGACAAAGTTGAAAAATAATTTTTGATTTTTTTCCAATTAACTGAAAAGAAAATTGTGAAATAAAATTACAATACAAATTAGCAGAAAGTTCAAAAATTATATTTATGTTTTGTCGTCACAGGGTACCAAGTGTAGATAATTTACAAAAAAGAAAAAATAATTTAAATCAGTTGTGGAATCAGGGTTCAATGCAATAAATTGTGAAAAGGTAAGGGGGTCTAAATATTTCTGAATGGACTTTTGTTAAATCGTTTCCTAAAAATGTTTGATGTAATGAACATATGTCATAATTTATATAGAAAGGCATTATACATTTTCAATATCCACACTTAAGTTCAATTTACAAAATAAAAATAGAGATGTAATCCTATTTTGTCTGCCATCAAGGAATTTTAGAAACACCCATGAGGTGTCACATGTGAAAAGCATTTCACTAGTAAGAAAAGACCCTTAAGCGTGAATTGTTCCAAATCAAATCAAATAAACTCATAAACATTTTTCATCATCCATCTTTGTTTGTTCAAAACAAAAGGGTTTTATTGATTTTTTTTAAGATTTACTACATTCACTCCAGCCCTGAACACTCAAGTTACTCAGATCTGTAATCAGATACTTCTTACCTCTAACTCCTTTACAGAGTAATAGGGCTGGGCAGTATTATGATATAACTGACTGATCTAATGTCTTATGTTTCAGGAGATTTAAAAAAAAACAGGATTTGATTTTTCCTTTATTTTGTCACCTGTATTAGCCTTGCTGAGCAGACAGACCTGCCTGATTCTGCAATCCTGCATATCTGTCTTGCCGACCTCCGTTGTCCAACGACCTTACTCAGCTAAATGCTTAATGGACCAATCAACTAGGAGAGGGAGCTGCAGACATGACATCACCAGGAAGTGGCTGCATGTTTGAAAACAATGGCGGGGTCTCAATATCTGCATTATTATTATTTTTTTAATTAGAAATGGACTTAATTTATTATTTGAAAAAAGAAGGAAAAAACGCCACTTGAAGCTTTTCTTACAAGAAATCATGTTTTTGCTGTCACCAGGGATCACTGCTGGGAAACTAGGAGAGAGCGGGGAAGTCCTCCACAGACATGCTGGTTAGTCTATGGTCATCATGGTTACTCAATGATACTCGATGAAATCTGCTCTGCTCAGAAATTTACCTGGAAAACTTGGTAGGGATTGTCTTTGACGTGGTTCATGTCACATATAAGTGTTAATTGATACATTTGTGTGGAATAATTTAAAGTAAGATGATAGATAAAGGCAGTGTAAGCTAATGGCTAACTGTTGTTACTATTGTTAGCGCTGCTATGTATGTTACGTCATACATAGCAGCGTTGTTTGGTATGATTGGTCTGTGATGAGTGTGACGAGCCAAACGATTGTCCAATCACAAGTTGCTGTTGTTTGAAGGTTCTGCCTCTGAACAGCTCTTTACCAGATGAACTAGTGAAATATTTCCATGGCGGATATATGGAACTGTCTGTCTGGCGTGTCAGGTTACACCTGTTTGCCCCCAGCCTATACCCATTCACACTTGCGAAACAACTCTATTATCTGGACTTGACCTGGTGGAGCTGAATGTGTGACACAAGTTTCTAACCTGAGTAATTCCCTTGGGAGTGTCTCCCATCTGGGAGAGACAGCTTTTCCCCTTATGACATCATTGGGGGAAATTTCTAATGGACTGTTTGTGCTCATATTTTCTTAGAGAGCAACAGAGGGAGAGGGGGGATATGCATCATGCTGGGGAGGCTTACAGACAAGCATGAACACATAACATTGTACATATAAAAACACAGTTTGTGCAGAATATGAGACCTTTAAGCCTGTCTGTTTTAAAGATATCATCTACATTACAACATACTTCATACTGAAGAAATGTAAGTGCTATATTTAATTGCAGTGTAATCCATCACTGAGGCAGAATAAAGTATTTGAGCAGTTCAGGAGGAGTGTAATTCAGCACAGAGCTGGAGATGCCTGGCACTGCTGAAACATATGGGATGAATTATCTGTACAACACCGAGGAGGACAGAGAGACGGAGACAAGGAGAATATTTCCACCAAATGTTTAACTCGGTAATCAAACGCTGCCTTTTATTTTGCAGTATTCGGCCTTTGAAGCCACACCATCCAATGCTATCACCGAGCTGATGGAAGTGTAATGAAGTGCGGAGGAACAGTGCCAACTTCAGCAGGAATGCCTGTGGTTCTGCCTTCCAGCCCGACGCTAACAACACAGGCAGACAAACGGTGCGGAGGAAAACTAACAGAGGAGCTGAAATCATTTTTAACACCGAGACACGCTCCCTGTGCGTCACATAATCTCCACCGAGGGGTGTGTGTGTGTTCGCTACGGGGGTCCATTAATAAAATATGACTGTATCATATAATAGACTCGTCTGCCAAATTACAGGAGACAGAGAGACAGCTTATTAGGAGGATTGAGGGGGAGGTGTGTGTGTGTGAATGAGAGAGAGAGAGTGTGTGTGCAAGATGGAGCCTGAATAGAGAGATTAAGTGGCCTACTCTCATCAAAAAGGCACATTACCTAAGTGTTGGCATCATTAAAACGACTAAGGCAGAGCCAATCTGCTAACAAAGGCTCTAACTGTGACTGAGCAGACATGAGAGGGTTGGACAATTACTCTTCACTACTGCGCTCAGGAAACTCTCCCTTCAGTTATTTCTCTTTTTTTTCATCCCACAGGCACACAAACATAATCCTGTAATACACTCGCTTCTTTATTTAAATACGGGTATGCATATTTCTAACATGCCCATACACAAAGACAGCATTCTCACACACACATTAAACACGGCGGCGCTCTAAATCCAAATCAAACCGCCATGAGTCACACTGTCACCGTGGCAACAGTGGCCGGCTCCATGCAGAACACACTGTGTTATATCGCCGGTGCTTTTCTTTTTTTTTTTTTAATTATTCAATATGCCACACAAATACACACAGACATGACCAACTTTGAGCTACATTATTTCTGTTTTGATCTTTTGAGGGTGAAGCACTGGGCTGTGTAGGTGCAACTGTCAAAAGGTCAAAAAATATTCATCCAAATCTGCAAAAAAAAGGCATGTTTTCTTCTTCTCTCTGGAAAAGTGCCTGCCACAACCGCTGCTTTTCCTGCGTGAGTGATCATGCTCCCTGTCCTGTGGATGTGACAGCACCATTATGAGCTCTCTCTCAGCAGCAGTCCTGCGTTTCACCACCAGATGGCATCTCCAAACGCTGAGAGGAGGAGAGCAGAGGGGGGGTTGAGTGAGCGAAGGGGTGTGCTTAGATGTTGCCTGCTCTATCCATCTTCATAAACACATGCAATAGTCATCCTCTGAGCATGGCGACAAAGATAAATTGAGGGGACGCTTGGTTAGATGGCAGGCGTCCTGGTTAGTTGGCCGAACTGCAGGACTATCTGTTGTAAATTTATGGCTCTGTCTGGTGTGTTTGTGGTCTGTGTGGCTGTGGACGTGCCTCAAACAGTCACTGGCACTCACTCGACCATCCTGTTGCAAATTTTAATGCAGACTTGGAGGAAATTTTGAATACTAAATGTCAAAACTGGCTCAAAATGTAGCAGAAAAAAGTACTGTTGAGGAATAGGCAGACACATGAAGGCTGCGGAGAACTAAATGAAAGTTGTCAATAATAACTTTAAAAAAATCAGTAGATTTTAGAGGCCTTATAGTAGGTACTCCTGTAATCATGCAGTTGTTGAAGGCTGTAATATTAACCACGGTTCCACTAATAAAATGGTAGTGCTTTATGATAATTGCATAACTATTTTTGCCACAAAGACATGGGGATAAATGGTCAAAAGTCTGCACAAACGTCTGTTATAGCTGCTGCTTCTCTGGACAGTTGTGCTGCAGATGTTGATATGATCCGAGTTAAATCAATTTGTGCCCAGAGCTGTGCAGAACAACAAAAGCAATGAAATGTGAGGCTCTTTTTCATAGACTTGTATTTGATCAACCCCAGTTTTGTACCGAGAAAACAACTGTTGTGAAACACTAATCTATCCAGGGTTGTATCTCAGAGGAATGAAGTCATTATTTTGAGAATGCAATGACTGGAGGTCCACCTCTCCATCCAGTGTTTTGTTTCAAAGCTCATTAAGGCACTAGCAAAAAAACAAAACGCTGATATTGTGCTTTGAACTGCAAAATAACTACAGCATGCAGCTGCCTCAAATTTGCCGAAGCTTATGATCTGTTAATATTTTTCTGTCTCAGATCTTAAGCGTTGTTCAGCACTGCTAACCTTTCCACTGTTACTTGGACAAGTTGCAAAAATTTGGAAATTAGTTACTTTTTAGCCATTACAATTTAAAAAAGACATAAAATTATTTAACTTAGTAAGAGATGTCAACAGTAACATGGGGCACAGATGGCTTAGTGGTATTTTAAATGCCCCATGTAAAGAAATTTGCAGTTGATGTGAGTCAAAATTAAAATAATGTGTACAAAAATATATTGGAGTATTTTCTCTCTACAGGATACAGGCCACACAAGGTAGACCTTCATAGCATTGTGTTGGACCCTCGCTACCTTCAAGACTTCCTCATTTCATAGAGCTTGAGAGGGTGCAGGAAAAAATCCTGTGAGATTTTGGTTCATACTGACATAACAGAAACAGGATGGGCAACTGGTGGCATGTGGACCACATGCGGCCCTCCACCTGACTAAATGTGGCCCACAAGTCATTTCCAAAAAAAAAAAAAAATTGTGATTCCATCTGAAATACCAATATGATGCCATGCACATGTTAGAATATTTAATAGAATATTTAATACTTAATATAAATTTTAGGTAAATGTGTTGTATTTTGCAAGTAAATAGAGGAAAATAGTTTTTAAAATCGTTTTCCTCTTAATCCTTTCAAAAAGCATTAGTATGCAATACAGTACTGATTACTATATTGAGAAACTAGCACAGGTAAAATAGTTTTACATACAATAATGGTAAACACTAATTTAGGATGTATTTGTAAATAGGCTTAACATGACTTTAAAACTGTGTAAAATTGCTTAAAGGTGCTATGAGGAGAATCTATTTCCGGCGACATAAAGACTCTGCTACCCATGAGCACGACTGTCGTAAGGACGTTTGTTGTGATGCTAATAAAAATGCAGCTCGGACCTTCCTCAGAACTCTGCATTGCTCTTCTTTTTTCAACAATTTACAGGATGCAAAGCGACGAGGTAATGTATCTCTTTCCAGTTACGTAGCGGTAGTTTTTGATGTGTGACAACAAGCAGTTTTTGGTAAACTTAGTATCGTAGTTTTGTAGCCGGCTATATATCACTACTTACAGTTCAGTGTTCTCAGACATGTCCTAATAATAAAAATTTGCTCTAGTTTTAATTGTCTTGTTCCCGAAGTTGAGTATCCAGGTCAGTCCAACCCTGTCTGACCCGACCATGAAGCTAAGGAATAGCATTTATAGATAACCTATTTTGATGCTATAAAACTCATCTTAAAGTGTGTATTTTGATCAGGTATATATCTAAAAGTGAGACTTTTTTGTAATTACTTAAAAACTCCTCGTAGCATCTTTAAGTGCCTTTAATTCTGTCAAGTTTGTTTAATTTGTTTCTGAGTTATAAATTACCAATGGTAAAATAAAAAAATAAAAATAGACTATATTTGTTTTTGTGTTTTTGGTTTTACAGACTTCATTTCCCATCAAGAGTAAATAAGAATTTGGACCTATGTGGCCCTCAAGTTGGGAAAAAAGGATTTGTGTGCCCCTCTAGGTAATCAAAATTTCCCATCCCTATAATAATAAATCAAAGTTGCTGCATATTTGTCGACTGCATGTCCATGTAGCTAATCTCTGCTTCCATCACATCCTAAAAGTCTTTGACGGATTGAGATCTGGAGGCCACAGGAGCATGCCATGTTGAGGAAATCCATCTGAGATGATTTGGGCTTTGTGACATGGTGAGTTTTCCCGTTGGAAGTAGCCATCAGGAGATGGGTTTATTGCTCAACAGGTGCTAAAGGGGCTAAAGTGTGTCAAGAAAATATTCCACACACTACTATACCACCGCTACCAGCCTGAGCCTTATAATACAGAACAGGATGGATTCGTGTTTTCATGTTGTTTAAACCAATCTCTGAAGTTACCATCTGAATGAACGGGCAAAAATTAGTGTGTATATGTGTATCTCGCACCTCGCAGATTTTCAGTTTTGGCAATTTTATTATCCGCTCTTTCAGTCGTCTCTGCCTGCCTGTCCATAACTTTGTTTTTCTTCTCTCTTAGTTATAGTCCAATAACATGATCTGATTGACCAGATGTCACACAAGCAACAGTCTATCAACACAAAAGCCAACTCAATATGCCCACTGTCTCTGACTAGCTTATTGTCCACAACCGAGAGTCACCCAACACAGTGACCAGGGAGGAGCAGAGAAAGAACAGAGTCTCCTATAGTGGGAAAAAATCAAAGGGAAATCAAACTTCTTCTAAAGTTTAAAAACTACAACCCCCCACATGACAGCTTTAGAATCACCACTATCCTGTGACCTGTTTTAAAAATGGCAGACCTGCCCACAGGCTGACTGCAGAGTATCCATCGCAGCGGTCATGTTAGCATGCTGTGCACTGAATTAGCGTCAAGGGCTTTTAAAACCATCCACAGAAGGACGGCTAATGCTGTGTCTTTACTTAGGTGGCATCAAACAAGGAACAACTAAAGCTTTCAAGCTGCTAATTGTCCATTTCTGATCCACGTGAGATTGTGTTTTCACATGTAATTAGTCAATTAAGCCACACAAACACCAAAACATTGCAACACTCGCTTCAATAACTGAAACGATGTGGTTAATGACTATAAACTCATTTACAGGTTTATTCTACAACCAGATGAATGAAAGGAGGCCAGGGGTTTCTTCTTTCCACTTTGATTGAAGAGCTGCTCATTATCTAAGGTGGTTTTTACACCTACAGCTTGGTTTCTGTTTCGAATCAGTTGAAGAAACACTACAAATTTTAACATTTTCAGATTATTTCATGTTCACATGGTAGTATATTCAAAAGGCTGACTTCAGGTCCTGTGTTATTTGGTAGTTTACCAAGTACATTCACTGAAGTGTTGTCCAAGTAAAGCTACATCATGAGGAATATAAGGCAATTTGATAAACAAATATAGTTGTTTTTTTTTTTATAATTTTTTACTTCAACATATTTTGTTGAAAGTGTGCAACTAATTTCTCTAACAAGATAAGTGAAATACTTACCATGCTGATTAAGGTTAAAATAAGAAGGTACCCCACAGGTAGGCCTACAGTGGGATGTGCTAAGAGGAAGTCATTCTGATGTATAAATCTATGTATGACCCTCATCTTTATCATCAGCACAGAAGAGCTGAAACACCACTACAGTTGTAGTTATATTCCAATTATTTTTCATTTTGAAATATGATCTCACTTCGTCACTGTATAATAGGTTTGTAATTATACAAGAAGATGAAATGACACAGGTATTAAAGATATTTGCCACTTTTGAAGAAGTGATAAACAATCTGAGCTGTTGGTGGAGGTATTACACGTGTTAGGTTTCTGAAATATAGGCCCTCACCTTTATATTGCAAATTCGTGTAAAATAATGCCATATCAAGCAGCCTGGTGTTTTTACCTTAACCCAAGTCTTACTAAATTAAAAGAAAATTCTAGCACTATAAACTTACCTATAGAACTGATATTTTCCTGACATTTTTTTGCCAAGAGTTTAACTCACAAAGTGGCTTTTGTTCTGTCTTTCACATCGCAGCAGGAGTTCCCACATATGCTACCCACTACGTTAACTGACTGGCTGTAATAAATGTGGTCACCTGATATGCCTATTGAAAGTTTCTGCCACTTCCCAAAACCTTTCTATGGGCCAAAATAGACTTGCGAATGATCCATTTGGTGTGTCAGGTAATTGATAAGCAAAACATCAATTCCTCAAGGGGGTTATTAATTCTTAACTGGAATAGGTTTTCAACTCCAATCCCTTATACGTCCACAATGCCACCAATAAGAATCAGCCCAAAATTAATATCACTGGACCTTTAATTTGTACATTCTACCAATAATACAGCCAGCATAATGGGATATGACCAATATGTGCAGCAAAAATATCAAATGTTCATGTGCGGATACCGTTGGCTGGTGTTTTAGGAAATTATCTATACCAATATTGTCTAGACAATATTGTGCATCCCCCATAGATATATGAAGTAGTTCATATTTTTGACAATAGAAATAAGTCATTTTATTGGCACAGCACTACAGATATGTTTGATTTAGAACAGGGGTGTCCAAACTTATTACAAAGAGGGCCGCATAAAGAGGAATACATGGACAACTGAGCCACTTGCTGCTCCTCACTTTTAAAGTATTTAGGCTAAAGTTTTAGAGTTTGGGGGTTATCACCTGTCAAGGGGCCCTTGTTACCCTGGGCTATCACTGGATTAGCAGCAGAGATGGGAGACACTGACGACTTATCTTTGAGTCAGACACAAAACAAGAGTAAACTGCAAGAATGTTGGTGTTTAAAGATGAATATTCCAATATACTTGTAAATGAGACCTTGTGACAAAGTAAGTGTGGCAGAAAATGTGCATGATAGATTGTATTTTCTGTTGTAGCCAAAATGTTCTTCTTTCAGCTGTTTCAGGGGCCAATTCAAAAAGGGCAGCGGGCCGCATTTGGTCCCCAGGCCATAGTTTGGACACCCCTGATTTAGACAATTTGTCTTAGGATGTCTGCAAACTGTGATATGAAGGTATAGTATGTTTGTATGTTAATTGATAATAAATTAGAAATGTTTGTTTTACCCTAAATCTCACTTAAAAATATACCTTCTAAGTAATTTTTCTTCATAAGACCATGCTTTAAAACATAACCTGCTCTTTTAAGATGCAGCCATGGTCTGGTTTTGGTTAACAAACTAACAAATAACTCATCTTGGGAAAGTTGTGACTGTCACATTTAACATTGTTTTAAAAATGTTATATTTTGTGAGCATAGTTTTGGTTCTCAGAATGTGTGGTGGTTGTGTTGAATACTTACCGGGGTTTACTTTGCTTCCTGCTGAAGAGGTTGTTGTTGTTGTGCTAGCTGTAAGAGTAGGCTATGTTAGCTTCTCTAGCTAACCTACAAACGAGCTATCATAGTGTCATTGCGTCCTCCATTTTCACGGTTTTCTGATTTTTGGTCGGGGTTATTTTTCACTTTGACCTTATTTGTTTCAGGCTGCTTCATTAAATACCATGTAGATTTCAGACAGCAGACTGGCATGTCTCACATCTGTAATAGGCTAAATTGCATAGGAGCCTGCCTTATAGGCGAGTATCTAAAAGTCCCTCAGCCAAGTAAGAGAAAGTTATTACAGATTATTCAAGTAAAGTGCTGTGAACATTTTTACCACAAATTAATACATTATTAAGTTAAGGGGAGCTGAGAGTCTAAAAAAATAGTTGCATGTAGGACATTTTTAACCCTCCTCTTGATATTATTTCAGAACATGATTTTTGCTCCTAGATTTTCTCCATAATAGCAACTTAAGCAACTTAGGTTTAAAAACAAAAGAAAGGCTATTTTGTAAGAAAACTGAAGGCTTAATGGGCTTAAGCTGTATTTGCAAAACTATTTAATTTGACAGGCTTTGTTACTATTAAAATCTTTATTTGAATATTAAACTGGATCCAGTCAGCATCACAACGAATCAAACCAACCGCTGAGCTGCTGTGTACTAAGAACAATATGTTGACAAGGAAATTCTGAATGCAGATCTTCAACATACTGTATCGATAAGTCTCTACCTTTTTTAATATCACTAATTTTTACAAAGTTAATTACAAATCCAACCCGTGACATGTCTTCGATTTTTTTTCTGTACTACATTTGTCTCAACATGATAGCTTGAAGGATTTAGAAATGTAACTATTTCTCTGTAGTATAAAATTTTTGGTTGGATATTTTTTCCTGTCATTTATAAGAGGGGTGCCTCAGTACAGCTACAATACAAGGGGTTCAGTTTTTACCTATACTATGGAAACACGGTATAGGGGAGAGTGGGGTAAGATGAGCCTTTTTTTTTTTTTACTTTTGTTGTCACTGAGGCAAGGAAAAATGCAACAGAGGTGAAATGAAAACATCAACTCTAATTTAAGAATGTTTGCTATGAACTGAAACTGTTTGGACATGTCAATGACCAAGAGCCTGGAAACTGTGGCCTTTCAAAATAAAGCGCTCCTGTGGCTCAACTTGCCCCAGGTCATGGGTGAGTTGAGCCAAGTCTGAGGGTAAGTTGACCATGTGACTTCATAAGTCTGAGAATTATTAAAAGATAAATTGTTGTCAAAAGAGTCAGTTCACAAGAGATTGTTCACTTCACAAATAGTCACATTTATTTTCTTAAACCTAACTTAAACAACCTAGAAAAAAATCAGTAATTTCAAAATTTTAATGCCATAAATAGACTCATTTTGCCAATTTGGGGGAAAATTAGATACTCACATAAAGTAAAATGAGAGCCAGCCAAGCTTTGAACAACAAACAGAAACAAAATCAGTTCTTGGCAGAAAGAAAACTATTATTCCTTCTAGAAGTTCAAACATCCCTCTTCTTCATTTACCTTTGTAGGGTTGACTGTCAATATTTCACTTCTTTGATCTGATCAACTTTTCGACCATGACTTCTTTCATTATTTTCTCCATCTCAGCAGTGGTGTTGAGCCCCAGTTGGTTTTCCTCTTGTTCACTCTTAGCAGGATTTTCTTCTGTTTAACATTTGATCAGACAATTCAGGTGGTTAACATAACATAAAAAGTATTTTATGATTCAGCACATTAATATAACTTTTCAACTTGTGGTGTTATAAAAGGAACCAATGGCTCCTTTTGCCCCACATGTGGCTCACTTTGCCTCATAGCCAGTATTTTGGAAAAATGTTGCTAGGTTTGCTATTCAGGCTAATCTGTAGCTAAATGACTCACATAGTTTTATACATTGTTAAATAACAAATATATATAATAGACCATTTTAGACCTTGTAATTTGATTTGATAAAAAGCTCAATATACCTGACATGCAGAAAATCTACTTTGCCACATGAAAAAGAGTTTGTTGTGTTAAAAAGTACCAACCATTTGTGCCAGGTGCTCCTCTTCAACAGAAGAAGGGAGAAATGATAGGGGCTGTCTGAATTAAGGCCACATGACAAGAATTGCTTACTGTTTCTCAGAAACAGGGGGTTGGTCAACTTACCCACTGGCTCAGTTTACCCCACTCTCCCCTATGAAGTTTTTTTTGCCAGGCATTTTGCTCCTTTTCTAAAATTAGTAAAACCACAATCTAAATCAATGTGGCAGAAAAGTAAACCCCCATAAAGCTGTTATTTCAGTATCTTCTTGTTGCTCCTAGCTGTAAAATGTTATTGCACTCCAGGATGATGGTTGCACCACCCTACCTGATCAACAAAAAGCCTTTCCAAATAAAGCGGGCCTGTTGTATTCACATTGAGTGCACATTATGTTGTTTTATTGTCTCTATAGATTGCAACACTAGCTAATATTGTTAGAATACCAGTCACACACATGATGTTGAACCTGCGGGATGAGCAGGAGGGCCTAGTGTCATCCTGTGGGAAACACTATGGCCTAAAATCTGTCTATAGTTTAACATGACTTCCTGATTCACGGTGAAGGAATTGGAGGAGATGGACCTTAAGAGAAAAAATTAAATATATCAGACTTAAACAGTCAAATCAAAAAGCTAATTTTCCCACCAGCCACCACAGAGCAGGCATCAAAAGTCCTCAGTGGGAGTAATGATGATGATGACGCTACTCTTTTGGCCTTCAGCTGACGTGTGTTCCTTTAGAAATGTCAGCACATGTTGGGGTATAAAAATGTGTCAAGGGGATTTAAAAGCAAGCTTGTTTTAGATATGCATTGCCACCGTTAACCTCGTATTCAGCATGCCACTCATAAAGCTCCACATAGGATTAGTGGAAAGGATTGTCTCAATGTTTTTGAAATGTTCCCCTTGTAAACAAGTTGTTTAAGTTAAGAAACTGTACATTTACCAGCCCCAGCAGAGCTTTTAGATTTAAAAGCCCTGAACAAAAACAAACCTATGCAGTGATGATGAGATGAAGCATTATTGTGTATTTTGAAGATGTTACAGCTGATATAAGGTGTATATGGGATGTATGGTTGCTATATTTGCTGTAAGACCGATGGCAATATCAACATTGTAAGGCAATATCTGCAGATACCTGTCGTACCAATAATATTGTGCATCCCTATTTTTTTTATATCTTAATAAGAAACCAAATAAGACCATGACCTTGTCATATATCAATTAATATGAATATTAGTCTCATTAAACCACAATGACCTGGTTGAACCTCATATTTATAAATTTATATCAAATAATTATGCTAAAGTGTACTATAATTTTGATTTTTTATTTCTCAAAATGATCAGTTCTCATAGTAGTATCTCATAATCATGACATTTTGTTTAACTAGTATCTTGCAACTATGACCTAATATATCTCAAAATTATGGCCTTGAGGTATCTGTTAATTATGAATTTAAATCCTATAAATTAAGCAATGTAACATCAAAATCATGTCTTTTATGTTGTTAATATTATTTCACACCTCAAAGTTTATTTTTAATCTTACAAATGTCAATAAGTATCTCATAATATGTCGTACAAGTTTGACTTCATCAATGTAGAAATATCAGGGAGTAGACTTCCATTAATGCGATGGCCATTCCTCCTTTTGTCCAGCACGGGGCCTCCATCTACTGTCAGGGTGGAGTAAAGTTTACATCTATAAGTTCCAAGGAGGACTATTTCTTTCTCTTTTTTTTTTTGTAAACATATTTATATATCCATGTACCATTTTCATTTGCTTTCAATATTGTTCAAAATCCTCTGTTGGCAACAGACCAACTAAATCTGTCAGGAAACTAAACATCTTATATCATATTAATGACTGTTTTTAATCAACAGTGTTGTATTTATCTTTATACATGGAGCTTGAATAGCCACCATCATTAACTGGAGGCTCCGTGGCTACAGTAGCGACTCATATATGATCAAATTCAGAAAAGAGGAGGGAAAATGTCTATTTTTGTCAAATCCCTACATATATGAAAGAAATCATAACAGTTAAGACTGAAACTTTTTTTCAAGAATGACTTCATGTTTGAACTATTTAACAAAAATTCACCTGCCATCAATTACTTGTGAGTAAACCTGGAGTTTACGTGATACCACAAGATACCATGTGGCTTGCAGCAGTAAAGGTGAAAGGGCCTGGTCATACCTTTAAAACAAAAGAGCACATTTTTTTAAAACATTTTTTTTTTATCAGTAGAAGAAGTGCAGATGTGGTTTATAATCCTTGCTGTCATATATAGTGAAACACAGAACCTTAGAAGAATCAACGAATGAACTAAAACACTGTGAGAACATTGCATCCATGATTGATGTTTCTGTTTTCCTCTTTTAAGTGCAGCACTGGCTCCACAGTCCATCCTTCATGCAGGATGTGTTTTCTGTGCTGTTTCATGGTGATCACAGCTCTGGTGATCTGTCTCATCCTCTCCGTGCTGCTGGAGGTGGAGTGGGGCCATGTGGGCTCATTTACAGGCATCAGTAGAGAGTGATTTGAGTGCAGCCTCTCTGCAGCCCTGACTTCCATCAGAGGAGAGATTTTTTTTTTTTACCCCAGCATAACACCGGGGATGCCAACAGTTCCATCAGCTCCACTCGGTACACAGAGACACATTTGGGCAGTTCACCCTGCAACCATGGTAACAGAAGAATTTTACTAGTTGGCAGCAGCCAATAGTGGGGCACTTCCCACTCAGCTCTGTCCAATGACGGAGCAGCCTGCAGCCCAGCCCACCTCGAAGTGACACTGATGGGCCAGTGCAGGCAGGATTTAGAGATGTAGGCTTGGCTAATGAACATGTACGAGTAAGAGTGCGTAGGTATCTCTGTGTGTATGTGTGTGCGAGCATGGGTGTGTGCACGCGTGGGCGTGTGTGTGACTGTGGCATAATCTGATGAGAGGATTCCCTCTCTTTTAACCGCGACAAGCCGACACACAGTGAGCTAGTACTCATTCACTGAGACCTACTGACATGCAGCACCAACAGCGCAGCACACCCTCCTGTCATCTTGCCCTTAGACTCACAGAGACAGACACACTCATGCATGCACACTAAGACCTAACCTTCTCAGCCTTAACTTTGCATGTGATTAGGAAGTTTTTAGGACAGGGTACACAGAAAATCTAAAGTCAAAAATACTTTTAAGACCCTTTTCAAGACCTTTCTTAGACATTTAAGACCCAAATGCATCTTCAGTTAGTAACAGCAAAATTATACAGATTGAAATGAAAACAGATTCATGATATCAGAGTATGATGAGTAAGTTGGTTGTTGCATGGGAACAAAACTAAAAAAAATATGTGTTGTAAATAACCCAATGCAACAGTTGATTTGGGGAAAAATGTTCCAAACCAGTTTGTCTTGCCTCCTTCCACAGGTCAAAAATATTCTGTGTGCTAATTTATGCTAATTTGAGAGTTTCTGGTTGGTCTTCTTTACGCATCAGCGTAGAGTGATGGATGATCAGTCCAAGGCTTCATCCAGCCCCCTGTAACCCAGAAAGCTCTATACCATGTAGATTACAAATGAAGGGGGCTTTAGCCAGTCCTAGTTGACATTGGCATCATCACATCTTCAACCAGTGCAGCACTTGCCCCTCGATTTGTTTGGATGAAAGTATTTAAAGATTCACATTGTGAATTTTTTAATTGCTACTACCATATTTGCATCAACTCACATTTTGCACTTTTAGTGACAAGTGGGATGTTGCTTAAAGTAAGGGTCTTTTTTAAGGTTATCAGTGCTATTGGTCAACAGTGCTGGGCAGTAGTTAAGTACTTGTAATATATTACTGCAATATCACTTTTTAAAGAATTAAGGAAAAAGCTTACATTTTGTTTAAGTGTAGTTGTGAGTATATGAATAAATGGTTGGTTGTCACTAAGTGTCAGCCCTGTGATTGGGTGGGGACCAGTCCAGGATATAGGAAGTCCTCTTTCCCAATGTCAGCTGGTGTTCCAGACTTCAGCAGCCCTTAAAGGGACAGGCGGTACAGACAATCGAAAGATCTGTATTTCGAGTTTGTGCCTTTCAAGAGTGATTAGCATGATTGTCCATTACAAACTCCTTTTTAAGCCTGTTGTTATTTAAAAAAAAAAGAGATTAATTAACTTCAAACTATATTCTTAAGTTATTTTTGATACCAAGTAATTTGCTTACACCTTCAAAGAGCTATTACAAATCACAAAGATGCTTCTGTATGAATGATTCAAATATTAAGTGTCTTTTTTAATCTCCAGAAAAGAAGCGACTCTTGAGATACAAGTTGGTTTTTTTTGCCAAAGAGCAACAATTTAAGACCCCATGAAATTCTGTAGATCAGAAATTCAAATCTTAAGCAATAAAAGGAATAAACAAGCCAAGATAAGCTGTCAATAAAGTCATTTATTATTTCACACAATGGATAACATGAACAACTTCAACTGTAGTTCTTTTTGATAAGTGCTCAACGCTGCCAGCCAACAGAAGGGTAGCAAAAGAATGAGCGTTTCTCTCTCGGGAAAGAGAAATAATAAAAAAACAAAGAAAAAAACCTACAAGATCATGAGAGATAAACATGACCAAAAGCATGCCAGCGGACATGGATATACATATACATTGCATGTATATATGTGCTTAAGACATATATCTGTATGCCAGCAAATGCAAATACAAAATATATGTGTACAATTACACATACATACTGTGAAGGATATATGCATATGCATGCGCATCTAGTATTTACTCTATATGTCAAATATTTGCAGTTTTAATATTCATACAATGTACAAAAATGCTTCATGAATTAAAAAATTCATTACAAAAAGAAACATATCAAACAATGTACAAGTCTTGCTCCAAATTCAATTGAAATTCAACTTTTCGGCTTGTCTAAAATATTTATGCATACAATCAAGTTGAGCATGCAAATAAAGGAAACCCACTCTAGAAAAAGGTTCAAATACACTATGTATACAAACTAAAATATGCCCACACTGTTAGAAGAGCTCACTTTGTGCTCTGAAGAAGTACATTTATTGGTTTTCTCAATGCTTTATCTGCACTTTCAGCTTTGAATAACATTATAGCTTAGAAGTGTAACATATGCTGTGAGGATGGCGACATGTACATAATGAGGCTCTGTCTCATGTGACCCCTCACTCCATGCAAAGTACACTCAACTCAGTCTGCTACAGAGGAGGGTGACTGAAACTTAGGTGCCATTACATCCCATGCTAGTTTCTGTTAAATGTGGACTACAGTTAATGTATCCCAAACACTGATTTCAGGTTAAATACTGCTGCGTTGCCCTTGATGCTCGGACCAAAGACAACTTAAAAGATCCTTACATCAGTGCCTGAAGCCTCCTGTTGCTACTGGTCCAGATTAGCTGCTAAACAGAATACAACAACAGTGACCTTGAACCCAAATCACAACCACATCCCCTCTGCAGGCTCTGTATCGAGTGAAAGCTCTGGATTAGGACAATACTTGTCAGTGTTAGAAGGCACCGGAGCATTGGCTGGTAGAGAGACAGACAGGACAGACAACACCTGGGGTCTTACACTCTTAACACCAGAGACCGCTGCCTGACCACAGTATGGAGAAGTAAGCTGCCAAGCATGTAGTCTCTACACCTTTTGAACCACACGCGTAGACCTCATCTTCACCACAACAGACTGCAGACCCTACAAAAGTCATCCATCAAAGCAAGGTTAAGCACACTAACATGAGGACGAGTGTATTTTTGGCTTTTTCCTCAGAGAGCTTATACACAACCTTCTTGCTTACTCTTTATGCTCCTGCACTGCCTAAACTGGCTGCAGGCAAAAGCTGCATGTCAGCAGGGAATCCTATTTTTGGTTGGTTTCACTACAGTGTGGTTTACATCCTCCACAAAATTTTAATGATGTGAAAAGGGATTTTTTTAAGCATTTTACTGCGTGCGAGTTAACAGACTGAGGGGATGACTGCCAATATATGATTATTTTTGTCAAATAAAATCAAATGGGTAGAAATTCTGAGACATTGTTGGGGTCTTAAACAGTACTATAATGGCGACAAGGTCTACAGTGGTTTAAGGAGACAGTCCCAGCATAGCAGAGCCAAACTGGTATCCATGCAGGATGGACATACTAACACTATTTACAATAAACACTTCAATACTGTAGGTTCACATCTGGTTAAGGCTGTACTGCACAGAGCTGCAGTAACTATAGTTTTTCATGAAATGATAGTTGCTTTCTGCACAACTTATTACAGATTATTACTGGTATTATTCACAATTGGTGTCAACATGGATTCTTTTTTTTCTCAGTAAATAAGACCACTTATTTCTCTATGCCAAAGGGTGGACCCAGAACATAAATTCCTTTTTAAGGTCATTGCCAGGCATGGCCTGATGCATAGCAAACAACAATGTAGGGGAGTATGGTTTTAGTGACAACATCCTCTGTTCCTCTTTTGCCAAAACCAGACCTGGTATGTTTTAGATTACAGGTAAAAACTGGGTTGAGAGAATGATTTTAAATTCATGGTTTGATATCTTTAAAACACATTTGGTATGCTTGAACTTGGCTGTGTCCAAAATCACTCCTTTCTCAATAGATAGGGTACCCTATATTAAATATGCTATTTTGTGGTTCTGAGTGGGCACTATAATACCCTATATTGTGCACTAATTGTATCTCATGATGCACTGTGAAACAAAGTGGGAACCAATGGTCACTTACAAAAATAAACCATCATTGATACAGATCACAGCTTAAATGAGCAAAAAAATGACGTGAAGCTGCTTTAATACTTGACAGATGGACAATATGTGCAAACCATGTGATAAAGAACACAGAAATCTTCAGCAATTCATATTTAGAGGCATATTGACTTAAATCTACGGGCCTTATCTATTTTTAACAAAGAGTAAAGGGCTTTTGATAGAGCTACAGGTTTTCCATTTTTTAACAAGAAGCATCATCGCCATAATCAGAATACACTAAAAACAGCAAGGGTCTTAAGCCTGTCATTTTTCTAACAAAAACTCACAATTATACTGCGATTTATTTCAATCTTAATCCGTTTATGCTTTATGTATTTAATGCACAGTATGTAAAAATCTGCTGCAGAGAGACTCTTAATCATAATAAAGAGCTGACGAGTAGAGACCAATGCCTGTGGAAAGAGATTGACCAACTGTCCCCTCATCTGCTTTCACTGATTCCTTTTGTTTTAAATGGAGGACTCTACTCAGTAATAAACTGCACTTCATGAGCTCCATTCATCAAAGTGCAAACTGGTGTTTCTGATTCACTGATAAAGTTCACATAATGAGGCAGAAAAGCTCTTAAAAGTGGATTTCCTGGTTCACGTTGTGAGCTACTAAAGCATACAATTAACACTCACAGCTTGAACCAGGAAGTTCACTTACTGAAGCATTTCTCCTCCTCATTACGTGAATGTTATCCATTCACAAAAATGCTGGCTTGCCGTGCAGAAAAAAAAACACCTCACAGCAGAGTACAGTCTCTATTGAATAGAGTCCTCAATTTCAAAAGGCAGGTAAACAATAAAGGTGGCCAGAGGTGACAGTGGGTCTCCACTTAACTTAATGTCTCGTTTGGCCATTCTGTTACCCGGAGTTTTCTGCTACAGGAGGTGTTTGGGCAGGAGAAGTCATTGGCAGTGCAAAACATGAATGAGATACAGAAACAGAATGACAGAAATAGAAGACGAGCAACTAGGCCTGCATTCTTTTGCAGCAGTCTTTAATAGAACTGGCACTGTCTTGAAAAGTTAGTCATTTGCTTTTACTGATTTTAAAAATCTTGTTTCAAATTTCGTGAAGACTCTAAATGTTATATCTTTTAACCAGACATTGACAATGAGGTCACTGTCAGCTGCTGGGATAGTGTACCAAGTTGTTTTTGCGTTGTGTTGGTAAGTGCATTGTCTAATCCCACTACATTCACTTTAGTATATAGGAGATAGGAAACAGGGAGTGAGTGTGTGATTTTGGACACAACCTTAAAGCCAAGCACATGTCCATCTTTTACAGTTCCTTTTAATAAACCCATTGGTCCAGCCCTTCTAGTTATGTTATAGTGGCATGGTCCTGAAAAGCAGGTACCAAAGAGACAGACAAGGAGCTGACTATGGAAGCTGTGAAGGGACACAGGTGGTGTCAAGAGCTCTGAGAACTAAGACACATGTGTCATGTGCACAATCATGAATATTTTGGGTCAATTTCTGGGGCACTCTTTGCCGTTTGATATATATATATATATATATATATGGGGTTAACTGTAATCAGTGAGAGAAAGAAACATAAGGCACAAGTTGAACTGCTGCTAACTGAGAATGCCACCCGAGCCAAAGAAGACAAAATCTCCAGGAACAAAACTTTAACAAAGTTCCCCCCCAAAAGTAAAAACACGGATCATTGCTTATATTCTGAATACTTATTTAAGAAAAATACCAACCACTACCCAAAGCCACATCCACTGTAGATAAGAGTTTAACAGATGCTTAACATATTGACACAAAAATTCAAGATGGCTACATTCTCAAGTGCACATAGGAATGCTTCACTTTAGTGCCAACATGAAGGAGAGTTTGTCAAACTCTGATTTAGACTCTTTTAAATAATACATCCTTACACTGAATACTGAGACTTTGGTTTCTAAATCTAAATACTGAATTTACTTTGACAAAAAATACTTCCAAGAACATGGATTGAAAGTCCTATTAAGTAGAAAGTATGGGATCCTCTTTCAAAATACTGTTTGTTAGCCCTCTTAAACTGAACTGTCCAATCAGGATTCAGACCTGGGCTTCGGTTTGACGCTTTTGGCTGCGCAGCCTGCATATACAAATTGATTAAAATAATGCATTCTTTCTGGAATGGATACCCACACCATTAAAGGCCAAAACATAAGGCTGGAACAAGCATGTAAGTGCTGCATTTGATTGATGAAAGTGTATGGTTTTTTTTATAGTGCATTAAACCAATTTTAAGGTTTACCAAAAACACACCTGATATTCCTCCAGTATGCAATGCCCCCTGGTTATACACATAATAATGAGGGTATGAATGATTAAATGTGGTTCTCTCTTTCTGAAAACAAACTTGTCTTGAGTCGCACCCATGTCTGTTTTTGGTTATAAAACAATACACAACTCTCATTGTCTATGGTACAACAATTCTATTTGATATACTGAGTGCCAGTACACGTCTATGAGCTGGTTACTCACTGAACAAAGCAGGCGACAGTGGACTTTTGTTTCTATGTACAGTCTGGGATACTTTTATCCACCATATTGCCTTGATGTCACTTCTCAGGAAAGGCCAGAGTGGGGAGGGAGAATAAATGAGGCAGGGGAGTTTGGGGGAGGAACAGAAGCAATGTGAATGTAAATTATGACCAGGGGTCGGTGAGAAGAGTAAAGGAGATGAAGTTAAGCGGCACCCACCAAGTAGGGCAAAAACTGGGGAAAGAGTCAAATAGGAAGAGGAAAAAGAAGTGAGGAGCTGCCAGCAAAAATTAGGAATACAAGGAAGGTATATGGAGGCAGGGGCAGAAAGCAGGGACATATAAAAGGGTAAGGTGGCTTGTTTACTGCTGTTTTATCCCACTTCTTTGATAAGCTTCCTCAAAAAGGCAAAAATAAGCAGAGCTGCACAGTTTAATATTAACCAACCCCCTCCCCTTGCTGGTATATATATGGCTAAAGCCACATTCAGATACAGTTTCATAAAGTACCATACACATCACTGTATCAGATACATAAAGAATCACATAATATCCTAATCTATCATAAGTACCACACATTTTATAGCATCAGATTCGGTATCAAATAGTACCATATAGTGCCATTGTAAATGAAGGTCCAATGAATCCTTGAAAGGCTCATGTCTGGTATAACAATCAGGAGGTGCTCTCTCCTCCTGCTCCTCACTGATCAGAGAGGAGAAACAAGTCAAAGTGCACCAAAGAGTCCCATTATTAAGGGCACTGCATTTGATAGTCTTCAAACAGCATTGTCTCCTCAACAGATCCCCTCCACGTCACGCTCTCCTGCAGGTCTATAGACTAGAAGCCCACAACTCGTCTCTGCTGTGCCCCCGGCCTCTGCGTTTCCCCCCTTTGACCAGTACAGATCGTGCTTGATGCACCACAGTCTCAATCGTCGCTGAGATGGAGTCATGGTTTGAGAACTCCAAAGGCTCAGGGGTCAGGCTCGGCCTGAGGCTCTGCCTCCCCGGCAGGTCATCGCACCTCTCCAGGACAGGCATCCCCAGAGTTCTGCCATCACCCCTCCTGCTGGCCAACATGTCCAAACCCTGTCCATCAGCCCGATCCTCCTCCCTCCTGCTGGTCTGCTGCTCCTGGTCATCTACAGGCTGTTTCCTTGGCCGCCCTGGTCGTCTTTTGATGACGTTGTTTCCTGTTTTAGCTTGCCGCTGCAGGCGCTTGGCACGGAGGATCTTCTGCACATGCTCAAAGTTCAGAGAATGCATCCTCCTCACGTCCTTCTGAATCTGCTCCACCTCGCGTCGCTTGTATCTCCGCTTACCAGGAACGCCTGATGGAGAGGAGAGAGACGGCATGAGGTAAATTAAAAAACAAAAGGGCAAAGAGTGTCAATCAAAATGAGCAATCTTTAAGGGCCAGGAAAGAAGCCTTGCCAGTTTAGCTCATGGAGAGGATCCTTTTTTTCTTTTTTTTTTACTACAAGAGCTTCCTGCTAATTTTGACATATTCATGTAAGCCTTTGAAAGCCCAGCTGAGCCAGGAGAGCAGATCCTATCCTGTAATTGTCTACTAGAGAGCAGAGTGCAGAAAAGGAGATCCCATTCTGTGAGCAGGAAACCCACAGAAATGTCTCCTTCAACCATTTAATATGTCGCTACACAATAACAACCCCGTGCATCTGGAGCACAGGCTGTCAAAAAGCCAAACACACATATTGACACACTTATCCCCATGAACACAGCCACACAGACACAAATGCAAAAACACAACATGTGCAGTCACGCACATGCACAAATAATGAATTCAGCAGTTCAGAATGGCTGAGCAGAAGAAACTGGAGCCATATTGTTTCCTTCACACTGGTGAACTGGGCAGTGTGCCCTTTCAGATGCTGAAATCATCTTTCCCCCGTCCATGCTCCATCACTCTGTCTCCTTTCTATCAAATTCTTCTGCTATGCGCTACACACCAAATTTCAATTGAACTCGTAACACTACACCGTTTCATTCCTGTCTTCATTTCAGAGACCACTTCCTGGTCTTGGTCTGTCTCTGTCATTCTTTTTGTTTCCCATCTCTGCCCCCATTTCTTACCCCGCTCCCTCCTCCTCCTCCCTGCCTGGGCACTGTTCCCGAGGCTCAGACAGAGCCACAGCCAAAATGGAGGAAAAGCACAATCAGACACCAGTCCCCAAGCAGTGTGTGCACAACATGTTCGGTGTCTCTTTCTTGGGATACTCCTCCTATCACTGGCTTCCCAAACCATGGCCATTCTTCTTTTTCATCCGTAATACTGCAATTAAGGTGTAGCTCGGACTGCGCACTTAGCTGCAGTAAACCAACTCAGCTTGAATTTTATTTAACAACTGTTGCCACTGTATAGTAGTTTGGATTTGTTAAATTTTATTTTGTGATGAGACTTTATCCTTTGTTTCATAAAAAATGGCATCCATGTTGGAATCAATATTTTTCAGTGCTTGAAATCAAACAAAGAATTGTTTACATTTTGCTACATGCTGATAGGCCTTTTACACATATGAGGATTTCACCATATGCTATTTTTTTGTGATTTTTTAAAACTTTAAATGACATTACACATGAACTGTTAGTACCATAATATTAATTAAATTTGCCTTTTCTAACACATTTTCCACCCTGAACCTATCAGGGGGGAATATCCGAAAACAAAATAGCTATTAGTGCATCAGACCACAATCTAATATTATTACCTTTACACAGATAAACAGCACTTAAATATAAGCCAACATAAGCCAACATTTCATTATTTTAGATAAATCTGGTAAAGTTGGAATTGCCTTCATGCTGAAACGTGCTTCACAAACGCATTAGCCTTGCTCAGCCAAATTACCCCCTTTCAAAATTAAGCCTAGCAGGATGGAACTTAAATATAACAATACATATTTTTCCTGCCTTGAAACAATAGTATCAAAGTTGACCTAACTGTAGAGGGACTTTAATAAGAGAGAATGGTGCCAATCCCCCCCTCAAGCCCACTTTTAAACATACAACTAGGGCTGCTCGATTATGACAAAAATCATAATTGCAATCACTTTGATGGATATTGAGGTCACAATTACAAGCCACAAATACCCCCTGCTTCAACCACACTTTCCACATTCAATCACTGAACCTTAATTTTCTTAACTATATCATATTGAGCACAAAAGAACAATAAATGAAAGTACATGTACAAAATGCTAATACAAACTGATAATAAGAACACTACAGGGGCAAGCACAGCAATTAGTCTGGAGGCTGTCTGTGTTCAAACAGGCAGCTCACCAGGGTAAATTCAGGATACTTTTACGATTTTTTTTTCATGTGTGAATGGAGTTGTAGAGTTCCCAATATCTGCAAATAGCACTATGTAAGTTTGGTACAGTGAGCCAGTAGGCCGAAAAGAGAGGTAGTTTACTGATCGCTGTACTGTTACACAATGAATTAGGCTATGAGATGAAGGATGGTAAAGTTGTATAAGGCAAGGAAAAGAAAACTGAGTACACTGAACGAGAGTTAATATCTGACAGGCTTTTACACTTTTAAGAAACAGGCGGCAAGTTCGATGATGAAATGAGAGCATCCAAGAGTACATATGTGGGTTGGCAGCTATCATGTTATCAAGTTGTTATGTTTCACTACGGCACAACCATTCAAGCTTCTCAACAAGTATCTAATAAATCTCTAGGGCCTCTAGGGGACCCTTTAGGTGCAAACCATGATATTATGGAGGCTTGGGGCACTGGTAGCTTAGTCTGGTCACTGTACCACAAATCAGTGGGTTGAGAATTCAGGCCCGGCTCTGGCTCTAACGTGTTGATCCTTGTTGATCTGTCCTTGGGAATTAAGGCAATTAACCCTAAGCATGTCCCACTTCCTAAATGTTAATGGGATGTAGTAAGTGGTATGAAAGGGCAAGAAAGTGTGGGGAAATACTGATGGACAACTTGCACGGAACCATCAGTGAGAGAATAACAGTGTAAGTCCATGTGAGACCGTGGTGTAAATTTGCTTTGGTAGTCAGAAAGACTAGAAAAGTCCTACATCAGCTCAGATCCACTTACCATTTATGGTGAGAGTGGAATACAATACACAAACTTTGATGCAATAGAGGCAATACATTTGTAAACAAAAACAATAACACTGCTCCTCTTTGGTCAGTGTTGTTCACTGGTTTCTTTCTATATCTATATGTGCCAGCTTCATCACTCTGTGTGTGTTGGAGCTGGGCGGAGTGGCCTAAAAATTGTCTCTGTTTAGTTTGCTCAGTTTGAGTTTTTATTTTAATTGTTTTTTTTTTTGTAGCTCTCAAAGTATAAAAAAAAACACATGGCACAGAATTATGCAAACAATTTTTGTTTAGACTTAATCACAATACTGCATGCCACAAAAGTAAGACGAGTTTCATTCTGGGAATTAAAATGGATGCTGTAATACTGTTGTGCATCGTTGTCTACACTAAGTGAAAGCAGCACTATTTTCTTGAAACATGAAACTCCCTTTTTTATTTTTTTCATTAAAAATACATGGCTGGAAATGTGATTTTGCAAAAATGACAGGCCCTATCAAAACAAAACCAGGGAAAATCATCCATCCATCTTCAAACACTTCTTCAACTGTTAAGTTGTTGTTGTGTGTCTATTAGAAGGAAACAAGGGCAAGAGTACTAACATCTGGAGCAGTAGGGGAGTAAGAGGAGCGTTATAGTAAGTAGCAAAAAACCCATTAAAACCTTCCACAACAAAAATTTTAAAAATAAAAATAGAATAAAGATAAATTGCCTAGGCCTACTGTACGACAACAAATGAGAGTTGGGCTCAAGAGAGAGACACAAAACTGAACTGTATTTCAGATTTAAAGAGAACTTCTTGGTTTTCATTGTGAGGAATCCCTGAATGCTTTGTTGGTAGCTCATAACATGATCCAGGGAGTCCATTTTAACAGCTATTGTCTCTATTTTGTGAAATTCCCCTACTGAAATATGGTTTGATTACTTAGCAGTGTATTTTACGACAAGCCATTGTTGTTGAATCCTCAAAACAAATCCAGTCAGCAGTAGAGGTCGACAGAACTGACACTGCATTGGTCTTCACTCATCACTTCCTGTGTGTTAAACTAACAGAAGACAAAGACAGACCAAAATGACCCGTATTTAAAACTGAGCCGAACATCTTTCCAATTGTTGCCAAAGCATTCAGAGCAGACAGTGAAATTAGTCTAATGCAGAAAGCGCTAAGCAGCAGTAGTTTATGAGCTGCACAGGAGTGTGCACACGCTCAGCTTTCCCTCTCTCACATAAATGCATGCAGGCACGCACAAACACACACACACACACTACAAAGTAGCAGAAATTTATGAGCTGCATACACGGAACATAAAACTGCTGACCTTCAGCAGTGTGAGGGGCCGTATAGCACTGAGGACCTGTTTCTCTGTGGAGTAAGAAGTCACTAATACACACAGATACATGCTCTTAACTGTCCCTGCACCAAGCAACACCAGGTTTCAGGGAGCATGCAGTGATCAATGATTTGTTTATTTTAATGTTTTCTTGGTGTGTGCACGTCTTTGAGCAGATAATATGGCTTGTATAAGGATATAAATTCATCATCTCTTCTGCGGCCTGGTGGAAATCAATCTACTGTGTGTATTAGGATAGGTCTCTGCGTGTGTGCTTGTCTACATGTATGGCTGTGCTGCATGCATGCGTATGCACACGCTCCCGTGTTTTAATTGGGCTGAAGCTGTGAAGTGAGGCAGTAAGTCATGCTAGAGGAGGGGCAGAGGGAAAAGAGGGAAGGAAAGGGTAATGAGGGGGAGGGGAGACAAGGGGGAAACAGAAAAAGAAAAGGAAGGAGGAAAGACAGATAGAGGGAGATGCAGAAGGATGGAGGGGAAGAGCTGGAGGAATGATGGGAAGACGGTACAAGGAAGTGGGAACTATAGGAGTGCAAGAGAAGGAAATCAAGAAGTGCAGCAGCAGCAGAAGGAAAAAGGTGAGGACAGGGAAGGTAGAAGAAGAATAACAACACTGGAGGGATAACATGGGGGTTGTGGGGGAGTATAAAGGGGGGTTAGCGTGTATATGAGTCATCCGTCCCAGTTCCCCTGGGGTGGGGGGGTGTATTCTAACTGAGCCCCTGGCTTCTCCTCCCTGCCACTGGACTAGGCCCCAGTCATTAAACCCCTGGCTGCCAGCCAGCTCTTTTAACACAGGCAAGGGCCTTTTACAGCGTGTCTGTAGAAAATAAATCACACTGTGTGAATAATATATCTCTGGCAAAGGCATTGGCAGGAGGGGAGAGAGGGTGGGAGGGGAGGGAGGAAGGAGAGATTGGTGAATTATAGTCATCTCCATCCATGCATTGCGTTCTCTATATCCCCAGCCAGATGTGCTCAAAGACAGCAGAAAACAGAATGTACTAAAATACACATCAGTCTGGCTCTGAGAGTGTGGGACTCCCTCAGCCTCTTTGTCTGCTTTAAGTACTCTCAGTGCTGAACATAGCACATTTATAAACAGGAACCATCTTAATGACTATACTGTTGTCTTCATTTAAAGTGCTGAAAACCTTATAAACTTCCACTAAATTTGTGATTAATTCTCACACCAGCGACTAACAAGCCTTTTATCACTTTGGGGGAAACAATAATAAACTTCTTAGCTCTGATCCAAATTCAGAGATGTTAACAGTTTGAAACCATCGTATGTACAGACTATTTTAACAAGCTTGTATAAGACACAGGTGGCACAGTTGTTATTTTTTGTTAAATTTTACATGGAATTGATGATGAGATGTCCCATAACCTGCAGTGAGAGCTGTAATGAGGTTTATGTTTGTGTTAAGCTACTTTTTATAGCAACAAAACACCACAGATCTTTATAATCAGGGCACAGAGTTAAGTGGTTTTGTACACAGGCTTAAGGAACAGAGACTGTATTACTTTTAGCAGATTGCCTGTGTTCCTGTCTGACCAGAGGCTCCTTTCCTGCATGTCACTCCACACTGTCACTCAAAGGTTTCTAAATATTTAGGGAGTGGGATTAGATTTTATTGATGTCATCTATATTATTGATTCTGCTTATCAATCCAATTCTATAACCATGCACTTACAGATTCCTGTGGAAGTTTGGAGTGGGAAATGTTGATGTACGCAAGTTTTGATGGCAACATTATCAAACACGTGTCACTCCAGGTATTTAGATCTGGTCTGCATAAATTAATTAATAATTAATTGCATCTTGCTGGTGTTTCTACCCACTAAACGTGCAGTAAGCTTGTTATGTGTCAAAAATTAGGCTAAAACTATGACATCTTCTGCCTCTGATGAGAGTGTGACACCTTTGTTTGTGAATAGGGATGGGAACTGATAAGATTTTATTGCTACCAACGCCATTAATGATCCCGCTAATCGATTAAATTCTTTAAGGATTCCCTTATTGAATCCTGCAGACTTTCCGTGTGGACTAATGTTAGTCTGTAGATTTTCAGTGGCAACAATGTCAAACATACGTCACAGCATAGATAACTGCTTCTCCAAGTTGTTGGTGTTTCCGCTCACTTAATGTGGTGCAGTAGGTGACTTTTGCAAAAAATTAAGCCACAATTCGGTCTGCTTCTGAGCCCTGTCAGTGATAAGGGAATTGATTAGCAAAAAGACTCATGATATTGATACTTTGATGGAGCTGTTTACAATTCTCAACTGGAATTGGTTGATTCCCATCCCTATTTGCGAAGTTTGTGGAAAAAAGTGGAAGGAATTGAAAAGCAAGACTTATGGTATCAATTCCTTGAAGGAACTGTTATTGATTCTCAATTGAAACTATTTTTTTCTATGTGAAATAGATTAATTCAAGCAAAACCCTAAATGTTGTATGATTTAATAAAATCATGTTTGCCACATTCAGTCTTGATTGAGTTCAAGGAACCAAACAGAGCTCTCAGCCAGCATCTCAGCTGCTATTAAATCCCTTAGGATTAGAGAGTAGCATTTTGATTGATTCAGCTATAAGCCTTAGACTTTTTATGCTTGGACTCATAATTGTTTTAATGTGTTTTATACATTATATGTTTTAGCAACTATCTGTGAAATACAGAGTGGGGCACAAGTGTTTGAAGATGAAGAATTCCTATCTGAGAAGGAATAAACATATCTTAATGCTCTGGTTAATTTAACACTGATCTGGACCTGCTGATCATAATCATGATCAATAACCAACGTCAATTTATCACCATCATCATCCCTTTTTGAACTTAAATCTTTAAGGTAAATGTGTGCTATACCTGCTTTATTCTTATCCTCTGATAAAGACGCAAGAGCCTTTATGTCCTTTGGTAAATTTGTGCAGAAGCTACAGGTGGTCAGGCATAAACACACTCAAAAGACAAACACCTGGACTTTAACCACTGGCACACTGTCAAAGAATCACAGCCATTTAAATGAATTCTTCTCTGCTAGTCTGAGAAAATGACACATAAACTTTCAAAGGGAAAATTAATCAGATGTTTCTTTTTAAAAAGTTAATTTTAAACCTTCATTTGGGTTGATCTTACCTGTGAGAGAGGGACTGGAGCACTTGTTCATTTGTACTGGCTCCGGTCTGGCAGTTTGGAATGACAGAAGGCCCTGGTCTCCAAACACAGGGAGCCTCGCCTTCCTGCTCCTTCCACTGCACTCGTCCTCATGTGACCCCATGAGAAGGTCAGAGGAGGACTCTGATCGCTGTGATTGGCTGCTGTAGCTGCTCATGAAGCTGTTAATTGGCTGTCGAGTCTGACGGGAGAGGAACTGGCTGTCAGAGAGAGAGTGTGTGGACAGCTGGTCAGACTCAAAAATCCCAAAGCTGGACCCCAGGCCCGGGGCCCTCCCACTGCTCCTCTGCTTATCCAGATGCTTTGAGGAGCTCTGACTGGTCAGGTCCCTCCTGTCACTCAGCATGCTGAGACGTGCACTTGTCTTTGCTCCACTGAAGAGTCCGCCAAGCTCCTGTCGGTCCCGCAGTGAAAGGAGGGGTTCATCCTTGTGCTTATGTTTGTGCTTGTGCTTCCTCTTGTGGAGACGAACCCCTGCCAGACCTCCTGCGTTGCCACTTCCCAGGGACCCCAGGCCCTCTCTTACAGAGGACCCCTGGAGGGGGGCACCGGCATTTCGCAGCTTTGCCCCCGTCTGGAGCTTTGGGTGTCCACTTGAGTGGAAAGCCTTGGGTGGGGGGACAGCTGGCCTCATGAAGGGAGATGGAGGTGCAGGACCTAATGAGTGATGGGGCAGGTAAAACGGGGGAGGAGGAGGAAAGTAGCCCAGACTCAGGTGAGGCGCGTAAGGCATTGCATACGGTGCTGCATAGTAATTTCCCCCAGCCAGTGGATAACCATATCCTTGAACGAAAGGCAGCTTGGATGTGATTGGCTCGCTGGCTTTGGCTGGACGGCCACGTCTCCTTTTAGCCTTCAGATCAGCACTCCTGCGGAGATACGAGCTGGAATCACAGGAGTATGAGTCGTAGCTCACAGGGTAGTAATGATGGAAGTTGAGGCGGAAAATTGAGGGATACGGGTGCTGGGGGTAGCAGGTAAATCGTCTGTGAGACACTCGTAGCTGCTGAAGTTTTATCACAACCTACAAGAAAAGAGAAAAGAGGACATGTTTAGGAAAGACACATCATACACTACAGTAATTTAAGATCTGTGATTAATGTGTGCATTCTTCTGACCTCCTCCAGTTCAGCAAGAAAGTGAAGATGATCCCGACTTTGTAGGCACTTCCTCTTCCTCCGATGGTGTTTTTGCTTCTTCTCCTGCTGTGACAGGTAGTTGTCAACAGCAGTAACTTGGCGATCACAGCGATTTCTGTTGTTCCTGTTGGATGCTTCTAAGGCTGCTGCCTCAACGGCCTCATACCCACACAGGTCAAAAGAGTACCTGTTTGAACACATGATCACATTAAAACCATGATCTTGGAGACTGTATGAAAAACATGACAACATAAACCAAAGCTAAGGATAAGGAAATGTTGCAATATTGTAGAAGTGTTGGAAAAATTCATGTTGATTCTTACCCTCTATGGTTCTCAATTGATCTATAAAATATATATCTTAAAATACCTTTTCTACTCAAACACTAACCAACGCACTGCCAGTATTGCCATTGCAGCCATTTTTAAGAGCAAGTGTGTGGGTGCACTTTGGATTTAACAATGTCCAGGGTAAGACAGAGCTTGACATGACATTTTCAGTATGCAGACTCCCCATAATGGAATTTAAGTACTCTTCTTAGATGCCATAAATAGGATTTGAAAGAACCAAAAAGCAGCCAGAAACAATACTGACTGCTGACCACTGCTCGTTGCTGTTTTACTCAACTTACAATCAACTTCAAATAGGCAAAAAATAAATACCAAATTCAATGGCTGTTACATTTCTGAAGACTTACGCCTCTATACCTTTGTAGATAAAAGCTTTAGATTTGAGAAAATAACTTATGAAACCCTTTTTTAAAGTGTAAAAACTGAATTGTATATTCATATACTCATTGTTTTACTTTTTTATTATTTGGAAACCATTTTTTGGAGCTATCGGGCAATGCCAAACACACAACGTATTGTCTTTATCTTTGAATTAATCACCCTGAATTGGAAAATCAATTCTAAATCAAATCAAATCATGAGATCAGGAAAGATTCACAGCTCCATAGTATGTAAGTCATGTACCTGCGCCGGGAGGCTGGACCCTTCTCGGTTTGGTCTGAGGTGCTGTTGTTGTCTGTTCCTATCCCGCTGTCACTTGGAATAGTTTCTTCACTGTGGGACTCGCTAATGGGGGACAGGGTTGCCTCTTTCACAGAGGCCCCCTCTGACAGGTGGGAGGGAGAATTAGCCAGGAGGCGTGGAGGAGACAGCTTCCATCCTCCAGAGAGGAAGCTCCTGCTGGGTGGCTTTGAGGGCAGGGCTGAGATGGGCTGCAAACTGGGCATAGTGGCATCAGGATGGCTGGGTCTGATGGATGGAGCAGTAGAGCTGGGGGATGAGGTGGCAGAAGGCACTGCAGGGCTCTCGTACAGACTTGAAGTGGATACAGACATCAGGGGCTTGTCTTTAGTAGATTTTGGAGCGTTTGAACCTTGGTTTTCAGCTCTTGGTTTACGACCCCTCTTCTTCCCGATGTAGATGGTTCCTCTCTTGCTGACGTTTATCTGCTTTCCTAGCCGAGCCTCAATGGTGGATGCCATGGCAGTCATAGCTGATGACACAGGGGCCGGGGACGACTTCAGAGCTAGAGAGCCATTCTGACTGGAGCCTGAAAGGATTTCATTCAGGATGCTCTGCATTTTCCCCAGCTTCAGCTTATTCACAGGCTTTGAAAAACCCTTGCCCCTTTTCAGTTTAAGACTGGGTGAGCTGACACTGGTGGTAGTTGGGGACAGCTGCATTATTGTGTTTTTCATGTGCATCTTTCCTTTGTGGATAAGCCCTGTAGGCCCCTCTTGTGCCAGGGGGCTTGGAGGAGATGTAGAGGTGCCTTCATGGATAGTCTCAACAGTTAGAAGTGGCTGTTTCTTGGGCCGTCCTCGCTTCCTCTTGATGGGTGAATGAACTGTTAGACTGTCCGTATTGGTGTAAAGGGGGCTGGAGGGGGTAATAGGAAAGGCTGAGGGTGGGTCAGCTAGGGTGGAGGGGCTAGCCCTGATGTCTCTCTGCGGCGACATTAGATTGGCATGGCTTTTAGCTTTCAGGTAGGACCACCTGTCCTTGGCCTTAGTTTGTTTGGAGCTAGCTGTGGAGCTGGTGCTGTGGCTAGGGCTTGGACTAAGGGCTGCCCTGGGTCTTGGACTGGGACTGTGGCTTGGGCTAATGTTGAGCCTGGGTTTAGGGCTTGGGATAGGACTGATGCTACTCCTTGGGCTAGGGCTGGGGTTTGGGCTTGGGAGTCTTGGGTTTATGTTAGGACTGAGTTTATTAATGTGATTGTGAGAGTGTTCTTTGAGTTTTAGAGCATCTAACCCGCTCTTAGGACGACCAACAGGGTTCTTTTTCATCCTACTTGACTCTGGATCAGTCCCACTTATAACCACCTCTCCTCTTTCTAGCCTGTCGTTCCTTTCTCCCTTTTCCTTTTTATCACCTTTTTCTGATTTTTCTGCCCTTTCTCTACTGTCTTCACTTAGACTTGTGAGTCGAGAATCATTTTTGTGAGTCTCTGTCTTATGTGCTACTTTGGGTTCTGGGGGTCCGGACTGGTGCTTCTCTGCACCATCCTGCCTTTGCTGTGATTGCTCACTTACAGAAAACACCTCGTCAAAGGACGGCCTCCTCCGCCTCTTTCTTCCTTTTCCCTCCTCTGTCATCACGGCCATCCCTCTATCACCATCTTCCCTCATCCTTCCAGCATTTTCTCGCTCTTTTTCCTCCTTTCTCCGTTCTTCTTTTTCTTCGTGGAGGTGCTCAGCTGTCTCCTCTTGCCTGTATTTTTGTCTCTCCTCTGAGTTAGTCGGGCTCTCTGTTTCCTTCTCTGGCTGTCTCCCCCAAGGTGTTTCAGCACTGTTGGGATTGCTGAGCATCCTCTGGGAGTCCTTCCTGCCGTACTTTCTCTTGATGTTCCCAAAGAGTTGCTCACTGACCTCTTGCAAACCCCTTCCCCTGTAGGCGGGTAAACAGAGTAAAAAATAACAACATGTTTCATTAATGAAGTGAAAAATAATGTTAGTTATTCTGCTAGTATTGATTTGAAATTGTATTGTGTATTGTTTTGGGGTTACAGCTTCCATTTCACTCTAAACAAGCCTACGATATAATAAGCCAAAAAAAATCAAGGAACGTTGCTGTATGTTCACGAAATGCTGCAGCTGTAATTGAATGTGTTGCTTTTCTCCTAAACAGCCTTGAGCAGCAACTTAAACATGTTTCTCTCTTGTTTGGCTGCCTTGGTTTCAGCACATAGCCCATTGTTAGACTGAAGCTCTGTAAAGTGTGCAAGCTCACTTAAAGGGCTAATATTTGCTGTCATTAAACTAACAACGGGAAAGGCACATGTTTAACACAGTGCTGTGCAGTAGCTTATGTTTACTGTAATCACACTCAGCCCTGTAAAGAGGGTCAGCTGCTGTGTCTTTCAGCCCTGGTGTTTCTGTGTTGTTATTATTTTGCCTCATACGCTGAAGAGGGTCTCAGACTGTTTTTGGACAGAAATCCCTCTGTTGTGCTACTTTCTTTTTACCTGCCACAGAAATTGATATTTTGAGGCTCCCAAGAACACATGAGTGTGATTGAGCTGATGACAACGATGCAAAAGAATCCGTATCATGATGCATCAGTATCAGGATTCATAATTATTTTGTCATATAAATCATAAATAACAAGTTCCCATTTTAATCATTAACCACACATTACAGGATTTATATCACAGTAAAATGAAACATACCTGCTGAGAGATGTCAAGTTGAGAATACTGGCATCTGTGACCACAGGTAGCTGCAGGTCTGGAGTCAGGGACCTCTGGGGTGAAGGGCTCTGCGTGGCTGATCGTGGGAAAGGCTGGGTCAGTTCTCTGGAGGTCTGAGAATCTAAAGGATTGGTCGGGGATGCAGAAGGTGCTGTGGACGTGATCCAGTCTGGATTGATTTGGTGTTGGTGGAACTGTGGCGTGTGGGCGTGCTGTGTTTGCTGTGTGTTTGAAAGTGTGTGTGCAGAAAGGAGGGAGCTGCGGAGCTGGTGTTTGGGCGGAGTGTGATCTCCCAGTAGTTGCAGCAGGCCTCCCTCTCGCTGCTCAGACATTCTGAACTGGCGCTCGTAAGTCTGGAGACAACAGAAAAAAAGAAACACTGTCTGGTTACTACAAACAACTCTGATCACAAGACTACTTTCTGCAGCTGCAGGGAATGACAAATGATATGATAATGTGATCACAATACTATGCTGCTCCATCTCATGTCTTCATCAACATTAATTCACTGGGATAACACGAATACCTAACACACTACCCTGCTCTGAACACACCTAATTTTTGTCGGCACATATCAAATTTGTGAATTGTTGTGCTCTGACACTACATTGTACTCTTCTCACAGCAGGGCTGAAGCTTTAAATACATCTTGTGTGCATGAGCAAACTGTGCGCCACAAACAAAAGGCTTGTTTACAGAGCAATTAAATTCCTGTGGCAAGGATGTAGCATGCTGGGAGAGCTGGGGGGATGTAGTTTGGGTGTCTGCCTGCACACAGTATAAAGCAAAGCAGTCTAGCTCTGCTGTGTCCTTGACTGCCCCAAACCAAATATTACGTGCTATATTTCATCTTTATTCTGTTGTTCAATGCTGTTTACTATGTCTGATGTTTTCTGTTTACACATGGGCTACTCATTGAATTAGAAGAGACACACTGTAAAAAACAAACATCTTCCAGTTTCCTCATATATAGCTCCAGAGCACCCACAAATTGTAAATTGAGCTCAACTAGTCCCTTGTTTGTAGTCCATCTATACACAAAAATATGAAATCTGACTTTTTGTAATAGATCTCCACCAATAACTGTGAACAAGTTACAAAGCTGAGCTCATGTTGGCACTCAGGAGAAAAAGGCAGAGTGAGAAGTACCTCATCTGCATTTAAAGACACACTAAAACAACTTATAAAAAAGGTCCTCAGTGCTGGTTTATAGAGCCTTTTTTCATGTGTATAAACAGTGTGATCATATTAAGTGGGAGAGGCTTAAATAAAGGGAAAACAGTACTATAGTTGCTAACCAGGAATAGAGTGTTAATTGAAAACAACCTAAATACAAGCACAGGCAGACTGGTTAAGTTTACAGTATCTATTATTACATAGTTTTGTGCATATGCATTAAAATGTGCTCCAATCCATTTTTGGGATCTGCATAAGTAGTTGTCTGTTCTCCGGCATTACCAGTATCACTATGTATTACCAATAATTCTTTATTGTCAATCTGTGGACTATATATGTTAAGTGAAATGAATGAGAGCTCATTAGGCACAGACTAAAAGGTTAGCAGTGCTCTTTCACAGCTTTTCTCTTTTTCTGTTTCATATGGCCTATAAAATAGAAGCTGGCGTCCATTTGAGAGACAGTCACTCACTCCCTTTCCTTTATTGTTGTTGAGAATTCGATGAAACCCAACCTTGTCCAACACAAACTTTAAAGGTGCCAGAGATATAACAAAGCTGGGATTCAAACTAAAGTGAGGGAAAGTTGTATAGATGTGAAAGGAATACATTTATGAAACAACATAGACCAAGACACCAAAGAATCTATATCAAAGTTTATATGTTTGATACAATAAAAGCTGCTAATTGAGAAAATAAGATAATATATACAAACAAAACCTTTGTTCTGTTTGTGATTTAATGCCAGGTTTATTATTTTGTGATCCTCTTTGATGGGTAAAATATGACTTGAATTTCTAGCAGTGGAATGTGAACAGCTCTTCTGGCATGTAGCTATTTTATTTAAAGTATTACACTTTCTATGTGCCTTGTTCATTAGTATGTTGTAAACTAGGGCCTGATCATATGAGACAATTCCTCCTTATATCTTCTTTCTAGGGGTGTGCGATAAGACGATATAAAATCGTTAAGGATTATAACATGGGGATGATCTCATAAAGCAGAAAGATCGTCAGATCGTCTGTGTGGGTGCAGAGACTTTGATGTGCACCCGACTAGCCAATCGTAGCACATTACACGCAGTGCATGGTGGGATCTCCTGTTGGTTATGTAGTGTGAAGCCACTGAGGAAAGAGAAAAGGAGATAAAAGCTTGAAGATGTCTGAACAAAAATCTGTTCTAAAGCAGCTGTATTATTCACTCAGATTAGAGACATTGCAGTTTGATAACATTTGTTCTAACTTGTTGCACTTTAAGAGATAATGTTGATATTGTTGTTCATTACCTTTTATGTTTACATTTATTGCACATTTTTATAAAAACTGCACTATTTAAATTAAAACCTGTTCAGAAAGTTTCTTTGGCTTTGTCATTTTTTTTCTTTTGGGATTTTACGTGTTTTGTATGTTAAACATAGGAAAAAATGGTCAAACATGCAAATTAGTCTAGAAAAATCTACGTAAAAAAGAATTGTGATAAAATACGTGATCGTGATTTCATTTTTAAAAAATCGTGATATGATATTTTTGCCATATTGCCCACCCCTACTCCTTTCCATTCAAGATATGACTTCTGCTTGTACTCAATTCCTGTTTTGATCAGTGAGTGAAGTAAACATAACAAACAGACATTTGTAAGTAACATGACCTGATCAGCTATTTCTGCATTCATTATTGCCATAAACAATAGCTATAGCAATATTTTTTTGATCGAGTACACAGTTTTCACATGAACATATTGACCTGTTTATTCTACAAAAATAATAGTTGTTTTATTCAATGTAGACATTCAATAACGTTAAGGGAAAGAACTATGGTACAGTCTTACATTCTGCCGATGTTTCAAACGAATTATGCACATATATGGCCAATATGTTTGGTCTGTATATCTGCTGTAATTAGGTGTGGATATTTAAGCCATTATCGGCCCATACTAATATTGACTGATAATACTATGCACAGGTGTTTCATTAAGACTGTGTAAAGTGGTGCAAAGACATATGATCTACACCATGGTATCTTTTCCTCCTTATATTCAGTGAATGCAAACCAAGCTAAAGTTAAAGTATCTCACTACCCAGTTAACATAAGTCAATGTAAAACTGAAATGCAGAGCAATCAATACACTTTATAAGGCAATAAAGCCTGATGAATGTATCAGTGCTGCGTAATCAGAGTACTGCTGCAGGATGAGAAATAGTGCAGCGGATGGCCTTTGTGGTTTAGCCTGTTATTAACAGACTCAGTATGACGCAACAAGACACTGTTCTGCTGCGCTGCAGGGAGATGTAACCTAACCACAGGCCTGCCTCTCAGCATATACACACAGGAAAGCAACCACACACACAGACACACACATTAATACAGTAGATGTACATGATTCAAAGGGCTATGAATTCCTGCCTTCACAGAGAGCAGAACAAAATGCTAATGTATGAACACATCCAGGAAACCAATTTCACTAAAGATAGATGTGCACACACATTCTCACGAACTCAGTAATGAAACATAAAATGTACGCAGATCTTATCTAAATGTGAACATTCAAAGGGACAAGAGCTTCATCTTTTCTATCTTTTACCCTGAAAATGTCCTGTTCGGCCCTCATTTCATCAACCACTTCCAATCTCCTTCATCTCTATCAAACCTCTTTCTTCCTTTCACCCTCTCAGTGCTATCCCATCATTAGTCAGACACTTACACTCATTTTGTACTTTCACGCTGGCTGCAGGAGCTATTAATCGTCCAGATACAAGCTACACGCTCACAGGAACAAAAACACACAAAGAAACATGACACTCATGCAGGCCAATGATGAGTGTGAATGATTAACAATGTCACAAAATGCACATGCACGCTCTCATTTAAGTCCTGAACACACAGCCAGTGTCCTTTTAGCTCCGAGATGAATGCGTGCATATTTAAATGAGTATGTCTGAGTGTGCTTGGTGTAAATGGAGAAGCGACCTGTGAGTCCACTGAGGGATAAGGTGACCGACACCTGATACACACATGCTTTCAAATTTAACCTGTCCAAGACTGCCTTCTGTTGCAGGGTAAAGGCGAGTACAGACCGAGATGGCTCAACCGAGACGTACACACACAAAATGTATCTTCCGCTCTAACCACACAGTCACCACAGGGAGATAATAAAAAGAGAGGGGTATGTGCACCTTTGCTTCCAGAGATAGAAGAGCAAAGGAGAGAGAAAAAAAAAAACAGGAATAGGGCGCTCACCCGCCTCCCTGTTTGTGGTTTGGCACCGGTTCAGCTTTTTGTTCTTAGTTTCCGCCCTTCTACCACATCCCTCTCCCTCCTCTCCCTTCTCTCCACCTTACACTGCATGAAGCAGTTCAAGGGAAAACACTCACTGTCTGATATGGACGCAGACAGATATAAATAGATGGAGGTATTCCCGTGGTTGTTGTAGTCAACACAGTACGAAAATAACTACTTTTAGTCTTTGCTTTGGTTTGACAGAGTAAAACTCAGTCATTTAAGACATGTCTTATATTTCCTAAAATACTTAACATTATGATATGTATTGCTCAGAGGGTTGCAAAATTCTGGAAATTTTCAAAGTTGGAAACGTTCTACAGTGTTTACTGGAAATTTAAGGGAGTAAAAAAGAATTAATGGGAATAAGCCGGGATTTACAAGACTGTAGGTTGGCCCTTAACAGGGATTTTAAATATAATTGGGTTAAGTATATATTTTAACATAACCTTGACTAAAACAACCAGATTTCATGCAAGTATAATTGAGAATATCTATGCCATTCCTCAATCACATGGACATAGCACCATGCTTACTGCAGTAGCATTGAGGCCAGGCCCCTGGCATGCACTGTGCACTCCTCCTTCACATGTACTGATTATCCTAGAACCCTGGACTACTGAAGCCAAACATTTAAGAAGGTGGACATTGTGAATTTGAAGCTGATTTTCCAATAAGGTAATTAAAACTTGGCAAAGGTCTACTTACAAATAAATCTGTTGAAATTTGATGTTTTAATCGTATTATTTTGCATGGATGTCTGCAAATGAAAAACTGAATGTTCATATTTATTTTTGGATATGATACAGTCAGCTTTAATGACCCAAATTTCCAATTACTTTCAATAAATTCCCATAATTCCCATGGAAAGTTTGGAATACTTCCAAAATTCTTCAGCTTAACTACCAAAGGACTGTTTCTGTAAAGTTTCCAGAAATTTATTAAAAGTTTTCCACCTATCTGCAACCTTAATATATCCCCATTATCCACTACATGTTTGATATAGTTTCATACATTTTTGTCCTTAAGGCACTGCTATCCATGTCATTTACGGTGTATTATGTCTAAAAGCCCTTTTCACAAAATAATTCCACAATGGCACAGGTACATGGCGCCTGTTGAAGGTGTAAAATTACTTTCCCAGTCTGTTAAACCACAGTGCATTGTGATGTTGCTGAGTGAATGATCTCAAGACACTGTAATGAATCAAGTAATCTCTGAGGGTGGTACAGAAGGGGGATCACTCGGGGGTCGCTACCCTCCCATTACAACTTGATGACATTCATATTAAAGGAAAATCATCACAAGGATGTAAATATCATGCCTTCAAATAGCACTCTGTATAAAACTTAAGACTTAACTTAATATTTAATACTAATAACTCCACACAGCTTAAGGACATGAAAATGTTACGTTTCTGTGTCTTACAAAGAAAACAGAAAAACTAATTTGTTTGGGTTTCAAGACTTAAAAATCATTTAAAGTCACAGACTGTTTATTTGACGATAGATCCTCTCCTTGTGTTTATTATCTCCTATTAATCCATTTGCATTGTTTCAGTGACAGCTGAGGCCAGGGGCACCATGCGTTCAGGTTGTTCATCAATCCACCTGTCCATATGGATTACCTGAAGAGATTTTCATTAAATGTCAAGATTATTCAGGGTTATGATAATACTTTGATAAAGAACTAAGTAGTCCAAGAATCAAAGGGATTTTCATCTAATTTTGCACAAATGTCCACCCTGACTCAGTTATAAATTGATTGGATCATGGAGGTCACAGAACATCATGTGAAGTAATGGGGCGGTATTTTGCTCGTGAAGGCCAAATCCTCAGAAAGTTTTCACTGACTTCCATCAACTGCACCACCGGTACGTCAAAGGTCAATGTCACAGAGCTCACTGGTCATCCTCCATTTGTGAGGGTGATGTCTAACAAAATCCACAAAGGTTTTTTACTGAAGCTCTGAACAGAACTTTGTGTTTTCTAGAAATTACCTGGAGGTCATTTGTCAAAAGTCAAGGTCATGGAGTCTCGCATTCATCTTATGCTTATGAACGTAATCCTGTAAACATGATGTCTCAAATATTTTCTAAAAACTTAGTGCAAATGTCCACAATGAAACAAGGGGAAAAATATTACATTTTCTAGATAACAACACAAAGGTGAAGGTCACAGAGTCCTCTCTTTATCCTTTGCTGATGAATACTTTTCTTAACTAGAAAAGCACTTGGAGAGCGCAGACCTCTGCCAGCGCCACAGTCCTCAGCCATATTGTCACTTTGACCATAAATATTAGTCCTACCTTTATTTCATTGAAATATTTAGATTCCTTGACCATGAAAACATACCATTAGCAACTGGATTCATTATGATATCTATTTTCGTTCAGTAGTTATTCACAGAAATCACATTTTTCGCCATGGCAGCCAGACGCTGATCTGGATCGACACCAAAATCGAATCAGTTCTTCCTTTTCCCATGCTGAACATTTCCTGAAAATTTCATCCAAATGCATCCATTACTTTTTGAGTTATTTTGTTCACAGACGGACAGACGGATGGACAAACTCTCCAGAAAACATAACCTCCTTAGCAGAGGTAACAATGCTTTAGGGAATTTATTTTCAACATGGTTCAAATTTACTGTCCAACTTAAAGATGAGTCAACAACATCTCAGGGTACAAGGTGGAATACCAAGGTCAAAGCTCTTGCTTATCCATTGATTTTAACATTCCTGCTAATCAAACTTACACAAAAAAACAACCAAAAGCCTTTATTGACTCACTACTGTATTCAAACTGGTAATGGAAAACTGAGGAGTCATAAAATGCTTTAATTTTCTACATGAAACTTGTGAGAACTTTTTCTTGCATGAGTGAATCCATATGTGATGAACTCTGCAGACTGCTGGTGTGACAGCTCTGTAAACAGGGATAAGCTGTATGCAGTGTGAACAGGGACTTGTCTGTCCCTGTGCTGCTGCCGGTCTGCAGCAGGGGGCAGCGCTAAGGATATCAGCACTGTTGTGGACTCTGGCCCTCTGGAGCAGCCCACAGGCCCCAGAGCCGAGAGCCTTCAGCCTTTTCCACACTGTCTGTCTTTCTCTAAGTGACCTCTGATCACATCCAGATAAGGAGGGAGGCCAACATAAACCAGACCAGCAGCATGTTTGGTCCTCAGCCTGTTTGATACACTCTCCCCTTCCCTCAAGGCTCTCAGGGCTGTGTTTAGGGTTTAAGGGTCATGCTCCTCAGCTAGGTCAACAACCATTTCCAGGATGTCTTCCTCTGGGTGAGCGCTGTATCAACATGAGTCAGTCTCAGTCAGACACATAAAGGCTCTGTGACACCAAAAGGGGGGCAGATATTGAGCTGCACATTCCTTCAGCTGGTGATGTAACCATCTGATAAGGTCAATGCACAGCAGAGGAGGTCATGGATAGCATGTGACTAAGTGCTGCAATCAACCAACTGAAGGGCACTTTACGAAATAGCCAATATTACTGGCATATATGTGAGTGTGTGTGAAAGCTTTTCATTACTGCATGCCTCGAAGTACTGTCTGCACCAGAAATCTTCATTTGCACATATCTCAGCACTAAGTTCTCCTTATTGGATGTGTTTTTATAATGTAAAAAAGATGCTGAGTAATTGATAGATAGAGATGATGTTACTGAAACTCCTACGACATTTTTGTCCTTTTATCAAAGCAAAATACAATAAAGTCACTGTATCAGCAAACATGTCTACTCTGCCAAGCTTAAAAATAACATTAAGCAACTTCATCACATGCACTAAGGTCCTACTGGTTTTAAACATGATATGAATATCAGCCTAGAATTTCTGACATTTTAGTATTGTGCAAACGTGAAATAGCTAAGTGTCTGAACACGACTTGGTCTTGTTCACTTCTGACAACCAAGGATTTTTGCACTTGCTTTCTTGTTAGTTGCAATGATTTTTGCTCTACCAATATATACTATGATGTTTCAGTTGAACTGTCAAGATAACATTCTCATTTTTGTGCATTTAAAACCATATTTTAAGGTAATTTTCCATTAGCAGTCTAATTTGTCAAGTCAACATTTTACCCTGTTAAGGCTGCTGCAGTATGGAGAGTTTTTGAGGAAACACTGTCTTAACACATTCATCAGATGTTGACCAAAGAGACACATTGTGCATTTCTATGACTAAAACATCAAATTAAAAAACAGCTAAGTCTCCATGTTACATACTCACACTTGAACCAAAGCACCTCTACAGATGGAGCCAGTTCATTTTTCTAATATTTCTTTGACAGGGTCTTGACTGGTCCGTGACAGGAAAGTGCTACGACGTACCCACCTTTATGATGCGGTGCACATAACCTCTGCTAGTTATATTTTGCAGGTTATATAAATGAAAGTTTTGAAGAAATTCCATGCACTGTGTTCTGCTGGCAGTGATACAAGACAGACTTTAATGGTAAAAAGACAAAGACCACATGACTTTGCTCGTCTTGTGATGCGGGTATTGAGCTTGTGTACCGAATGTAATATTAAACCAATAAATTGTTCAGCCCTAAATTGAATTACAGGGAAATAGCATATAGGGCTTTCAGCATTGATGGTTCTTATGTCAGAAATCCCACCCATGCACATGGACAACACGCAAGCTTCACAAAGAAAGGCCTCGACCAATCATCCAGCAACCTTCTTGTTTTGAGGCTCATACATGGTGCGGCACTGTGTGGCCCTCTTTTAACAAACTTTTCTTAAGCTAATATGTATTAGTCAAATTAGGTAGTCTTTATTTATATCATGATCACGACATGAGCAGGTGCAGAACATAGTTAGTTTGCAGAGTGGAAAGTTGCTGATGTTTGAAGAGCTAGTACCATCAGCCCTTAGTCCTCTCAGTTTAAAGTCAATATTTCTGAGATAAATGTGGTCAATTCCTGCTTCAGTAAAGTGGTTATATACCAGTTTAACCTTAAACAGCCTGCATACAGTGTTGACTTAATTTTGGAGATTCAAATACTGCCTAACTGTGCTGCTTCTGCTTAACCCTTTATTGCTATCTATTTGATCCTAAGTGTTCACCAATGTCATTTGTTTACATCTGATTTGATGGCACATTGGCAGCAAAGAAGCAGTCATGCTGCAGTACTTCAGTGATTCTGGAGGCAGGCAGCTGTGTTGCACTTTAGACAGGGCATTTAACCATGATTCTGTTTGGTAAATTATGTCTTTGTTGTAACAATGCTCCCTGGCAGTAATACTTATACCGTTGGAAAGCCTGTTTATATCTCTTTTAAATGGTACCATGTTTGTAAGGAGCATGCACGTATGAAATGAGCAGTAGAGCTGAGTATGTAGGTTGCACCCATAAAAAATGCAAAATCATCTCTACCAATGCCAAACATCTTATTTTGCCATTAACTCTTGTTCTGTTTTGCTTTGTGGATTGGCTGATTGCAGCTAGAAGACAGATAATGGCAAATTAACAACTGATTCATTTGACAAACAGGAGCCTCAGTAGCATGTGAAAAAACTATGCACATCCAAAACAGCCTGGCACCTCCTCCTCATGCTGGTTACATACTGCTGTGCATCCCATTCTTCACTGAAGAAAATTCTGGTGGCAGTATCTGGACTCATCATCGCTGAACATGACATTCTTCCACATATTCAGGTTTCAGTGTGCAAGTTGTAGACACCAGCATAAATGAGCCGGACAGAGAAGGGCAGTCATAGCAGGTCTTCTGGTAGATCTGAGACTGAAGATCAACTGTGTGCAGTCTATTCTGGGCAGAGAGTTGTTGGCCATTTCGTCCTTCAAACCTTGACTGAAAATCTGTAAAAGACTGCCTACAGTTTCTAAGTGCTGACAGGGTATTGGGAACAGTTCTCTTGGGACTTCACAGCCTGTCTCTGACATGTGGAACTTGGCTTTCAGGTTAGAGATGGTACCAGGGCTCCCTCCAATTATGCTGAACTTGCAGAACTAAGCCTTGAAATTGCCCTGTCCAGACCAGTCAAATGTGACATGCTGATATGTGGAGCGCTGTAGCAGGGCCCATGCTCACAAGTGCTGACAATCAGGTGCCAGTCAGCCAGCACCCGGGGGTGCCAGAGGCACAAAACAAGATTCAATAGCAACATCATTAAAAAGCTGTTTGGTATTGGCAGATGGGTGCAACTCACATACTCATCTTTGCTTCTAATCCACATTACATGTTTCTTCCACATGTGGCTCAATTTAAAAGGGAAATAAACAGGCTTATTTATTGTAAAGAAGCACTGTTACAACAAAGAAATAATCTACCAACACATAATGTCCTCACTTTTAGTGCTACTCTTGCAAAAGACTGAGTTTCTTTGACTGGGAAATCTGGTGTCAAATGTAACAGTTAGCCAACTTTTCCTGCTCAGCCAGCAAAGCACTTTCATTTCTTGTCATACCAGTTGTTTAATGTAATCATTGCCAATCCTGTCCAATCACATCACCAAGGATGGGAATCCAAAACCAGTTCCTGTCAAGAATCAATATCAATAGTCTTCATACCTCTTCTTCTAAGTTCTGCATTCTTTGCAGATCAGGGATGTCTTCCTCTTATCAGAGGAGGTCAGCAGAAAAGGCCACAAAGTATCAAATATAAAGCGATGAAGGCAGGAGACTGAAGTGTTCAAAATTGTGCCAAGAGTGGAAACACCACTAACATCCAGAGGCATTTATCATCGCAGCACATCACTAAATATCAGAAGCACCATGTGGTTACCGTTCATGTTGCTTAATAAGCCAACTCTTTGCTGTACAGGAAATCTAGAGGACTTGATAATGAACATTATCCATGGGAAGAATTGTAAATGGTGTTGGCATCCATAAAATTTAATGAGTTCCAAGCCCTGCATATCACTGCGCTCTCAAGACTAACCCATATTATGTGTGATTTTACCAAAAGACCTGGAAAATGTCTGGACATTTTGAGGAGTTTGGTGCTTGAAAACACCATGAATGTTACATTCACATGCAGCAATCTGAATGTTTTACTCCTCGCTCCTCAAATTTGATGTGAGAGGAGGTATGTGACGGCCCCTCCTGTCCTTTCCTCTCCTGCAGCCTCTCATTTTCCACTGTTGAATAAACTTTAACACACATACACACACACACTCACGCAGACACACACTGAGCACCCTGGCTGCACCATTACACTGGGAAAAGAACACCCTAAACAGGCACACCCAAATCTCACAACCCCAGCATAACACAAACACACATATGCAGAACCAAACATATACACAAACCCCATGCACGCATGCAAACACACACAAACACGCTGCCCTTCAAATAGTTTTTCGCAGCCTTTTATTTGGCCGCACGCCCGGTGGTTAGAGTGTTTCATTTTTCCCTGTGTATGGAACTGGGCAGCTGTCCAGACAGACACACAAAGAGAACGAGAGAGAGAACGAGAGAGAAATGAGGAGGGAGGGGAGGGGGTTGGTGAAAGAATGAGAGAGAGCAAAGACGAGGACCAGCACAAAAACAAGAAAAGGTGCTCAAAAAGTAGTTCCCTGCAATTTCTTATGATCGATATTATTCCCTCTCTTTCTCGCTCTCCTTGGCTTTGACACCATCCCATCTCACTGCCCCTGTGGCCTTGCCCCCTTCCCACCACCACCACCACCACCACCAACCTCATCTCATCCCTCCTTTTCTTCTTCCTCTTTTCTCTTTCTGGAGCTGACCATTCTCCCCCCTGTGGGAACTACCATCCTCGCCCCCGCTCCCTCACCCCCTCTCTCTCTCCAGCTCCATTCAGAGTGCCGCTTTGCTGTGATCTGTGTTTCTGACAGCTCTGCGCGCACACACAGACACACACAGACACACACACAGCTCTTCTGCAAACAAACACCATGAATACTAACACGGCTTTGTGTCCACAGCACTTAAAACGGGGAAGAAGGAGAGCGAGGAGGAGGAGGAGGTCGGGGTGCAGAAAAAAGGAGGGAAACGCGGCGGAGGAGAAAAGAGGCACTGTGTTGATCTTGTGGCCACTCTCACAGACCCCCCCCCACCCGTCTCTCTCTCTCTCTCCCTCTCTCTAACTCTAACTCTGACCCCCCCCACCTCCCCTCATCCCTGTTTCTCGTTCTTTCGTTCTTCCCACCAGTTCTCCCGGGAATAAAGACTTCCATTCATGCGCCTGAGGAGACCCACAGCAGGGGAGAGAAAAGAGGTGGGAGAGGAGGAGTTGAGGGGGGTGTCAAGGTGGGATAGTTAGTGGATCACTGGGGATCAGGAGCGCTGCCTGAAAATGTGTGCGTCACTTTATTCTAATATCCCTCGGCTTGTGATGGCTTAGCCAACCCCTTCACTGCTCTTGCTTCTGGTGGCATCTTCTGGGAAAGTTGGGTGGGAAAGTTTGGAAAATTGGGCTCAGTTCAAAACATCCAGGCTAATGCGGCAATTGTGAAACTATGTTCAGCCTAAAGCCACAATTTGGTGAAACAAAAGGCTTGATTATTTCACTCTGTTTTTCCTCCAGCCCTGCAGGATATCATCCAACATCTGATGTACAGTGCAACACGGAGGTCATTTAAGTCAGGGGCTCTCAGCTGGCGGGTCGAGACCCAAACGTGAGTTGCCAAGCTGCTGTCAGTGGGTTGTGAATGTGTGCCTTGAAAATAATGAGGCAAAAATCTATGATTCACAGTCAGCTGGACAAACACTCATTCATATCAGTGGTGTACTCCATTTTATTGCAAGGCTCATTTTTCAAATGAATCTGAAGACTATTACAGAACACACATTGTCATCTTTAACATGCCCTTTAGTGTGTTAAACATGACCACTCTACGTGATAGAAAACTTCCATTAACAAGACAAAAAGTCCATCACATCAAGACCTCTCTGTCCCTGTTTACAGCAACAGTAGCTGCCTAAATGAACAAATTCAAGGTGTGTATTATCTTAATGTCAATGTTTTATCTGTGTTTTACAGGAAGTGGCGGTTTATATGAAGAATGGGGTTACTATCACATATTAATTAAATTGTTCACATGGTATTGAATTATAATTCAGTATTGGATCTGATTTGTCAGAAAGAGGCAGGACTAGATAAGCTTATGGCTTCTTTCTGTTCCTTCTCAAACAGAGTATTGTGATTACGTACATGTGTATGGTCTTACATGCTTAAATTTGTTGGATGGACATGTAGTTGTTTGGTTTACATATGTGTTATTTTGCATTGACTTGGTTGGTTTTGTTGTTCGTTTTTAAAGTTTGAGATAAATAAACAACAAACAAAGAAAAGAAAGAACATATTGCATCGTTGTTTGGTTTTGTTGTCTTACGTCATTAAATAAAAAAAACACTTGTAATGCTGGTAAAAGCAGAAATAAAGTAATCAGACTGCAACAATCTCAGCTGCAAGATATCCACAGTGAATGCATTATTAGCAGGGCCCAACAGTTTGTAGCTGTCCCAACCATCTTCTTTTCCTGAATTTGTTTTCTCCTTCTGGTCATCATGCAGGATGTCTCGAACCAAGACAAGGTGTGCCATTTTATCCCTGTTGCCAATTCATGAGCCTAACTTGTTTTTTTTTTTTTTTTTTTTTTTTTTTAAGATGTGGATTAAATAGATCTTGAGAGAATCCTTGATTACATATTGATTATCTATTTATTCTCATCTTTAACATTACCTTAATTATTCATGACTACAATTTATTTTCCCTACTGCACAGCACTTAGATGAATGAATGCATTTTATTGGGATGAGTAAGATCGTGAAGCCTCTTGCTCAGTGTGGTTTAAGTACCTGTGTTTAAAATTCTGCTTAGGGTTTTCTACATGCCTGTTTCTGTTATGTTTTTCACATTTATTTGTTGTGTGTTGTATTCACCAACCTAAAGTTCTTCAGGATGATATTAAGGCTAAAGTTGAAGAGTTGTTGAAAACAGCTCCGAGAACTGCCAAACAGACCAAATACCAGGAATACCCATGAGCTATCTTAGTGTGTGAAAACAAAACGTTTATGAACATTAGTGACTCTAAACATACCCTAGCAGGCTTCAAAAATGAGTATATAACCCAAATTTAAGACAAAACATGGGTTATTAAAGACCTTTTTGACCTGACCTGAGTTTTTTTAACCATGCAGAACAAATGGCAAAAATCATTGGGCATGGTAATTTTTTTCTCACAATAGGCTGAAAAGTCAGTTTGTTTGTTCAAGGGATGTATTCAAAATGCAATAATTCAGGGAGCTACAGACATAGAGGTTAAATGCTACATGTGCAAGTGTCACATTGCAGATACAACTTTTTCCAGTATCTCTTCTATTGATCATATTGAGTAGATAGAGGTATTATAAAGGCATGTATCAAATATGATACAACTGGCGCTATAGGGTTAAAATAGCTCAAAATGGATTTTTGATCTTTGTTATTTTGTGCATTTTTAAAAAAAAACATGTTTGTTCAAGTATTATATTGAACAAAAATGTTATGTTTTTGTACCATACTATTCCAAATGCAACTTTTTTCATTGTATTAATGAGTGGTTAAATATTTTTGGAACTTCAAGTCTGGATTTTTCATACATAAGGACTGTGATACTAATAATGTATTAATGAGTGGTTAAATATTTTTGGAACTTCAAGTCTGGATTTTTCATACATAAGGACTGTGATACTAATAATGGGGTACTGGCAAACACGCTGGCATTTAACCCTCTCGACCTTAAATAGAACAGCTAAAAAAATCTTTTGGTCATAGATTGATTTGTAAAATGATTATAAAAACATCCTGTTTTATAGTCAAACATTTGAGTATGGTATAAATAGTAAGAACACTGAACCCCAGCTCTTCCCTCAGTGTGACTCGTCTCTCTGCAGAGTGTTGTTGTGCAGGGAGGAGTGCTTAATTAAAGAAGAATCAAAGAAGAGCTTACTTTGACTGGGGCAAACGGAGCATGACCCCCTACCCCACAAACCCACCACCATCTTAACTGGCAAATTTCCTATGGGAAACACTGGAGGGGTTGGTGTGTCCTGGGCTAGACCAGCTGAGATCCTCCTCTCTAAATAAAATGTTTAATGCTCTGAAGGAGTCGTCATCTTGTTCCCCCCTAGACCACAGCAGTAATCCTTCAGATTGGAGTGCTTCTAAAGATAGCCCCCAACACCAAAAAGTCTCCTTGTTACACACTCTTCAGACTTGCTCACACGTCAATGACTCAATCTGATCAAAAGCCTGTGATTGGCTGAGCCCAAGCGTGTTATTATGCTGCAAGTGGAGGTTTTCACCCCCTTGGTAATGACAGACACATTTACATGCTACACAAAGTGTACATCTAATCCCCACTATTAGCATTAATGGTGCATGTGCAGGCGTATGCGTGAATGGCTCTGAGGGGCACATTAGGAGTTTTTTCAAAGTGATTATTACAGCAATTATGGAGCAATTGTACCCCTCGTGGACATGTCCAAACCTCCAGTGACAGCTTTATGCATTTCTGTCAGCACAAAGGAAATGTACACAAGCATGGAGAGTGGCCACACACACACACACACACACACACACACACACAGTGGTTCTAGTGATTTATAAGTAGTTAAAACAACGCATCTATCTTGGAGTTAGAACTACACACTCATTATTGAGCACAACACACATCACAAAACCAAAGGAATGTCTTTTTTTTCTTTTCACCATACACTGTGCACCACATGAGCCAATCGTAGCACTTTTGTACAACAGGAAACAATTAACAGTCAGTGAGCTGCTTTAAATCCTAAGGGATGATTTCCTGTGTGGAATGATGGGTAATTCAAGACAGAAGCCGTACTGAGATTAAATAACTCCTTTGTGATAAACAGTGGTGTTTAGCAGCCAAGCCACACTGATAAGGTAATGAAACAAACTGCTCTCAAATGTATCTGTGCCTCATTATGGAGGCATTAATAATCCACCACATCTTTGTTTTCAGTTAAGCTATTCAAATTAAAGTTACTATTATACAAAACTCTATTCCCATACTACACTACACTACATTACACCTTATTAGACTTAAATTCAGATTTACTCAATGACTGAACAATGAAAATAAAGGAAACAAGATGTCACAGTGCACTAATCCTGCATAGCTTAAAGACAAGTCTGTAATGTTGGCAGTACGCTGATCAAATGAAAATTGTACTGCATATAATAACTAAAAATCACAGCAATCAAGGCATGCTGCTGAACTTTGAAACAATACATGCATGGTTTTAGCATCTTAGGAGACAGATTCAACGGGACCCAAACTGAAGCAGGGTTCAATAGCATGCTTCACAGCCTCTTCACCAAGATCTGACCCCAAAGTTGCTTTGTTGTCTACTCTTTGATTATCACTGAAAGCTAGAAAACGAGCATGCACCTAATTTGTACAAAATTAAAGCATGGAGCTTGTGTTAAACAGCTGTAAAACTGCTTATGATTTCACTGGTTGACGCTTGACCAGTTAGCTGCTTGTCAGCTTGCTGGAAAGGTAACCCAGAAGTAGGTAGGACCAAAAGTAACTAGTTAATTGGGGTCATGTCACTATTGGATTGACAAAACCATACATCTGTCTACTTGCCATCATTCGTGTGACCTACATGGAGGCTGGAGGGCAAAAAAAGTGTCAGTAACAACTGACTACTGTGAGGAGCTGCACCACAGGCTTTTTAATTTTCAACACCCTCAAAAAAATGACACATGTTGACATCCTAACACCAACAGCAGGAAACCAGAGGCATCACTGCAAACAAAGCATAACACTGTTTGAACTCTTCTACACGACTCAAAACTGCACAATCTTTTTTGAAGATAAGATAGGCCTGGGAAAAAAATAACACCCTCACCATGTCCACTTCTCACATCATCCCATCAACTTTAAAGTCATGGCATTTTTTTAAAGGAATAAAATGTAGACAAACTTCCATTTGCCCAAATGTAGTTTACCTTTTAGAACAAAGTCACAACATGCACTTTGATTCTAGGATGAAAAAATAAGCCAATTTTTGTTAATAACAATAAAAATAGATAAAATGTAGTGATACTTGTTTTGTATGAATTCAGTGACATTTGCAGTTTTTTTCTTTGAGAGGGAAAAAATCAATAAAAATAAACAAAAAAAATTAATGTGGAAAACCCAATATTTTAGGTGATACAGCTCAGCACGACTTCAGGTTTGTTTACATACAGTAATATTGGAGAATCCTTCCCCTTACAGTACTGTCTTGATAGATATCTCTATAGAATTATGGACTGTTTGTGCATTTAAATGTCTCTGGATCAATGTTTCTGTCGACTGGGAAGTGAGAAGCAAAGGCATTGGTAGCTAATATACAAATATTAGCTATTTGTGTTATTTATTGAAATAGTAAGAATTACTATCAGCTGTCGATCTAAGTCAGTGTTTTGGGGCAGTAATTTATGTCAGGATTAGGAATCTGTTTGCTGCTACTGTCTTTGTAACTTACAGCCATAAAGGAGCACTGGGCAGATTTAATTACCTCCGCCAAGGAGGTTATGTTTTTCGGGAGAGTTTGTTTGTCCGTCCGTCCGTCTGTGAACAAAATAACTCAAAAAGTAATGGATGGATTGTGATGAAAGTTTCAGGAAATGTTCAGCATGGGAAAAGGAAGAACTGATTCGATTTTGGTGTTGATCCGGATCAATGTCTGGCCGGCATGACGAAAAATGTGATTTTGGTGAATAACTACTGAACTAAGATAGGTATCATTATGAATCCAGTTGCTAATGGTATGTTTTCATGGTCAAGGAATCTAAATATTTCAATGAAATAAAGGTAGGACTAATATTTATGGTGAAACTCACAATATGGGTGAGAACAGTGGCGCTGGTGGAGGTCTGTGCTCTCCGAGTGCTTTTCTAGTTTGCTTTTTTGCTGCAATTTCCACTGGAACTCACCATTTGCCTCACAGGGTCTGTAAACATGCCAAGTCACACGGCTAGAACTTAAAAGATGTAGACAGCATGATTACACGTCACTATTTAATTTCTGTCTTTTTAGCAAAACTGATACAGATGCCTGTTTCAGCAATACAGCCTCACTGTTCTGTTTGTGTTGTTGAACCTGGAGCTGTAATTTTGGACTTAAGACCTGATTAAATAGAGCTAAACTTTCTGTAATGCTTTTTTCTGATCACAACACACAGTCAGAGAATTCATCGAGTATCCTCAGCATTTCTTGAGAGAAAATAGTTTACAAGTGATGCTTACAGACACATTTTTATCTCAGATGATCCGCACTTGAGTTTAAAGCTTGAAGAGTGAAACTTGGACTGCATTGCCTGCAAATTACTGTGAATCCTCCACAGTCCTCAGATGATCTCTGGCTGGCAAGAGGCACAGAGTCAGAAGGCTGCTGTAATGACATACTCAGTGACAGGGAGAACGGGCAAAGTGAGACACAATAGTCTTAACCAATCAGACGGCCCGCCTACCCTCAGGCCCCCTTGCACCAACAATAACGCCTTTGTACATGGCTGCACTCCACTCGCACGTTCACTCACTCACACACACACATATTGACCCAAACACACTTGAACAGAGCAAAGCAGAGCATCCCAGACTTTCTAAGAGTTACAGAGAGAGAAATCATATCCAGAGCTGCATCAGTGCATGTAAATACATAATGATGGGATTAAAGTGTGGGTCTTTTAGCTCTGTATGTGTTCAAGTGTGTGTCTGTGTGTTTCCTCCCAGGCCCGGCCACATGACTACAGCTGCCCCCTCGCTCCCTCGTCTTAACCGGCACCCCTCCTTGTTGTAGGTGAGAGGTCACACGGAGTGGCATTCCTCTCGGTCTGAGAGTGAGGAAGGGAGCGAGCGAGCACTGCACACGGCGTAGGGAGGAAGAGAGGGAGGGAGGGGGGGGGACCTGGCAGAAAACACAGGGGGCGTAAATGCAGCAGAGCAGGGCAGGTAGTAGATGAGGAGCGCAGGGCATGCAGGAGCGTGCGTGTGAGCATATGTGTGTGTGCGCGCCACAAGATGGGCAACTGAACAGGAGACCCTTGTGGCTCTTCTCTGCTTCATAAACACAGCTGTTTGTTTAGTCTGAGCCGACCTGGGGGACAGACACACAGACGGATGGACAGACAGACACATTTATATAATTTATTCATGCCTACATTCATGCTTACGAGGTGACGAGCATAAATAAACAGGAAAAAACTTATAGACGGATCATTTTACAAAGCCTGCTATTAAAACATTAAAAGAGGGAGAGAACTGGGCAGACTGACAACACACACAAGATCACACAAACAAAAATACTGAGGTTGTTACAATCCCAGACTTTTCAAGTTCAATACTGTACACCAAGAGCAAAATAATGGAAAAAAAATGATACCTTATTTAGTACAATGGCAACAAAAACAAACCATCCAACACCTGAAAATGTCTTGTTTTTAACTACCAGAAATAGGCAGGCCAAATCCTGCCAATGATGGTGTCCCAAATGTTTCTGGACCCCTTCAGTGACAAAGCAACACCAATTAGACATTTAAACAGCCAGTGTGGTATGGTTAATAAGAATTACAGTTACTGCTCAAAAGGGCAGTTTAACTTGACTAAAGGCCCTGTATTAGTATAGATTCACTGGAGATTGTTTGATAATAAAATAGGCAGGCCAAGATTTACAAGTTGGTTTAACAATGTCTTCATATCTTTTCTTATCAACTTGGGGCTTGATATCACAGTCAATTGCTCTGTCTTACGTGTAACACAACCACCTACAACTGGAAACACACAGTAGCCGCTACCTTACTGCTGAAATACACTTAAACCCAGATATAAACAAATGATGCTATGAAATGACTGGATAGGATAGTGACTGGAGCATCTACATGTAGCATATACAAGGTAAAGCTATTACATAAAGGAACTAAACTAACGCGGCTAAAACCACCTGGTTCACAGCAACACCAAGTACTACATATTACATATTGGGTACTTAGAAAACATGTATAAAACAAGTGTGTACCAAAGATCTCCTTTTTCTGACTCCTAATCAAAAGGAAATTTTGGAACAAATTGAAGGTAAGACAATGTTTTCAGAAGGAGTGATCAGGAGTTTTTGTATTATGATTGATCTGCACAGGCACCCCGGATGTCCATTGGTTTGGACATCTTATCTTCATTCACAAAATCTGTCGTGCTGTTCAAACATATCTGCATGTGACATGCAGTGTTCCCGATACATCTCTGTTAATGTACGAAAAGATTAGGCTGCTGTTTTGTTCAATTTCTGCAAAAAGTTTAACTTAATGCGTTGGCCGACTTAAAGTTTCACATTTCCAAAACCCATGGAAAAAAAATCAGTTCTTTCAGAAGCTAGCAGTGAGCTAAAGACATTGCTTACTGGAAACTTACAACAGTTGCGTGTGAATGGCCAAAGCTTAATCGATGACAAATTGTGTGACTGTGAACCACGTGGTTTAATCCTCAAAAGGGCAGCCTCATTTTTGAACAGCCATACCTCATGACTACATGTGTAATCCTGTTTAAAACTATAAATAGGTAATTTTTGTATGTCTATGTTTAAAATATATGTATGTAATGAAATTTTTAAAACTGAGCCCAGAGCACAATCCAAATTGTGACTCACTCACTCAGTTTGCTTTATATTCTAACCACATAACGACAACCAGGGTTCCTACAGCTCAAGGCAAGTTAAATTCAAGACCTTTTAAGACTTTTTTAATGCCATTTGAAATCAAATTTAAGACCAAGTCGACAATATATATGTATATATATATACACACACACACACACATATATATATATATATTAATATATATATATACACATATATATCCACAATCCACGGGAACCCTGACAACATATAAGTTTATTTGAGCAACACCCTATGTGATGTTCAGTTTTTTCTAACCAACAACGAATATATACACCTTGAGCTATGCAAAATAGATCTGCCTTATGACAGACAAACCTACCATATCTAGCTGATTTGCAAAGTTATAAACCATGCCTATTTCATGTAAAAAAAAAAAAAACTGAAAAGGCCCATGAAAATCTGCTTACGATAGGCACAACATAACATGTTAGTCATAAGAGTCTGCTCCAATGCAAAAGTGTAATTTCAAAACCCACTTAGCCACAGCTTTCTTTTCAGCAGACTGAGTAAAATTAGTAACTAGATTTTAACTGTTTTTGTGTCAGGTATCAAAATGAATTCTGTAAAGGAAAAAAAATAAACATATAGCAACTTCTGGAGAAAAAAGGGGAGACCATCCTTTCCCTGTAATGTGTCTTACTTGTGTGTTGCTTAGACACATGTACAAACACAAACCTTTTCCCAGGCGAGTCTCAGACAGCTGATGGGGCCATCAGATTTCACTGACAAACACACTTAGGCCTCAAGTGAGACACACTGAAAGTCAATACTCTACATCTCCTCTGCTCTGACTCCTGACGACCCTTTCTCTCTCCTCTCTTCACCCAAGTCACCCATCATCCCTGCTGGACCTCCTCACAAAACCACAGAATGCACCCCTCCTCACACTGACACACACAGTGACTAACCACAGAGGCAGAGGCATGACGGAGCCGGAGCATCAAAGTGGCCACCAGACACACACAATGTTGTGACTCAACATCATCTGTGATTGCAGGAAACATCAAACATGGCCGTTCTCCAGACAACACCGCAGTTATGCTGGTCTCAGTCAATCAGTGTCAGAAGATATAGTCAGGCCTGTCTACATAACTTTATATAGTCTTCACTTGTGATGATGTGACATTACAGTGCTGCAACTAATGTTTTTTAATCCTTTAAGTGTCCTCTAGCCTTGTTTTTACTTTAAGTTATACATTTGTATAAATGAATCTTGATAATGAAGTGGAAAGAAAACTGCTGAGTGGAGCTCGACAATTTATTTCTATGCACATACATCTACTGCCTCACCATAAGTACACCAGGCAATGCTACAATCTTCAACCCTAATGTTCAAGCTTCTAAACTTATATCGTATATCTATTTAGCAAAAATCAGTAATGTTTTGATTGTAACATTAAAAAGATCACGTCATGTTTTTGTAGATTTACGTGCCCTTGAGTGTGTTTAACATGATAGAGACCCCTGTGAACAAAGCAGAAAGTCTGCAACATTGAGGCTGCGTTTACACGGTGCAGAAAACAAAACCGGTAAGTTTTCATTGCGTTTTGGCCTTGCGTTTACATTAAAACACTGCGTTTTTTCTGAAAACGGTAACTTTTGAAAACAGGCTCCAGAGTGGAAATTTTGACTACGCTCTCCATGCAGCTCCGTGTAAACCCGTATCAAAGTGTTTCAGGGCGAAACACTGACGTCACCGCATGCACAGTACTTTTTCACAGGAAGGCTGCGCGCGCATACCAGGAACAACAACAGCTTCGGCCGTCTGCCGAGTAATGTGTGAGCGTCTTACCATGCTTGGTTTGTTAGCCAGACAAAACTATTCAGACAGATTTTTTGTCCGAACAGATTTGTTGTCCAGAAAAGAAACTCCTGCCTCTCTGTGCGTCTATTCACCATTGTTGTTTGTGGAAGTTTCTCTTCTGGGTATGTATACTGTAGCAGCCCTGCCTCTCTGCAGACCCACACTGCCATCTACTGAACCGGCATGCACACTACAGCGGTTTCACTTGTCTGCTTCTGAACGCAGAAGAATTTGAAAACGCAAAGGAAAAATCTTTGTGTTTTAAAGTCAGTAGTGTTCATGTAAACGTGGCCTTAGACCTTTCCCTCTTTGCGGTACCAGCATCTTCCTAAAATATTGAGCCCTAAACAAACCTACCAGTGTGACATCTTACCATTGTTTTGTCATTAGTTTTAGCTCATTGGCTAAAGCCCACAGCAGACTGTGGACACTATAATGAATGCAGAGTTGTTGACAACATGGGGGAGTTACAAACATCTGAGTAAATCCAGGAGCCATCAACACAGATGAATTAAAGCCAAAGTTTTAATAGTATAAGCCTTTTTGTCCACTCTGGACTGGCTTTTTGGGGGTGAATAAATCTGAAGGCGTTGCCCTTAAGTTTCTGTGTGTGCAACCAACATGCACATGCCATAGGCCCAACTCTTCCTTAAACCACATGGATTAATCTAGAAAAAAAAAACAATGGTGAAATAGTGTTGTGCTGCAGAAATTGCTGAGCTTGTATGCCGCAGCATTTTCTGTGTTTCTTGTGGACGGACACATTTCTTGAAAGTGTCATGTTTATAGAAAATGTTTTTGTCCCCATGCAGACAGGGTTTCCATAAACTGTTTAGAAGGGACTGGGAGGGCAAAGAAGACTTGTGTGGAAGTGCCAGTATCTGTAGTTTCTCGAGTGTCCACTTAAGGCTGCAGGAACCCTGTAGGTTACATGATTGTGTGCAAGAAGTAGACTTTAATTCATTTATCAAAGTCATTTTCATTCAGTAAAACAACAGTATAATTAAAAGTGTATTGGCACACATCTATGAGCCAGCTAATATGACATATCAGCATTTTCATATATTCTACCATGAAAATTCAAAGGAAAAGTCTAATTCTCTGACCTTGTTCACACTCTCAAAGCAGGAGACGTCCTTGTAATTTTCATGTCAGTCAATAGAGATGTAGAGAAGGGGAAAAACTAAAGGGTCAGCAGGTAATTATATTGTTTTTCTGCAAGTGTAAAAGGGGCTTTAAAGTCAGGTATCGAATTGTAAACTGCATCAGGAAGCCGTTCAGCTAATGCAAATGTCCATCTTATTCATCAGTAGTCCCCCCCCAGTGGAGCCAAGTGCATTTCTTTAAGTGCAAGTAAGCCGCCTCAGGTCTTCATTAAAATGTAACTTGAGCTCCAGTGCCTATTATAGTCTGCCTGCATCTGCCTGAAGAGGGACAGAGACCCACTGGGACTGGACACAATAGTGAATGAATGGGGCTTGACCTTTGGGACGGACTGAGAAGATGCTATGTGTGTGTCTGATTGAGAAATTAGCTACAGTTCGAACCAAATGGTCAACACACTCTCGCACGCACACACACACACCAAATCCAGCCCTGAGGGTAAGAAAGCAAAGGCCAGACTCCAGTTGTCTCAACCCTGACCCACTCACACAAACAAACAATTCACGCGCACACAGACAACCGACGCTCACACAACTGTGGAGTCCGGCTATCACCTAGACTTCTGAATGTCCAGCAAGGTCAAAGATCATCTCTTCTCCTGCCGGCCTCCAGCCATTCTTTGTGTGTGCGCTGGCTTGAGTGTGTTTTTGTCCCTGCGTGTGCTCAATAGGAGTGACCTTGCAGGATCATTCATTGTGGATACGCTGCAGCACTAAACCGTCTGCAGAGCTGATCAGAGAGCAGCCCCCGCTCAGTGTAAAGCGGCATGTGTTCGGAGTGAGCGTTGGACAGGTGAACAGATTGTGTTTTGACTTTCCTCAGCTTTAAGATACTCAGGAGCAAATCAGAGGTAAGACGTGAGGAGGCGTATGTGTCGAGTGCGCGCGCGAGTGTGGGTGTTGGTGTGTGTTTCGTGTGTGTGTGTGTATGGGGGTCAAACTCAGATGGACAGCTGGTGTTTCAGTGGTGCTAAATCACTCACCCCTCCCCAGCATGAACACACACACACACATATACACACATGCTCGTACACACATACACATGTCCCATCCCCCATTGGCCATGGGGAAACGCCCCTTCAAGCATTCTCAGTCCGCTCACTGTGGAAACACTAGGGCTGGGTGATACAGACCAAAAATCATTTATCAATATTTTGTAGCTAAAGGATGACACACAGCTTATATCGAGACAAGTCTGAGCAAACCACATGGCCTAAATTTGGCACAGGCACTTTAATCCACAAATTAAACATGTGCATGAAAAATGGTGCAACATAAAAAAACAGTGCATGTTAAAAGAACCCTGAAATATATATCTTTTAAAATCCTCGTATAGACTTAACAGTATAAACTGAATTTGATATGATCAAGACTCATAATGATGAGTGGGTCTTACTGTTAAGTAGTGGTCTCAAACTTTTTCCTGTACCACAACCCAACCAGATTTATGCAATGTGGCTGTGGACAAGCTTTTGAGAATGGGGTACAGATACTCACATGTTGCTCATAATAAATATATTATACTATAGAGCAGGATCACCAGTAGTCATGAGCTTGTTCTCCTAAATCATTGGTCTGGGCCCCCACGTCTGTCTGATCCCATATTTCTGAGTAATATACATTTTAAATACTCCCCAAAAAAGTTTGCAAAAAATGATTTCAATCATCTATTTCTTCTCTTTATTAGTAGCGATTAGTTTTGTGTTTTATATTGTTGAAAAGCCTGATTAGTCAACTTTACAATGAGGTACAACTCATAGAGATCGTGCACCCATTGGATGAGCAACACAGCTAATGTTACTTGTACCACATCTTTTTTGGTACAAGTAACATTAAAGGTCCTGTGTGCTGGTGTGTCTGACTTCTTACATCTTATCTTGGATGTCAATGAAACAAAAATTTGATTAATATTATAAAAAAATTAAAATAATTAGTCTCTATTTCCAATCATATGGAAACTGTCTGATCTGAGGAGGCAGAGAGGCTGCTGGAGGTTATGATGATGAGCTCTGCGCTGTTTGGTAGCCTAAACGATGACTAACAGTGGTGAGAAGGATTACACGTTGCAGAGCGGACCTTCAAAACAGTCATGGTGTTTGCTTGGGACACGTAAATAAAGATAATAAACCCCAGGAAGTTAAAACAGAGCATTTTCTTTTAAAAGGTAAAGAGCATTTCTCCATTAATCAAAAGTTTAGTTAAAAAGTGTCATTTTCCTTTGCCCCTTAGGCCTTTTACTACAGAATTAACAGCAAAGAAAAATGATTATCCAGGACAAGAGATCTTTCAAGGCTCTATATAGTAGGGATATCCCGATCCAATATTGATATCAGATATCAGCCAATAAATAAATATATAAATAAAATAAAAAAAACATATATATGCCTGCATCTTAAATCTCAGACATCAAAACTCCTATAAAAGTAGTCCATTCTAATTTATTTTTTATTATTGAGGGGGTTTTTTTAGGTTACTTTCCAGTTGTTGTTTTTTTAATTTTATGTAATTGTAGTATATTCTAATGTTAAAGGTTAAACTTATTTAACCCATTGGTTAAAAACAAATGGGTTAGCTTTTTTCTTACCTAATATTGCTGACTGCTGTTCTCTGTTTGAGTAATCTCACTTGATCAAGTCATTCCTTACAGTCCATACTTCAAAATAACTTATTAAAATATGTATGATACCTGCTGTTATCGGTCAATACTCAAGGCTGCGATATCAGTAGCATATCGGAGGTGAAAAAGTTGTATTGGGACACCCCTACTAGGTGGTACCAGTAGATGTGTGGTGTCTACTCATCAGTGTAAATTTTGACCTCACCCAGGTCAAAGAAAACCAAACACATGCTACATTTACTGATCACAGTATTAATGCAAGTGTAGCTTATTTGTTGAAACATAAAAATTAAAATATGAAATGACTTTCTACTTTAAGCTTTGTAGAGGTAACATCAGCTGTTTTTAAAATTTCCCTGCAGGCCCCTCAAAGGCTCCCTGCGGGCCCCCTGTTTGCTACCTCTGCTTTACAGGCTCAAATCCTGTAAAGGTCTCTGCACAAAAACGTGCTAAGACCATTCAATTGATCGAAGATAATGACAGACACCAAACAAAAGCTACATGACAGTTTGGTCAAGCTGTTAGTGGGGATCATGAGTTGTCATACACTCAAAAATCAGTCTAGGATTTCCAATAATGTGTAAGCACAACCCTACCAAACACACACATTCACACACACAGACACACTCACTTCCATTTTATGAGCTCATCAAGTCCCTCAGGTCACCAACCGCCATCTCAGCCCGGGTTAAAAAAGCTCACATCAAAAGGCTAACCATCTCACGCGCACGCACGTGCAGGCGCAGCCTACGCGTACACTTGGCGTGGCTACTGTGGCAGCATTAATTTCCTTGTGAATGCACTTGACTAACACATAATAATCCCAGACACTACTGGGAGACCACCAAGCAGCAACACACACACACCGACACACACACAGCCAGGGGGACCACCAACCAGAGGGGCTGTCAAGACAAGATAAGTGTGTGTCGAGCGTCAGGGTTTCTCATAGACACACCAATACACACAAACACACACAAATGCAACAACAGCCTGGCCTGGACTCCTGGAAAAGCTCTGGCTTATCTCTCCCCACAGATAGTGAAATGGATTAAGAGCCACATTTGGCACGTCCAGAGAGCTGGACAGATAACCAGGAAAACACTCTCTAACTGCAATCACTGCTCAACATGATTTGTGTGTTTGTGTGTGTGTGTTTGTGCGAGACAGTGGATGCATTTTAGCTGCATGTGCATCAGTCCAGTATGTAACCGTGAGTGTGTGTGGCGTTGTGTGTGCGGTTATGTGTATCTGGAGGAGTGATGCAGCAGTTGACTGGAGATCCAATCCATTAGAGCACACACATTCATCTTACAAACACACACAGCGTGCGCAGACAAAGAGCCGTGTGTGAGGGGACGTTCAGCATGTGTGTGATGTCAGCTGGAGACAGAGAAGGGGAGACCATAATATCCCGTTTATGTGTGTGCGTGGGTCTGTCCCCTGACACGGCGCCTGCTCATTGACCCCCTTGTTATAGACACTATGATGACAAAACAGAGGTAACTCCATGTTAGGACAGGGTAGCTTAATCTTCTTCTCTCTTATTACCTAATTTTTTCACGTCTGGGAACATTTCTTTATCCACTTCTGCCTAAGTTATTACACAATCTTCTTTGCTCTTTATCAAGTCATGAAAGTTTCAAGAAAAAAGGGTGTTTTTTATTTATTCAGACTAACAGGTGTTAAGTCACATTACCAGGGATTTGGCATCTGCAAAATCTGAGTCAGGGCATATTGTTTTGATATTATTTTTGGACTACTAGGAATAATAAGATTGACATGTTTTAGACAGAGGATTACACTGAGCCTGTGAAATAAACCACAGTTTTGTTTTTCTTGCTAGGTGAGAACTTTACTACCAAGACACACAGTGTTTCCCACAGAATAATAATGTGATTGAGGGGGCAAACTTGCAGGGTACATGAGGATGGGAATTCTGTTTTTATTACTCCAAATAGATTCCTCTGGGTTTTTTTGGGCAAAAGTTACCCGTCACAGGTTTTCAGGGCCAACAATATTAAACACATGTCGCTCCTGATATTCAGTGCCGTACTGCACAGATGAATGCATCTGCCTCCTGCCAGCCACGATCATGTATTCAGCTTCTTTGTTGTTGTTTCTGCAAACTGAATCTGATGAGAGTCAGACATGCTTGTTTAGAGGGCATGCAGAACTCAGTGAAAAGAGCCCATAAGGGACTTCATAATCAAAACGATAAATGATGTTGATTCCTTGAGGAAGCTATAATCGATTCTCAACTTGAATTTGGAAAGAAAAAACAGCCTTTCCTCTTAAATAAACCCTTGCTGTTGCGGGAAATTGCCTCAGAATGCAAGTGAATTGAATTAAAAAACAAGGACCTTGATGGAAAAGTTGTTAAAAACAAACAAAACTGAAAACTGTGAGCCAAAAAAAAAATGTCCCGAGCTGTGGGCTAAGCATTCTATTGCATTCCCAGTTGTCACAATACTGCAGACATGAAAGATAGTGTTAAATTTAGTTAGTAGAAAATAATGAACTATGAAAAACAGGACACTATTGGCCCTTTTCCATTAGCCCTACTCTACTCTACCCGGCTCTTCTCTGCTTGCCTTTTGCTGCTTTTCCATTAGCCCCAGTCACCTGCCCAACGGGGTGCAGTGTCACTGTAAACAGCTGAGCTGCACTGCGGTGACGTCATTTTGAGCGCGACACAACAATCTGTGGCTTTTTGTCACAAACAGAGTAAAAAAGGAAAGCAAGAGAAGGCTGCAGGTGTCAAGAAGAAATACCCCTTGAGAAGCACGGGAGAGTTTTGGAAGCTATACAACAGAATGAAGCCGAGGACGAGAGCAATCGAGCTGCAAAGAAAAGACGTGTGAGGGTAAGCTAACGGTAGCTACCGCTAGCATGCTAGGTTGTCGCACTCATGACTCATCGATGACGACATTGTCTGACCAATCAGTAGCCGGCAGTCGGTGACGTCATCTTTCAGTATCACTCGGCTCGCTTGGAACCAGAGCGAAGTAGGTACTAAAACTAGCTTGTTTTAGGAGGTACCGGGCTAGTGGAAACACGCTGCAAATCGAGTAGGGCCGAGTAGAGCAGAGCCAAGGCGTGCTAGTGGAAAAGGGCCATATGCAAGGCTAGATTCACCCCTCCCCTTGCTTTTGCTGGTGACTGGGTTAGTAGCACACATTTAAAAAAACCTTTGTTGATCTCCTTAGAGTTAACTGAACATTATAACTTTTCCAGGTTCCTGTTTAAATATCTGAAAGTCTAATCAAACAGAGTTGAGAAGAGTGAAGTTGTGACAGCTGATTATGATGCTGCTACAAAAGAAAGACTGGCTAAGAAAACATCATTTCCATGACATCTTTTGCTCCATTCTCTGTGTTTGCCTACTTATCTGTCTGTCTGTCTCTCCCCTTCTCTGTCTATTAGAGTCAAATCTCTGTCTTAATGGGCACCCATTGTACCCCGGCTCCCCCCCCTCCTCTATTCATCACACTACCACACGCACATGCACACTCCCTCTGAGGGGGCCCCTTAACCAGGCTCTCCATATGCCTGACCCCCACCTCCTTTCTTCTCCTCCTCTTTCCTCCACAACCCCCTTTCTCCTCTCCCCCGTCTCCTGCTCGCACCCTGGCTTCTGCTCTGCTGCTGCCGCTGCTGCTGCTGCTGCCCCACGCTGCCATCTGCCACAAGACAACAGAGACTGAAAGAGGGAGGAAGAGGAAGAAAAGAGGGGTGAAAAGGAGCCGGTGAAAAGAGGAAGACACGAGGGACGAAGAGACTGAGGAGGAGAAGCAGAGAAGGAAGGGAGAGAGAAAAGATGAAGAGAGAGAGAGAGAGAGGTAGAGTGGAGATGTGGACACAATACAGCAAGAGAGGCTGTCCATCTGCTCCCCCTCACACCTCCCCCCTCCTCCACTACTGACACACAACCTCACACACACCATAAAGAGAGTATTTAACCTCGACACACACACACGAGAGGTAGACAGGGAGCAGCCCAGCCTCTCTCTTTAACCCGTTCTTCTCCACTGAGCCCGCCTGTATTACACCCTTGGGGTGGCAGGTGATGGCTGGATGGAGGGAAAAGGATACAGGATGGGGGAGGGGGGTGGGGAAGTGGAGGGTGGGGCTGTGATTGAGGGACAGCGTGTAGGGGATGAAGGATTGAAAGTGATCTGAATCAACAACAACACATCCTCAAACCCCACTCTCCACCCAGAAACTCAAATCTCAATAGAGAAAAGCCTGCCTGTTCTGTCACTGTGACAGCATCTGCCAATCACACGGCAACACGGGCTGAATGTGCTAAATTAGGATGCGAAGGCACTGGTGTGTAATTTACTTAGGTTGGAAGTTTACCTTGACAGTTAACATGTCACTCTCTACTAAAATGTATGGAAACAATGTGAAGATCAGTCATGGCAGAATGATGGTTAATCGTAATGTTGCCTTAATTGATTAAAACTGATCAATGTTGGCTTGTAGTTGGTAAAAATACATTACTGGCTGATCCAAATTATTGCCTAAATTTACTGACACTATCGCCTATGGTTTAACTGCCTACTTGTTCACTCTCATGCTGCTCCTGCTGCTCTATTATCTTATTAAAGAAACTGTATTAGTGGGTGATCACATAGAGATGCATCGTTAAAAAAGATCTGTTAGTAAAACCACTGACTGCCTATGAATCCGCACACCTGGCAGGGATTTGCTCTGCCACTGCAGCTTTCTAGCATTTTTTTAGCCTGAATGAAAGTCAGCTTTTCTGCTAAGGATTCGGAATTGTAGCTCAAGTCATGTCACTTTTGGTCAAAGATGGACACATGAGTGCTGGTCCCCTTGGAGAACCAACCGTCCTTTAGTCGAGGAATATTATGAATCGTTCTGACTGTTAATACAGGGCAAAAATGTCCTTTACATAGAAAGCAAAGAGACAGTCCACTTCAAGCATCACGAGTGTGAGCAAAGTGATGCTGAGAGCACTTCTTTAGTTGAACACATTTTCAACTTTTTCTATCTGACTGCATGTATTTGGATGCAGTCCCGCTCTACTTGCACTCCCTGAAAGCCTTTATGCTGTTGCTACATCTTGAGTGGGATGTCTATGTGTGAACCACATGCTTTTACGGGTTGAAGACTGTTTGTTTTCCTCATCAGTATGAAAGAATTACATTAGTTGCATAATGTACCCGAGTTAATGATCTTAGATGGATTGCCTTGCATGAGTTTAAACTAGACTCAACAAGCCTGGGTGCTTAACATTTATGTAATATTATGGCCCATATGTCTAAAAAGAGAGGAACTCATGCATTCAGCTTAAGACTTTTTAATCCTTACTGCACTAGCATCACAACAATTTTATAGTTTTCCAGTATTTACTGGAGGATCCCTTAAAATGCTACCCTTGCAGCAACTGATTTAATGTCTGTAATCAGGCAGATCCATCTTGCTAAGCACCAATCTACAACAACTGTGAGCGGCCCAAAGCGGGATGGTTCAACCAGTGTCCTTTAGAGCAGGAGGAGGGGGGAGCTATGAGTGAGACGACAGCAGGAAGTGACTGCTCATGCAGACATTAGCATTGACACTAACAACTTCACTAGTAGTTTTGTCAGATCAGCACCACATTTCTTCATTTAATCAACAAACAACTATCAACACTACAAAACTATTTATAGAAAGGATATTTTTGCTCTACTTGCAACATGTTTTGCCAAGAATTTGTGTTACGAATTGACTCGTGTTCAGTCCTTTACACAGCCGCAGTAGCACCTTCCTACTACATCATCTGATTGGCCTGTAATGAATACGACTGACGAAATGATCATCCAATCAAATGCAGGATATGCTTGTGAAAGATTTAGCTCTTTCCCAAACACTTTCAATCTGGGGTGTTGAGAAGATGGACGAGTGAACTATATGGAACATCTAGTGTGTCAGGTCAGTAAAATGCGTCAAGTAAATTTGATAAGGTGACTAATGGCTCAGTTCCGTGACTGAAATAGTAAAGTAGCCCACAGCTAGTTTACAAGCCAATCAAAGTTTATTTACTGGCTTAAGCCAGATTTGAAATCATCCACCTGAGAGCAGCCCTACTAGGGACGTACATAAACTCAAACCTCATGCTGCAGACTAACAATGGAAAAAGTGCCAAATGTTGTCTAACTTTAAAAAGCTGCTATCATATATTTCATTTCTTTACAACAAATTTTAAGACACAACTCAGACTTAGTTGAGCTTTACAATATGAATCTCACCTCTAAATACTGATCATTTAACTCTTTTGGGCCCTACAATCCATTTTCAGAGACATTACCCTAAATAATGTATGTAACACAGACCACTGGCTTATGAGGCTGCAGGGAGCCTCACTTGGAGGAAAAGCTGCTGCCTCTAATTGGCTGATAAGTGTACTTCATTTCATTATCTGATTTTATAGACCTCATATCTTTGAGACAACAAGATCTTTAATGCTATCAGATTGTAAAATAATCCACATAAGACCTCAACGGCAATCAAGTCATGAAATAAAATACGCATCTGCCAGAGCAAGTTCAAAATATTCCCAAAGGAGCAATTGTGCAGATTTTGTTCCTCACGTGCCTCTAAGATTTGTGTTAAAATCATGAGCCTGATGCTCTACAAACAAACTGGCTCAGCTTCACTCTGACGGCACAACACCTTTACTCCTGCTGTCGAGCTCTGGGATACGGAGACGGCTGTCAGGTTTGGACACACACATACAAACACACACACACACGCTGGACCGTGTAGGTCAACACACCCTGCAAACACAAGATTCCCCAAAGGACCTGTACCTACACAGTGTCACACACAGAGAACATCAGTTTAGGGGCTGTGATGGCCGAGAGGCCGTGAAGGCGGCACAACCCAAAAGAACTGATTTCATTAAAGGAGAGAAGAGGAGAGGAGAGGTCTCTGTGTATATGACCACAAATGGAGAGAGCAGACACCAGCTGTCACTTGCTTATGTCAGCCCTATTCTCAGCTCCTATGCGAGTGTGTGTGTGTGCATGAGTTGTGTTCCTGTGTGTGATCTCTACTAGCCATGACTGGTTTCAATTACGCTGCAAACTTTGACCCTGCGTATCCAAGCAGGGAAAAGGACTACTAAGAGAGAGAAAGAGCTGCAGTGAGGTACAGTAGAGAGCATATAAGAGGAAGCAATGAGCACAAATAAATAACCTGAAAGGACACACTTATTACATTTTTGACGAGGGGATGCACAATGTTCTTGGCTGGGTATCTTTCTTTATCGGCAAAAAATAGTTCAAGAGCTCAATTATCAGGATAAGCAGATATGAAAATCGCTGCCAGTGCTCACAGCCAATATACTAGCCTCATGGCAGGATTATTATGACTACCAAAGCTTAAGTTTTTTTCCCTTTTTATGCCCAAACCTTAAACTTTACAGTGCCCTCAGGATCAAAGTATTGACTCTGTTATCTGTAAGTACTCTGTGCTCTACAGAGCTCTCTGTCTGTCAGCAGGTTGTTACACAGATGGTTGTAACTCTTAAAAAAGCGGGAAGATGTCAGTAATGTTAGTGTTAAAATTTTATTTCATACATTATGTATGTCTGAGGATGTAAGTTCTCAGTCATCCAGGTTATGATTATCCAGGGTTTTTGAAAAGTGGAAATAAGGCCTGTTAAGTTTCTGCAAAATATTTCTTCAGTTGTCAAAGATGACCGGGCCTAAAGCTGGACCACATACTGGCTGAGGAAGAGGGCTGGTGCTAAAGAAGCCATTTATGTCAGGCTAAAAAAACATCTCTGAAGAGCAGAGGTGGTGTAAGACAACATCATCGCTCTTCTATAATGCAGTGCTAGACTGTCAAATGGAAACTGAATACAACCATTCCAGGTCTTAGGACAACAAGGACCAAGGCTGTTAGGGCATCTTCAATCACATCCTCAGACAAAAGGGGAAGCTGTAGTCCTAGAAAATCTACACTGAAACAACAGGCTGTATCACTTTCTACTCAGGTATTCTTATCTATATTGACAAAGTGGATATCAGAAGTCCCACTCCTTGAATTTAGCAGACATTGAGGCAGAGGTGATTGAGGTAGGAACTGATAAGATTTTATTGATGCTAAAGCCCTTATTGATTCTTCTTACTGATCCAGTTATTTACTGATACCCTTATCCATTCCTGTGACTTTTCTCTGGGGAAAAGGTAGGCCTACACATGTTTTCTATAAAAGTTGCTGGTGTTTTATCTTTGCTTGAAACCTTAAAAACATGCACTAGAAGTTGTGCAGTTCACATAATTTGTTTTAATTTAAGCCAAAGCTTAAAAGACATCTGACTTCCTTGTTGTGATTTCTGCTAACAGACCCCACTGAGAGCGTGTCACCCTGGGTTTGCAAGGCACTCAGAATAAAGTGGAGGTAATTGATCGAGGGATGGTTAAACACGACAATAAACAATATTCCTTGAGCTATATGAGGTTTTTGAGTCCTATCCCTAGAGGGGATATTTACCACCGCCAAGGAGGTTATGTTTTCAGGAGAGTTTGTCCGTCCATCCGTGAACAAAATAACTCAAAAAGTAATGGATGGATTGTGATGAAATTTTCAGGAAATGTTCAGCATGGGAAAAGGAAGAACTGATTCGATTTTGGTGTTGATCGGGATCAGCATCTGGCCGCCATGGTGAAAAATGTGATTTCTGTGAATAACTACTGACCTAAAATAGATATTATTATGAATCCAGTTGCTAATGGTATGTTTTCATGGTCAAGGAATCTAAATATTTCGATGAAATAAAGGTAGGAGTAATATTTATGGTCAAAATGACAATATGGCGGAGGTCTGTGCTCTCCGAGTGCTTTCTAGTTGCAAGTGCAGCACTGTTAAATCCTGAGAACAAAAGACAACTCCATCTCTGTGATAAAAATGAGTAAGAAGTTAATTTAGAACAAGAGAGACTTGGTTTTCTGAACAGTAAATGTTAAGAGTGGTATTGATGTGACAATGGATATCTGCAAAAATGAGTTTTGAAATATTAGTATATTGGATATCTGCATCTCTAATATAAAATCTGTTAAAGAGCTAGTTACATGCAGTTTAGAGAAGGGGTGGATTGCTTTGGGAATAAGCTTCACAATGTTTTTTGTTTTATGGAAGTATGACAATATCAACAATAGCATAATTCTTTTAGTTTTCATTGTTAACCCCTTTTGGCAAACTACAAACCAGTTCAAACTTAGATACATAAATATTGTTTTAAATAGTCAAATGTGGAACTTAGAAAATAGGTGAAAGGTACAGCTCTTTTTAAGAAGCAGGTCTTTAGTTTCAGTTTCACTTTCTATGCAACTCACGCTGAGCCATACAGACGATACAACAATCCTACTTTGACAGATCACCAATATATATTTGTTCTTCCTAATTGAAGGTACATATTGCACACCCCAAGCTTAAGGTATCAAATAATTGTCCTATCAGTGTCTTCCAGTTACTTCTTTATGCCTTTCGTAACAGTGATGTCATACCTTTATCATGATGGACATCAGTCAGAAGAGATTCAAACTGAGATTTAATCCCACACAAAATAATGCAGCACAAAGTTAAGTGTACTATAATTGGGGAGGAAAACACCAGAGACATTATAAAACATTTTTTAATGCTGCACGGCATTGAAAATCAAAAAATGCCATGTATTTAGCATCATCGACACAAAACACCAGTGGCCCTACTTTTAAATGGAGCATCCCCCGGCGGCAATAAAGGACTTGATAAAGAGCTGTATTGACTAGAAGAATCAGTGTTGACATTGTTATCAGTAAAATTCTATCAACTCCCACTCTTGTTTCACAACTTACTACTACAAGCACACAGACACACTTCTGAGAATAGAGACTCACCCTCTTTCTTGGAGGTCCTCGTTCTTCATCTTTCTGACCCCGCCCTGAAGTTGCTCCGCCTCCTGTTCGCCCCTGCCGCCCCCCTTTGCTCTCTCCAACAGGGGGCCTGATGGTCATCCTGATCTCAGGTGGACAAATGTAGTTCTCAAGGCTCTTGGGGGGCTTCTTGGTGCGTTTGGTAGTCTGAATCTTCAGTTTAAGACTCCCTTCCTGGAAACTTGCCTCCTTGATGGAGAACTCCTGCTCCTCCAGAAGCCCCTCCCCTTGCTCTTCTAGTCCCTCCCCTTCGCTGATAGCACCGTTGATCACATCCTCGCCGCGTGCTGAGCCCACGCCTCCGCCTCCTTGCTGGTCCCCTTCATTTGGCCCCACCCTTCCACCCTGTAACTCCACCTCTTTGGGTCGGGCCGAGCCAACCAGATCCCTTGGCTCCATCCACACTCCCGCCTGAGCCAATCAGGATGGGGGGGAAGCTGTGGCAGCCAGCCAATAGGTTGACAGAGAGAAGCGGTCAGTCGGGGCTGGTTGGTTGTAGTCAATCAGCTATTGGGGTTGTGATGGATGTCCCGCAGGAACACGGCGAAGCCAGGGACAGTCTGGGGAGAAAGGTGAATGATGCCATTAGAAAACAACTAAAAAAAGAGTCCTGTCATCTCTTTAGCTTCCAGAGCAGTGCCAGCTTTCAGCACAGATCTGTCTACTGTCATCAACATCATTAGCAGCCTGTTATGTATGAAGACAAACACACAAGCTGCTCAGAGCTGTGGAGACATGCCGCCGCTCTCTCATTTACATTCTCTACCTCACCAAAACAAACTCTGCTTTGACACCCACTTGCTTTCCTCCCTCTTTAACTCACTCTTTGCTAATCCCTGCTCCCTTCTATATTCCCTTCTCGTGATGGATCTGAGGCAGAGCCATGCAGACACAGAAGTGATCAGCGCAAAATAAGACATTCCTCTCCCTGGCTTTAAAACCAGGCTGAAGTTAGCCTGAGGACACAAGAAGCTGACTTCTGTTTTTTTTCTTTTTCTTCTCAGCAGAGCAGTGAGGGAGGGAGGGAATCACACATGGGGAGAAGTAGAGGCAGCAAAGAAAGATGAAGAGAAGGAATCTAAATTCTTTCCCCAGATGTGGTTTACGAGCTGGTCTGGAAAAAACAGTGTCTGAACTGTTTTACACATGCATGAAGTGGCATTGATATACATAAGCATGAAAAACAGCATACATTATGCACATAAATACACGTACGGCGACAGAGCCGCTGTCATTGAATGCACTTCTTCACCCGGAGCTCCTGTTTATGCTCTCTGGAGAAAAAGGTGGCAGCGGCCATTTGTCAGGGAATCCAGGTTATTTTTCTCTATTTGGACCATTGCACATGCGGACACAGATTTATATGCCATACTTCCATCAGTACATATTGTGACATATGCATTCACTCAGGCTTACTTCCACACAGGCGTATAAACAGAAAGCAACCCAAACAAACAGTGGACTACATTTCTCACCACAGCTCCAGGGAATCCCATCAGTCAATATGACATGAGGCATGACTGAGCTGGAAGTGGGGAATGCTGTCTCACATGCTGAGCTCAAGCCGTTCACACCAATGTGAACCCAGACTGGACCACTACCTGCGGACATGGCTCAAATAAAAGCTTACAGCCTGCCGCAGATTTACAGCAACCTGAGAGCACAAAGGTTTATAGCATATAAACCTGTATATGGTATTACCCAACCTGACGAGGGCTGACATAGAATTACCAGCCCCCTACCCTCCGCTAATACCCCCTCTGACATGGTTACTTTGGGTATTTTACTCTTACAGTGTGTGTGTTTTTGTACTGTACCAGCCCGTGCTACTGTACTAACAGCTGATCCCCTTCATAATACCTCACAGTACATGCTTACAGCTACACCAGCTTATCCTTTAAGGGCCTGGAGGGGAGCTGGATAAACTGAGCTGGGTACAGCATGGACAGGTCGCCAGTCAATCACAAGGCAGACACATTTTTACCCCACCTTCATTTACTGAATTTGACAACTAGCCTTACTTTAATGCAATACTTTAATGGAAATATGAAGGAATAAGACAGTAAGGACCTTTTGATTTGAGCCCAAAAGCTTTCCTCTGATCTGACCGGTGCACCCCCCCATGTGCCTACCGTGTGAATGAATAATCATAATCCACAGCAGCACTTCAACCATTTAAGACTGAACACCAACACTGTCCAACCCTGAGGTCAAAGTCTTTCTCCTGCTTTTGTAAGATTGAATAAAAGTATCCGTTTTAACTCTTCTTTCTCTTATGCTGTTTCATTTACCAATCTGTGACTACAGTCTACAATATTGTACATTGGCAAACTGAAAAGACCACCACCAGTCCAAAGACTGGGTTTTGGTGGGGATAAAACAATATAAACTAAAGGTCTAAAGACCAAAATATGAGGTGATGTGATGCTCAGGTTCATTCTGCTCAATGTCAACATTCTTATTGGAATCAAGACGCCTTTTCAAACGCCACAATGCACTGCCAGTATCTTACTGTGAGGAAGCATTGCCACTATCAACTCCCATTTCCCATTACTTATGTGAAATGCATACATGGAAATAAAATAATGGATAACTTATAAGTACATAAGTATGATGTAGTGCACTTCTTGTTTGAAAATCTAAGCAGTGTGTCACAGTGCAGTTAGTGGACGTGTAGTGGAGCTTTACTCCAAGTCTGCTTCAATTTGTACGAACTGGATGTTTAATACTGATGGAAACCTTACGACTCAGCAGTACACAATCTTTAGGTCTTACAATATTTCCACAGACCAGCCATAATAAATAAACTAAATTAACCTGAGCTTGTTTTAATGCGTTTCACTACAAGCAGTGACCATAAACACTAGTGAGTTATCATATGTCATTGGCTATACATCCATTTATTCATTATCTGTATGGAATCCTTTTTGGAGGACACAGGGGCTGGAGCTCATCCAAGCTGTCATCAGGCCAGATGCAGGGTAGACCTTGGACTAGTCACCAGCCAATCAAAGGGCTGACATTTGAGACAGAAGACCATGAACACACACTTACATCCAAGGGCAACATAGAGTCACCAGCTGACCTAATAAGCATGTTTTGGGAGGGAGGAAACTAAAATATTAAAAATAAAAAAAAACAACACATTAAACATAGAGAATGTAAACCACCTCTGAAAAGGGACTTCCCTGACCGCGGAGAATCCAGCAACCTTCCTGCTGTGAGGCAGCTGCACTACCTGCTGTACTGCTGTATTTGTTTTAATTTTTTTCAGTTAAAGGTCCTGTATGATGCAAACAATACTATGAAAAGGTCTGTGAACAAAATCAGGAGGCCAAATTACATTCTTCACCCCAACATAAACATTCATCCTCTCCCTCTAAATAAAGCTCCATCTTTCAGAAAATATGAGCTCAAACAGGCTATTTCAATTTTTTTACTGATGTCATCAAGGGGCCATGCCACCCCCCAGATGACACTCACTCCCTTGAGCTCCAGCAGAGGAAGCATGTCTAGATGTGTCTATGTAGCCACAGTAAACATCAGAGCACTACGCTGGAAAGCAAAGTCTACAGACACTTCTTGTTTGGGGCTTGGTCAGACACAGCTAATGTGGATTTACACTTAAACAACCTGTACTTAACAGAATGGAAACAGCGAAGTGTAAAGACTACCAAAATAATATCTGCTATATCAATGCAGAATTCAGTCAGGAAACTTCTCACAAATATGCTCTGGAGATCACTGGGGCCAGAGTAAGTGTTTTAGAGGACCTAACTCTGGGTTGTTTTATTACTGAGTGATGAGAAAACTCTGACATTTAAAAAAAAGAAGTGACATTTGCAAGTACTCACTGTTTCCAACAGCCACTGTGAAAATGGCATGTATAAAGGACTGAAATTCTGTCTGATATATGCTTCAGGAGTAAGACAACTGATCACCATGCAGCAGACTCTGTAAGTCTTTGTATGCATGTTTTATCATGACACTACTGCAGGCACAACCTCTGTACCAAATCATTCACGGCCCAGCAATGGTCTGCTGCTTGGCTTGAGACACCTGCCTAACATAGCAGCTTCCAGCACCAGTGTGCATGTGTGTGAATGGGTAAGTGTGAAGTGCAATGCTAAAATGCAAAAGGGCCATGCAAGCTACAGCATTACAACTTTAACCAATATAAGAACAATAAAAAGGGAACATCCAAATCTTGCTGGCCCATAAAGTCTGCTTCATTTTTATGTAGCAGTTAAATCTTAGTAGGGGATTTGTTATAAAGATTTCTCATTCTTGGCTTCAGAAAATCTTTCGACTGACATTTGTGCTGCCAAACTGTGACCCTTTTAAGAGGAAAAAATTACCAGATTCCTATTGGTCTTTATAACCTTTGTTTGCCCTTTTCCTCTTGATTTCAAGGCAACAAAGATTCTGAGTGCTGTGCTCTTGGCAGTCTTAAAGGAATAGTTCAGTTTTTCTGAAGTGGGGTCGTATGAGCTCCATATGGCCACTTAGTACATTAGATGCAGTAGAAAGTTCTCTCCTCTCCCTCAGTAAGCCACTGTCTGTAAGAGTCTGTTACGGAGGCACAAGGCTACAGCTGACATCTAAAGCCACTAGCTTAGGTTTACAACAGCTGAGAGGGAGGCGGAGTGATTCAGCACTGCACAGAGGAATATGTGATGTGAACTGGTTAAGTCCAGATACATTTTATATTATAGAAAAGTTAATGCACTTAAAAATATGCACATGTAGCATATACTTAAACTGTGGTATTGTTTTTTAATCAGACTTCTTGTAGGTGGAGAAAATACCCTTTGTTCCTGGTACAATACTTCCTCGTTTGTGGCTGGTTCTGCGTAAGCGACTCTTACAGGCTGTGGCTCACTGAAGGAGAGAACTTTCTACAACATTTAATGTACTTAGTGGCCATATGGAGCTCATACAACCCCACTTCAAAAATACTGAACTATCCCTTTAAACTTTTCCTTTAACAAGTTTTTAAAACAGAGCATGCACCACCACAAAGCAACAGGACAGGCACAACGACAAGGAGCCCATAAAGCTTGTTTCACCTAGACTTTTCCCTGAAACTTTTCTGACCAGCCCTGTACTATTTTTACCATCTCTGAATTCCCATACTGTAAGGAAAACCTCCTGCCATGAGGGAAATCTGTGTAAGGAAATGCATACATTTCGGGCCAGGCTTCCCCAAAATGTTTTGGAAATATTCAAGACTGCGCGTATGAAAACGGCTCAGGAGACTAGCAGTTTACCCTCATATACACATGAAAAAAAAATCCTGAATTTACCTGTGAAAACTTACAGCACAGTTTGTCAGCAAGGCTTAGGCTCTGTCCACACAGAGATTAATGTGTTTGTGTAATGAAAACATTCTCTGTAAAGACTGTTCACATGAAAACACTGAAGACACTGCAATAACTATTCCAAGCCTGTAAGTGGTGCTGTAACGTTGCTGCAGACAGACACCAAAACAGGGGAAGAAACGGAGAGCATTCATATGCATCAAGAAGAATGTAATTGGTGTCTGCTGTTCTCTGAGTCCCCTTGTTGCTCAAGGTGGTTGTAGAGGAGCCGGAGAATTGTTATTAAAGACAATATAACATTAGTTGCCTCTTCAGCAGGAATGCAACACTGTCTTACACCTATGATATCATTGTTTCTGAAACTATCCATATCCATTATCCCAGGGGTGGGTAAGTGGCGGCCCTTGAGCCAAGTGCAGCCCTCTACATCACTAGATGTGGCCCACCATTCATTCCCAAAAACCAGCAGCTGTAAATATGAAGAAAACTCAGATATCCAAAAGATATAACTCTATATAATCGTATGTAAGTTATTCATAACCTTACTTTACTATTACAGTGTCTCTAAATCTCTTTCATGAAGCCATTAGCATACTACCAAGTATTATTCAATACGGGGTGCTGGTTTGGTGGAGTGGTTAGCAACCATGCACGTCCCATGCACATCCTTCTGCCAGTCCAAGTTCGAATCCAGCCTGTGACCAGTTTGCAGAGTGTCTTCCCCTACTCTCTCACCCTCTTTCACAAGCCTATCCACAGTCCCTCTCCTATCAATAAAGGCACAAAATGCCCCAAAAATACATTTAAAAAAGTATTACTCAATACTATATTTAAGAAATGGCAGCAGCAAAATATCTGAGATCTAAAAATTTGAAAAACACATCTTTTTGTTGATTTGAAAATAGCTTCATTGGCTTTAATTCCATGTATATGAGCTAAATTTGCTTAAATTCTATGTTAAGTTCACTTGATTATGCATAATAACTGGTATTTATGTTGTAATATATGATTATCGGTATGCTAATTTTATGACAAATTTATATTCTCATATGTTTTTTATCCAACATTCTTTTTCATCATCGAAAGTTTCTGAAAATTTGTAACAATGTGGCCCTCAGGCAGGGAAAAATGGTTTTGGTAATTAAAGTTGCCCATCCCTGCATTATCCCTTCGGAAATGCTCAGCTGGCATTTTCAGGTTTATCCACTCTGGCACCCATTTTCAAAAATGTGTGTTTTGAGGCACCTATACCATTAAAAACTTTTGCAGATACGCTGGAGTTCATCTCCAGGTGGATGACCCCCTAACCCTATAATAACCCCGATAATAACCCCTTCTAGTGCATTCCAGTTGTACTGGAAAGTCGGGAATTCCCAGTTCCGAGTAGAAAATTTTAACTGGAATGCCCCCCTAAGGTCGGAATTTCCCACTGGGAAGTCGGGAGATCCTCACCACCTCCAAGTTGACTATCGAATATGGCTGCCCTCTGTGTAAAAAGTTATTATGCTCCTGCAATAATCCATTTATTACCACGTCTGACTTGTGTTTGTTGAACTAAATCAGCTGAATACATAGTGTTGTTTGACGTTCTGATGTAAATGAAACGCAGCATCAGACCCCTCTCCCCATCCCTCTGCTGAACATCAGTGAAATATGAGGATGCCTTCCTGCTGTGAGAGTCAGTGTGAACAAGAAAGATGCCACCCAGAAATTTACATGGAAAGTGGAAGTGAGTTTTCACACATGCAACTGCCCACCTAAAAAATTCCCAGACTTTCTGGTTAAAACTTATCCCTCACAACTAGAGGATTTCTTACTAGCTGCATGTTAGTCAATTTAGGAGTAAGGAAGGAGAAAATGTAGGAAAACTGGCAGAGAAATTTCTCGGTACAGCCTGAATGAAAGAACAGCTGTTTGCACTCACAATCATCTGGGTACATGAGAACATTTTTAGTTTGTTTAGTGCATGTCTTAACGGGGTTTAACGGCAAATTACGGGAACTGACCCTGCTGTGAGGGACAAGTGTGAGTCAGACTTTTTTATGTGTAGGTTGTTCTGACTTTCTAACGGAAGTTTCAGGGCTGCATGTGTGAAAACACTTTTAACATGCAGCTACATAAAAAAGTTCCATGACTTGTTTGTGCACACTTGTCTCACTTAGTAGGAAGATTCTGCGATATGCCAGTAAAACTTGATTAACACCTGTAGAAAAAACGTAAAATTTTCCGTATTTACCTGATTGGGTGGGTGGTCAGGGACCAGAAGTGTAATGTAAGGGCATAGTCTGCATGGATTTGATTTGATTTTTATTATTGTGTCATACAATATGCCCAGCCCAACGGGCTTACAAGACACCTTTATTTAGTCATCAAGTTCAGAGATCATTGTAGACGTTTACAAAGAGGAAATAATAATCTCACAAAAATAAACTATCCTGACGTTTTTTCCAGGTTCTGGATACAAAGGAGGCCAACTTATAAATATTATAACTAAACAACCATTTCAGTCTTTCATCATCAGTACACAAAAACATATCAGGACTTTTAACGTACATTTCATTCATCAGAGGAGCTCTCAACTCATCGTAAAAAGGACAGTACAGAAGAAAATGTGCTTCGTTCTCGACTTCACCTAATTCACATAATTCACAAAGTCTGTGTTCCTCCTGGATGTTTTTAAATCTGCCAACTTCAAGAGCAAGTGGGAGGATTCCTGTTCTCAACTGAGCAACTAAAGATCTTTGACTTCTTGTTAAATTAGCTGTTACATAAGATTCATGGCCATAACTGTGTTTAATTTGGATGTATGTTCTTAATTTTGCCTTTAACAAAATTTCATTGAACCATTTTTGCTCAAACTTGGCAACAAGCTTCTCCCTAACTTTGCTTACACTGCAAACAAGATTGTTTCCGTAGACATACTGTAATTCTGCCGTCTGTGCTCAAATATGAAGCTTATCCAGGTAAACTAAAAAATATTTAGAATGGGGTTTACATGTCTATTTTAATGGGTAACCTATCTCAGGATAGTCTCTGTTAAAACAAATTGAACCCGTGACTGACTTGAAGTTTATAAATCCATCCAAAAACATACAGCATGCTTTGGACTTTGGTCAAAAGCTGTAACCATTAAGCAATATTTGCATATGATGGCCTAAATTATGCCAACCCAGGACACTCTTTCCTCTTAACTATTTGTCAGTATTCAAAGTTTTACAGGGCCATCCAAACGACAGCAGGTCCAAGCTCAGTCTCTGATCATACAGTGCCCACATGACCTTTTTTGGTCCTCCAGGATCCTCCCTGTCCCTAATGTCAGCACAGTGACTCGGCCTCATGGCATGTGTGAAAGCCACCCTGTGTGTCATGTGACCTAGGACAATGACAGGAAAAAGAGACAGCTGCCAACCACAACATCGCACACACACATGAAAAAAAAAAAAATAGAGACCCATCCACTTTGGGCGGTGCTCTTAAGACTTCTCACTCAATGGTTACCCAGTGTGAGACAGCAAAATGGCGTCATATATTAGCAGGATCTCCAGTCTGGGTCATTTACTGTTTAAACCACTTAGCCTGGTCATGACTGCTTCTCCTCCCTGCTCGCTGCACTAAGCTGTGTTAGTGCTCTGTTGGCTGAGAGTTTATGTAAGACTGACCCCTCCTCGGGCCTCCCTTGCCCAGCCTGAGCCTCCCTGTCTCCTCTCTCTCTCTCTCTTGCTCTTACACACACATACACACCTCGACCAGCCTCAGACAGCAGGGTGATTGTAAGAGGCCAGACTTGCTGCATAAATAGCTTTATTATGTTCTCAAAAACTAGCAGCCCTAACCAGGCAGCTTCCCTCTCAAATAGCATAAGGTCGCTCCCTGTGCTGGATGTGAGAGGCTGTGAATGAGACACTCTGCCTCGTCCTTTGAAAACAATTATGATAAAGCATCCATAATGGGGTGCAGACGGATGGAGCGGAGATGGGGAATGATACAGGCATACAGACAAAACAGGCCGAGTGTATATGTGTGTGTGATTGAGCGGAGGAGAGAGAGAGCGAGAGTGAGAGAGGGGGATGGCAGCAGAAACACAACCTTTTAAGGCTGCATACCCAGCAGCCCAGTGCCTGAGGTGGACTCACAAATAGCTCATAGATGCTCTCACACACACAGGCTCATATATTCACACATCCAAAAGCACAGCAAACGCCTGTGTGATTGCACAAGGTGAAGAGGCTTTCTTTTTTCTGCTCTGCTTTGATGTGAGAGTGGAGTAGAGGCTCGACCGGCCCTGGCAGAGAATGAGTATCTCGCAGGGATGATGAACATTGTCTGTCTGCCATTTTCATTCCTCATTTATCTCTTTTTCTCTTTTATTCCAGCCTTCTGGCAAAGGGGGGCAATCACGTAAACCAATGTTTCTAGGAGGATCTAATCTTTGGTTTGAGACAAATCCAAGAGGAGTGTCCCCAGACTTCTCAGTGCTTACAAATCCAGTGGAAGAGGCACGACTTCTCTGACTGAGTCTATTAGTCGTCTGCCTCGGAGCAGAGCTAGGTGAAGGAGGCAATCTTTTTACCCTGTCCACTTCAAAGACAGATTCAGTTTTTTAAAGTGAAAATTATGGACTAGGGTTGTGCCATATATTGAGTTATTATGCTATGTACATGCATTGAAGCAAGATATGGGGCAGGGGTCTGCAAAGTCAGGGCCATATACAGAAAAATTGTAGGGATGAAATACATTTGAGAACACTCATCAGCAGTAGCACTGAAATATTTATCTCTTTTTACAGCTGTACAATTTGTTCATATGGCATAATTACATTTTGGTAAGAATGATGTTGGCCTTGAGGCCTGAAGCAAGTCACACAGCAATGTCTGTTTTGGTTTATGGAGACTTTAACCACATTTTTTTCTTGTTTTTATGGCTGACAATCAATGACAGTCAGCCTGATATTATCCTTGGTTGTAGACCTGCAGGATATGAGACCTGCATGTCCATCTACGAAGCAAGGTTACCTCACTCTGTGCAATCTGCGGACCAAACACAGGAAAACAAGCACTCAAAGTTTCCAGGTCTTTTAAAAGACAGAGAAATAGTGGAAATAATAGTGATGTCCACAGTAAATCAACATCAGGCAGTGAATATAACCTGCTGTTTACATGATCCTCCTTCTGTTATCTCATCAGCCCACAATTAACTTGAGAAGTTGTGGTTCTTCTGTGATCTTTATGATCTTCTGTTTTAAGCTTCTAGGCCTGTGCTCCACTGTGCAGCTCTTTAACCCTTGTATAATGTTAAGTGTCAATTTGACCAATTTCAGTTTTTGTTTTGACCAAGTTTTGGCTATCCTTTCTTTTCTTCTTTATGAAATTTTGTAGCTGTCATTGAAAAGGTCAGACTCAGTTCATCCAAACAATTTGTAATGGATCTGGTAGAAAAAAAATGGAAAAGATGCCAGGTCCGTCCTTCCCAAGAGGACAAGAAAAAAGCACCTCTTGTGATATATTCAAGACCTACATCTGGGGAAAGCACACACCTACATTCTGTCCATCATGTGGAGAAGACTGAAATGCTAAACATCGAAAACCTGGGAAAATGGGGCAAGTGAAATTTAAAAAAGGGTTTATAAAAAGGGAAAACTGATACTAAATAACTCTTAAATATAGTGTTGCAAATGAAATGTATTTCTCTCTTCTAAATGTTTATATAATCTAAAATGAGTTTGTTATTGATTTTACCTGTTTTTTGACTGTGTTGAGTGGATTTACTCGGTAAAAATGACCCACAATACCAATTTTTTTCAACATACTATGAAGGTTAAAAACACTCCCAGGGAGCGAGGCTGCATGCCACAGGTGGACTATGTTAAAAACTGGGATCAGTTGTTGGAGAACTGAAAACTATGCCTGCAGAATCCGAGACTCTCCTGTATGCATGCTTGATGATGCTGCTCTAGTCATAGACATGTGAACTTTACTCAAAGGCAGACATTTACTGACAGTCAGTCTTTTGTGAGAGTATTCTGCCTTTATAAATAATTCCCCTGTAGCTTGTCAATGATCTGGTGGTGTATACATTCCATTATTAGCAAAAATGCAGCTGTGATTGTTTAACCATCAGCTGTAGGTATGGACTGGTCAGGGGTTTTGTGAGCTTCATTTATGTTTGTTTATGTCAAACAAATGCTACTTGTTTTGGCAAGAGTTTGATATGTAAAGTGGTTCTTGTTTTGTGCTTTACCTCACAGCACCCTGCTTACAACAACACCTGACTGGCCTGTACTGAATGTGATGTATGGAACGATCATCCAATCACCTGCCGGATATGCTTTTTGAAACATCTGAAACATTCCCAAACACTTTCTACGGGTTGTTGTCCGGATGGACTTGAGAAATATATTGAACAGTCCATCCGATGTGTCAGGTTAGAGGTGACAACCACTGATGTATATATATAGAAAAACAAAATTCATCTGTATTGGGCTAAAACTAGGTATGCCTCGATCAGGCATTTGCTGCCGATGCAGATCAGCAATCAGCTGTTAGTGAGACTGGTTGATAACAATACAATATCCATCATGTAGTACATTTTGAAATGAAAATGGATTGTGACTATGCTTCACAGAGAAGTACAAAAAGCTCTTCAGGAGAAATGCAACACGTTAAAGGACCACTGAATTGCACTTCGATCATTGATTTATTACATATCTTTATTTATGCGACTTAATTAACAAAATTACTTGCAGGCTAGTATTTTATCAGTACCAAAGACACCAAGTCTAAGAAGACTAACTCAGAGACCTTATGTAACTGGTGTCATTTTTTTTATATTACTAAGAAAACAATCAAATTTGACCTCCTGAAAACAAAGTAAGTATTAATCTCTGTCAAATAGTCATTTTTTCTGTGCTACCATAAAGAAAACATGTTTCCTCTCGAACCACAAACAAATCACAGTGTAAAACTTGCAAGTGTGTAGCTCACTTAGCTAGCTGCTTATCATTTATCCTTCCAGTCTTAATGCAAATACCGGTACAGACTCCAATAGTTGATCTATATTTCTAACCAACAGTACTAAAAGCAAGGGTCCGGGGTGCTACTTCAGTTTCTTTAGGAGGATGAAAGAGCAACAGAGGGGGCTACAGCCAATGAGAAGGCAAGTGAGTGTATCTGTGTACAGCCCAAAGGTGAAGCACAGGATAATAAATACAGGTGATTTTATCAGTGACTACGGGTGCAGATGGGCTTTTTGGTCCATATTGCCCATCCCTTACAATTTCATATGAAAAGGGTGTTAAAAACCCTCAGTGTCCCCTAGTCAGGCATGTGTTCAGCTACACAGACAATCATAAAGTAGCATGTGTGGCGGCCTTAATAGAAAATGATGGCCTTGTGCAGTCAGGCGCACACACACTCCTCTGGATGAGCCATATGCCAGGTAGCACTAAAACCATCGTCACTGAACTACCTCCACACAAGCAGATGAATATTAAACCATTTTAACTGCAGCAGAAGCCACAAAATGGCTGTCAGCTAAAAAAAAAAAAAAAAAAAAAAACACCTCCCCTTCTCCCCAACTGTCTTCCTCCTTCTCCTCACTCCCCCCCCCACCTCTGTTCTCTCCCCTCTTCTCTTTGCTACCTCTTTCCTTTCCCCTCTCCCTCCCTCTCCCTCTCTCACTCACTCTTTCTGTGCACTCTGCCAAAAGGTGCTCCAGTGCTGATATTCCGTTAAGAGTGCCTGCCAACAGTTAGATTTGTCCTTGGATCCCGTTCACATTCCCTCCTCCCCCCCAGTTCTGTGATCCCGTTTCGACCCGAGGTATCCAGCTCAGAAGGGGGACACACCTAATCGATTTCTCATGCTTTAATTTAAAGGTGGCATGGGCATCGCATTACCTAATAGAGGGTATTTAATAGGCTCGCTCATACTTTAACACCACGAAAAAAAAAACTTGCCACAGTTTCTACTTCAAACCCAAAAAAACCTATTAACAAGACAAGATCGATGGTTTCCATCACCCCCATTGTCCATCCCTGCACCCCAATTTCTTTCCCCCTATTCACGCCACTCTTCAAATTGCCACTCTGTATTCTTGCACTTGTTCTTTATTTTCATCCGGCACCCATTCCCTTGCTTCCTTTCTTCCATATTTCCTACAGACCTGATCATTCCTCTACACGTTCCCTGGCTCACTCAAGCTTGTCTATTTATCTTCTGTCTCTGCGGTTGTGACTGAGGTTTCTGGGGGCCACTGATAACACTAAAGTGCAGCAATTCACTCTCAAGCCCTCACTTCATCCAGCTGTCCTGACATCCCGTGAAGCTGATCAGCTGTTGATAAATGTAAGAATGGAGAACTGCGGCTCTATCCTGGGGAAATATCTGCGATGATGAAGGCAGACTTCTGCATGTACTGAATAAGGTTGTAAACAAACTTCAAAATAACAATCCTTTGATACTTTTCGATACCATATTTTTAAAACAATTTGCTCCCAAAACATCCCATTCAGTAGAATCAAAAGTTTCCAAGCTTACAAAACAATCTATAATCAGATTTTTTAACCCAAAATGCAAGATTTCATTCACCTATCAGAAAAGAATAAGTTTAACTAGAATGGCAAGTAAATTTTGCTACCTACATTTTTAATTAATTGTCATCTTCTTGTATTTTCTTACTTTATTTAAACCAAAAACAATGGCTGTAGCAGCTGCCCTGGCTTCACTTCATGAACCAGATCAATGCAAAAAGCATTAATGACAAATAATATTTGAGATTATATAACATAGCAACCGCTACAAATTTACTACAAATGTGTTTTCATGTTTACATATGTTCAGTTACTTTTCCTTGACCTGTATTTTCCGGACTGCATGTTGCCAGTAGAAAAATATCTACAATTACTTAAGGACTATTTGTTACTTTATGTACATTTTTTTTGCCCTAGTATCAAAATAAGTTTCAAACATTATTTTCTTTCTGATATTGTATTGTTCCTGTATCGTGACAATCTTAGCACTGACTGAGGACAACAAAGTGTTTGATTTTCTACTACTTTGGACTTTACAATTATTGTTTAAAGTCATATTTATTCTGAGAATAGGACAATGGATGGACCTGGAAATTAGGCAGAGAGAGAGAGTGGGGAATGACATGCAAGAAAGAAACTTCAGGCTGGATTTGAACACACAGACAGCAGCATCCATGCATGGGGCACTCCGACCTAACAACCATCCTATCTTCAGCCCCACCACCTTAAAATGATTACCTCTCTCCAAAAAGAACTGATGTTTTTCAAAAATATAGACCTTCAGTCTTTCCCCAATGCTCCAGCACAGTGCCAGAATCAGACTACATAATCAATGCACCATTAAAGCTGACTGACAGTCATTGAGTTTTGGGACCCATCAGCCCCAAATATCTGGTGTTTTGTCATGAAGTGTGTTAAAGTGAGCGACACATTAATCCTCAGCTGGGACCCCCCAAGACTCACCAACAAAAGAGATGACATGATACATTATCCTGTTTCTTCAAGTCAGAGAGGTTGACCAATGAGATCATACAGTTCTCGGTATGTGTGACAATTATAGGTGTAAACAAAACAAACAGCAAAGCAGAAGAAGCATGAAGTTGTCGCCTTCTGAGACCGCAGAATAGCTTTCGCATCTCAACAACAGCTCTGCCTTTCAGATGTACCAAAGAGGGACCACAGCCAAAGCCACAGCCTAAATGAATTTAATGTTTTCAAGAAGCCGCAACGTGGAGAGTAACTGCTGTAAGCATTTAGTTTTAAGATTGCACGTAATTAAGTTTCTAAACAATAACAGTATATTACTGCAAATACAATATATTTGTTTTCTGTCATTGGTGGCATTTCTTCTTCTTGTAATGACAGAATGTTGGTGGTATTGCTCCGTCAGATACAACTGTATGGGCTGTAATGTCTGTCAGTTAGGCCACTAGAGGTGACAATACATCTGATATGCAACAAGTGAAATCACAACAGAGATTTCATTGATTCATTTTAGTGCAATTCACTAAATATCCTAAAATAATGAACCTTCTCTGCCTTCTCTTCTCAGTGTCCTGTCCAACCTCTTCCTCCTAATAAACAGAAAGAGGTATTTGGCAGAGAGGTAAGCAATCAGGCATGCCCAATCTATGCTTCTGCCAGTGTAGGTTCATGTCCCACCTAAGGCCCATTTACAGAAGTCTTCCTCTACTCTTTCTCACCCCTATACAAGTCTATCTACTGTCTCTCTCCCCTTTAAATTTATGCAATAAAATGTCCCAAAATACTTCAAAAAAGGGAAAAAAACAGGTTTTGCCCTTCTTTCTCTTGAAAGTAGGACCTGCCCTGGCAAAATTTTAGAGATATCTGTTACCACAGGCACTGCAAATTAAACCCTAAGACTATCCAACACTAAACATGATACAGGAACAGTTATTAGATATGGTTAAATTACACATGAATTGTATCGAAGTTCAAAATTATGGTATTGCGACAGCTTGACCATGAATACAGTTAAGAGATGCCCCAATACCAAACAATTCAACAAACAATAAGCAACCACAGACTTAAGTATTAGCCAGAAATATGCCATTTTTGAAAATAAGGGTCAGTAAAGTTACCCATAATCAAAGTGACAAATTTGCCAACTGCTGATTAAAATAGTCATGTTCTGTTCTTGGCAATACTTGTTAGAATATTTCATCTTGACAGTGTGATGTAATTCAAAATGATGTTAGCGGTCCCGTCCTTTTGAAACTTAAGTAGATTTTGTCTTACAAACTGCATGCCATTTTACTAAGAAAGAGAAGTCTCCTTCATTCTTTTTCCATTCATCTTTTAACAGTCTAAGACTGGTTGCCAAACTGTTGGACCTGGGGACTCTCCCCAACTACCTGTTACTGAACAGAGAGCTTCCTGACCAGATGGCTGTGTTGGGTCCCGATGCCCCCTCCACCTTTATACTCAACTCTGGCACTCCACAGGACTGTGTGCTGAGACCCCTGCTCTGTCCACCATACATCCACGTCTTCACCACAATCCACCCAATGAACATTAAATGAAGTCTGCAGATGATTCAGCTGTGGTCTAACTCATCTTTGAAGGATAACATTTAGGGAAACAGCCAATAGGGATGAGTTATTTGTTGCTATGATCAACTGCACTCTGTCTATACAAGTGTATACAATTGCCTTTGCTATTACCTGCTGCCTTAACAATCCCACTGTTACATGACTGTACAATTGCATTGGCTAATCCGTACCTATGATCACTTCTATACAGATAATATATTAAGCTATTTGTTTATGGATTAATTACAACTTCTAAGGTTTATATTTGAAAAACGTGCAACACTGCTAATTCCATGTGACTGTGACTGCTGCCACTTTTCTGTACCTGTATACAGACAGAAAAGGACTTAATCAGCTGTTAAATGTTCAAGTTTACCAGCACAAAATGATGTGACAACAGATAAATACATTGGCAACCGTTACCTATGCCTGTCATATTGATCACCAATTGACCAACATTTGTTGACATGGGCAATGTCAGGCAAAAACAATCTTTAACCTTAAAAGTGAAGAAACCAAAGCATCATCTGGAATATTAGGACATTCAACCAGTAGCGCAATATAAAATGTAACTTAAGTTAGAAAAATCCATGGTTGAGATTTTGTAGCTTTCGTCACCAAGCTCTTTTTCTGGTCTATATCTGTAATGAAGTTTCACCATCATCACATCTTTGTGCATTCATACTGACTTTCTCCTCTCAATCACCTTTTTACAATCCTCTTGGAAAGAGTTGGGTGCTGTAAAACTGGCATTATAAGTATGAACTGTATGAATTAAGAAGTTCAGACCCCTGTGCAGCAACTGGGGCACAATATCAGCCACTTGAAAAATCGAAGAGTTTGTAATATTAAAACAGTATTCTGGAAGATAGTTATATTGGAAAACCACTCCCCTTACACCTCAGCCGGGGACAAAAATCTACCTATGTGGGCGGTTTTGTGTATTTTCAGTATGTTAAGATCAATAGTTTAACTGTTTGGGAAATAAGGAACAACAAGTTTGTTGTCACTTTATATTAGTAAGTAATAAGCTAACACGCATTTGTTAATATTATCTATTGATGGTATCAGGATCACCATCAGCTGTCAATATCAATCTATGTTTTGGGTAGGTGGTTGATTCAAAGCAGGAGTATTTTAGTCTAGTTCACACAAAAATGTAGCCTAGGACTAGGAGAAGTCTGTCTGCTGCTAATGTCCTTCTAACACAAAGTGGAGCTGCTGACAGCATTAGACTGCTATTTACTTCTCTCTAGGGGTTTTTCTCTCAGATGAGGCTCTGTAGAGTACAAGCAGGCTTGTTACCTCATTGATTAGGTTATTCAGCTGAAAGTAATTGATTCAAAAAATTTAAATCAACTTTGTTCAAACACATAGTTGGCAGTGGGATGTGAAGTTATTCGCACTTCCTAGGAAATGGGAGGCACCATTACATTTATCACCGGGAACACTCCCTTTGATTAGATTTTCTTCCTGGGAAGTCAGGCAATCTTTAGGTACTCCGACTTTTCCAGTTCATAACTGGAACATGTTAAGCTGGGATGTGACATAGCTCCCTCTGATACAGTATCAGCTTCAGCAGTGCAGTTACTGTACCTGATATCATTTTGAAGCATGTTACCTATTGATTATTTAAGCATGTCTGCAATGTAGAGATAAATACAAATGACAATAACACAGAAGACAGTAAACTATGTACAACTTAACTGCCAAAATGACGGGGGATACATTTAAAAAATACTGTCACAGTCCTTTGAGCTCTCATATTGGAACTCTGTACCACTGAACAGCTGAATCAATAACTACCACTTAAAAACAGTGGTATCAGTACATCCCTTACCGAGATACTACAACTGAAAACAGCATGAAGGCCAAGAGAGAGGGAAGACATACTTGAAACAACTGAAGCTTAAAACAGCCATGCACTCAGCATTGTGTCCCCCTCCTGCATTTGAAGCTCACACAGCCAGGTAAAGAAAAAAAACATTCACCCGTGAATTACTCAGAAAATTCAAAACACATCTCTACATCTGACAAAGCTCACAACACACTGACTGAGTCACAACCATCTGCTGGCATGCTCCATGTCACAGACCGCTCTGCTATGTGATGGGCTATCAATGTCACCGAGGAAGCAGGAGGTCCACCTCTGTAGAAAAACACTGAGCAATGAGCGCGTGAGCAGCAGCGTGCGTGCAGCTCCTTGATCAACGTGTAGTGGACACTTTATCCCATTGACCCAATTAGCTGTTTTAATTTACTGCCCCCTAATTAACGAGGTCTCTCGCACTCAGTTATACAAGCAGGAGAGCGCGTGTTAGTTACAGCATTGTTTGGGATGGTGAGCGCGTGCGAGACCGTGCGCGTGGCGGGCAGAGTATGTCGGCGCGTGCGTGTGGCAAGTCGAATTTGTTGGCATGTGACAAGAGGGAAAATTCACGTATTTCGCGTTGATTTGTGGCCACGAAACGGGCCAAAAGGTGACGTGAGGAGGACGTGTGTTGTGTTAGCATGTACGCAGCGAACATGTAAGGCAGACAGACGGCGGCACATGATTAAAAACATGAAAACACAGACAGGAGAAGGTGTATTCAGGTGAGGAATGTGGCCACTCAACCGGGACTACTTACCCATGTCTAATGTTGTCACACAGTCGGCTCTGACGTGTAAATATTTTATCGAGATCATTTACAATCCATTTAGACACATTTTACACCAGCCACGGATGGGATGACAGCCTCCCGGGGAGCTGTCAAACGGTGCCACAAGATATGGAGAGATTTTTTTTGACAGAAAACCCCGAGGAAAATGGCGTCAACGGTGCTTTGGGACAGCAGAAAAAGGCGAAAATAGGGTTTGCAGTAGGTCTAATGAGAGAAGAGAGGAAGGTAGCCGTAAAGAGGGTCAAAAATCCAGTTGGTAACTTGTGTCCAGTTCCTGTCAGAGAAGAGATGTTTCGGGGCTCTGGAGGGTTGACTCGTGTGGCGGTGCGCAGAGGCTCCAGTGCCCCGGCAGGATCGCTGGTCACTCGGGGAGCTGCACGGCGATGGGATCCCTTCGCAAATCCGCAGCTCGGCTGGTGAGGAAAGAAAGAGGAGGAGGAGGAGGAGGAGGGGGTGAGCAGGACTATTACTGCAGTCAAAACAAGCCCGCATACGACTACAAGCCCAAATCCAGCGGGAAAATGTCAGCGGCTCGAGCGCGCTTTTCCGCCGTCAGTTCACGACACCGGTGATCCGAGGAAGGACGCGGTGGGTTAGGTCGCTCTCCTCCGCAGGTTGTGTCAAATCAGGGGCTTCTCTCCCTCTGTCTGTCCCTCTCTCTCGCTCTCTCTGCTTTCCCGATCGGTGAATGTCAGGTCCCGGAGCCTGGTGTCTGGTAATGATCTCACCCAGCAGACTGAGAGCTGTGGCCGAGCAGAGCAGAGGAAGAGGAGGAGAGGAGGAGCGACATCGCCTCCACCTGGCAGCATGGACAACTAACGTGTCTCCTTTTGCAACCTTCCCATAATCCCCAGGGCTGCCTCCTGAGGGGCTGTGGTGGTGCAAGGTGGGAAAGCAACATCTGGCAAAAGACTTGTTTTGACTGTTAGAGACTAAAGGGCGCAGTGAGGAAATAATGCACATTTAACAAGTTCTGCTGCTACAGGCATGGACACATCTTTGTTAACTAAAGGTATTTAAGAACCCATTCAATGGCTAAAATAAAAATAGAACCATCAAGTTTTATTGAACGAAATAATCGGTTTAGCTGTCAAACTTGTCTGGTTTGGGTAGACCTCCCACACTTTTTTTGACAGGGCTGATCAATAGCACTGACTGATGGTCCACAATAGACTATGTAGAATCTTTGCAGCAGAATATCTATATCAATATAATTATTATAATAGTAAAATGTAACATTAATAAAACTATAACAGCCCCATGTCAGGGGTGGAAAACTGACAACCTGGGACCTAATGGAACCGCCTACTCCCTTAAAGCAGCTGAAAATGTATCTTCACAAAGAAAATCTGACATAACTGCCATGACAGGGTGAGGGAGGAAAAAATAGCCATATTTCCAAGAAAATAGACCCATAATTTTCTCTGATTAATTCTCCAGTTTTTGAATGATTCCAAAATAAAGATAAGATATAAATGAATTTACTTCAGTAACTGATAAAAGCTGTTATTTGTATAAAAATATCCAAAGGTGGCTGAAATTCTGTGTTTAGCTCACTAGATCATATATTACCGCTCTATTTGTGTTGAAGTATATATATAGCTACATAAAAAAATAACCTCTTATAACACAGACTTTCACAAATACATTTATAAGCACTTCTCATCCATAAATAGATATTGTAATTGATTTTTTTTTAAGTTTTTCTATTTTCTACATGACAAAGTACTGTATATCTCGAAGATCCCCACCTCATTGGTTGGTTGTATAGAAGTTGTTAACTGGACTACAGAGTTTGTAGGCTGCATCACTGCAGTAACATGGTACTTCTTATCGATCTAACAATGCTGTAATACAGGAGGGATCCAATCCTATACCCACATTGTGCTCTGATAGCCTGCTTTTAGCCCAATAACTTTGGCAATGGGCCCCAATTTATCCATTAAACACAATGATTGCTAGTTGTTTGTGAATTACCTACTGGAGTGCAATTTCTATTATAAAGAATCCTCACTTTAAACCATCATGTACAAACCCAAAACCAGTGAAGTTGGCACGTTGTGTAAATCGTAAATAAAAACAGAATACAATGATTTGCAAATCCTTTTCAACATATATTCAATTGAATACACAGCAAAGACAAGATATTTAATGTTCGAACTGAGAAACTTTGTTTTCTTTTGCAAATAATGATCAACTTAAAATTTAATGGCAGCAACACATTGCAAAAAAGTTGGCACAGGGACATTTGTACCGCTGTGTCACATCGCCTTTCCTTTTAACAACACTCAGTAAATGTTTGGGAACTGAGGAGACCAATTTTTGAGGCTTTTCGGGTGGAATTCTTCCTTGATGTACAACTTAAGTTGTTCAACAGTCCGGGGTCTCTGTTGTTGAGTTTTATGCTGCATAATGCACCACACATTTTCAATGGGGGACAGGTCTGGACTACAGGCAGGCCAGTCTAGTACCCGCACTCTTTTACTACGAAGCCACGCTGTTGTAACACGTGCAGAATGTGGCTTGGCATTGTCTTGCTGAAATAAGCAGGGGCGTCCATGAAAAAGACGTTGCTTGGATGGCAACATATGTTGCTCCAAAACCTGTATGTACCTTTCAGCATTAATAGTGCCTTCACAGAACTGTAAGTTACCCATGCCTTGGGCACTAATACACCCCCATATCATCACAGATGCTGGCTTTTGAACTTTGGGCCTGTAACAGTCCGGATGGTTCTTTTCCTCTTTGGTCCGGAGGACACGACAACCACAGTTTCCAAAAACAATTTGAAATGTGGACTCGTCAGACCACAGAACACTTTGCGTCAGTCCATCTTAGATGAGCTCGGGCCCAGCGAAGCCGGCAGCGTTTCTGGGTGTTTCTGGGTGTTTCTGGTTGTTTCTGGTTGTTGATAAATGGCTTTGGCTTTGCATAGTAGAGTTTTAACTTGCACTTACAGATGTAGTGACGAACTGTAATTACTGACAGTGGTTTTCTGAAGTGTTCCTGAGCCCATGTGGTGATATCCTTTACACAGTGATGCCGGTTTTTGATGCAGTACTGCCTGAGGGATCGAAGGTCATGGGCATTCAATGTTGGTTTTCGGCCTTGCCGCTTACGTGCAGTAATTTCTCCAGATTCTCTGAACCTTTTGATGATATTACGGACTGTAGATGATGAAATCCCTAAATTCCTTGCAATAGCTGGTTGAGAAATGTTGTTCTTAAACTGCTGTACAATTTGCTCATGCATTTGTTCACAAAGTGGTGACCCTCGCCCCATCCTTGTTTGTGAATGACTGAGCATTTCAGGCAAGCTGCTTTTATACCCAATCATGGCACCCACCTGTTCCCAATTAGCCTGTTCACCTGTGGGATGTTCCAAATAAGTGTTTGATGAGCATTCCTCAACTTTCTCAGTCTTTTTTGCCACTTGTGCCAGCTTTTTTGAAACATGTTGCAGGCATCAAATTCCAAATGAGCTAATATTAGCAAAAAATAACAAAGTTTACCAGTTTGAATGTTAAATATCTTCTCTTTGTTATGTATTCAATTGAATATAGGTTGAAAGGGATTTTCAAATCATTGTATTCTGTTTTTATTTAAGATTTACACAACATGCCAACTTCACTGGTTTTGGGTTTGTAATTAAAAACCTCACCTTGTACAGTAGCTTAAAACCGAAGTTTTGCACATTTATTTGACAAGACAGAAAGAGCAATGTGAAGCCCAACCAAAAATACCAGAGACAAACACAACAAAAATATTGACAAATAAAGGCAGCTAGTGATGTAATTAAAAAAAATAAACCATAAAGCCCAAATTAGCATAACTGTGAACTTAGACAGAGTTTACAGTGTGTTTCTACAAGTCATGTCAAGTGGCTGGCTGAAGATACAAATAATGGCCAGTGGAGAAGCATACATTAAAATGTACAGTTTCAATTCACTTTATCAAATATTAGATTATCAAATGGATTTGATATTCCCAAGTTTGTTTTTTCACCTTGAAAGGTAACTCAGCAGTTCAGAATATTTCAACATTCTCATCTAAAAGGTATATTGAGAAGTTGACGTCACAGTTGAAGTGCTTTAGTATTGCTTAGTCTTGCAAGTGCTTTTTTGGCAAAGTAATTGTTTTTTTTCAATTTTTCAACTCATTTTGTCCCCCTTAGATGTAGTATAGAAGGACATGAGTATCATTTCTCTAGCTGTCCACACCTGTCTGATAATTTACAAATGAAAGTCTTATCAAAGGATTTGATGCTTCATTTAAAGGTAGAGAAACCCACTGCAACCTGCTGAGACAACCAGATTGTAGTTTATTTTAATTTAAGTTCTGCTTATGACACATTGAAAAGTCAGTTGCTAGATTGGATTGGCCTTGTACCTGAGGTGTTCCAAGACAGACATTTTCTAATCAGGCTGATGGCTGGTTTAACACAATTCTGTCTGATTAATCAAGTCGATAAAGCACTCAGTCAGTAACCAAACTTTAACAACATTTATTCATTTATGTATTTATCAGTGCATCCCAGCTTCAGTAAGTATATACAATGTTGTGTTATTTTGAATGGAGTGTGGATAATGCTAATGTTAGCCGTGCTGGCACCACTGGCTGTCAGTCCAACTTCTAGTTCACTTTTAATGCTGAATAAGTAAAACACATTACAACCTTAATGCAACTTCATGTAATGTAAAAATCAAAACACAGCTGAACAGTAGCTTTCCTTCAAATCCACACCAACACTATCTGTGTCCATTTAACAACCCATGTTTCCATTTAGGTTGGGCGGCATTTAGGCGCACAGTAGCTATTGGGTGAAGCAGCATTAGATATTTGTGGCAGGTAGCAGCATTACAGTTTTGACAAAGCATCTGACAGGGATTTTGGGACTTTATTAACAAAAAATCATAGGCTGATCAACTAATGAGTAGGCTGCTTGCTATTTTTCAACTCAAGCCATTTAGCTAGTTAACTATATACAAGCACCTGAAATGGCCAATTGGATTCTAAGAGTCTTATGCCACTTTTGGTCACTGATCTGTACATGCCCCTTCTATCTTAGCTGACACATTGTCAGCTGACCTATTTGAATAGTCTGATTGTAAGCGCAAGAAGAGATTTAAGCATTCGTGGTCCCTCTGGACAGAGTTAAAGGCACCTGCTTGAAAAGTAGGAATAAATGAGCACCACTGTTTTATTTTACAATGAAATGTAGCACTGTCTTGCATCTCATAATTCACTGCTTTTCTTTATGTTATAGCAGACCCAGATGTCCCAAGAACGTATTTCAACAGTTGCTTGCCCAAAATTTCCTCTCAGATATTGGATGCCTGCAAACCCATTTATTTCATCCCCTCTTAGAAAATGGATGCAAATAAAGAAAACATCATTGTTTTACCTTTACCAGGACTTTTGCCACATTGAAATTAATAAGATGTATGATTTTTTTTTTAAATTGCAATCTACTTTTCAAAATACTTAAACTACATGGAATTAATGACAAATAAGATTTGATGCTGTCTTACTTGTCATGGCTGTTCTAACCCTATTGAATAACCCACATTAAAAGAAGAAAACAGACATTTTTGTCTCTAATATTGCTATCATTTCAGGACATTTGCTCCCCATGGACTTAGGTACAAAATGAATGCACTCTTAAGTAACTGTAATGGGAAAACCAGCAGTAATGAGCTGCTATGTCATTGAGATTTTAAACAGAATGTACTGTACAAACATTAAAAACCACAGACACAAACACACTCAGAGGCTCAACAAGTCTGTGTATCTTGTCAGTGTGCCACAGCGGCATGGGAAGTGAGAAAGCTACAACACCCAATGGCACTGCACATTTCCAACAGCAAATTTAAAACTGCACTGAACATTTTTCATGCTGCTGAGTGCATAATCACAAACACCACCCTGGCTAATGAAATACCTCCCAATGGGGGCTCCTCACATGTGCTTTCTCACACACACACACACACATTAACTAACACACACATGTCCACGTGCTCACACATGCCCAGGATGAGTAACAGCTAACTGTGGGCCACTTAAAGGTCATCTGACATCATTTGCATCACTTGCTAATGTTAAGGGATGTTTTCCATACAGGGAAGGTCAGGGTTTGCATGGAGACACAATATCAACACAACTTGTGACAATGATGAGTTCATGGAACAACTGTGGCTTGTTCAGGTTAGACTGATGTGAGTTTTCCATCGTGCTGTAATCTGACATATGAAGGGGAAAGCACCAGCACACACACACACACACACACACAGGTCCACCCATTAATCTTTCTCTTATCACCCACACACCCACACTGTCCTCTGAATCAATGCCCCAGTGGAGTGTGTTGTTGCAGCCTTTGTCACACAGAACACATGTTAGATTAAACTTAATTATACTGTGCCCATCACATTACATCATCATCAGTCATCACAGTAGTTGTGGTTCATGTGCAAAGCTTCTTCTATTATGTCAAAGGTGATAAAGTGTATTTATAGGCTCACCCACTGGTTGCAGAATGGTTCATGCAGAAACTCCTCGCAATATCTTTCATGATTTATTTAGAAAGTTGTGACTCAGAGGATGCAGAGCTAGCCTCTCACTCTTCTTTTTTTATCCATTTTATTTGATTCCGAGCTGTGGTTCTAAACTGGTTTCGCCTCAGGTCCCACCATCATCTCCTTAATGTGAAATCGCAGCCCAAATATCTGACAATTTTCAACCTTTCTTATGAAAAATGTTGCAGTTAAGGGCTTAGATGGAAGAAAAACGATTATGAGAAGAGAAAGGACAAAACAAATGTGTTTGTTAAGGACATTGCTTCAGCAGTCATACGAAGACCTGTGAGTGTGCACTTTTCTTTACTCCATCAAGTGCAGAATTTGTTAATAGTTGTAATAGTGACCTCAGCTAGTTTACCTGAACACACAAGCAAGGTCACAAATATTGCAAAACATAATTTATAATGGATTTATACAAAAATTGGTTGGTCTAGAACGTCAATGCCATTATGAGAAATTCCCTACTCTTACATTATTTGCTCTGTCTTTTAGGTAAGACATATTTCAAAACAGTTCATTTGAAAATCCCCCTCTAGAAATGTGGATATCTCCCAAAAGCAAGACTGTCCTTGAGTTTGTTCAGACATGTCTGTGCAGCCACAGTAAAAATTAGTGCACAGCCCTGGAATGCAGAAGTCAAGTCCAGCTCTTTAGAAGGACGTAGTCAGGCATGACTTCTGGTGGTTTATGCTAAAACAGCCTGTTCTCAGCAGGGTTGAAACAGAGGGTCTTTATATGAGTGGGTTTTGGGTCGAGAATTTCAAATATATGTCCCAGGTGCATCTAGGACCAGTGTTAAATTGTTGAGAAGCATGATATATGACCTTCACAACAATCTGAATTTGGGTTTATTTATTATATTACTGATTACCTTGAAAAAAACATGACAGAAAATATCCTTTTGTTGTGTATTTTGTTTTAATTGAAAGCAAACCTATCAGCTATATCCTATCAGCTTATCTAAATCAGTTACACAAATAATGAACAGAGCCTTTTTTGTCATTTTTTGTACTGACAGCTCATCAAAATAAAAAAAAATCTACTTATGATTGATTTTTTACATCATGTCTAGAACCAAGTTAAGCTACAAAAATTTTTGCTGTATTAATATCATATTCATTTATACCTGCACTGCTGGGATGTTTTGGAAGCTTTTTGATGGTGGCTTTGAGATTATCTTCATATTTGGATCTGGTTTCACTTTGTAAATTATTAATGAAGAAATAACATGTCTGAACCTTTTGTTTTCCTTACATGTGTTTCTACTGAGTGGTCTGATTTGGTTCAGTACAGTTTGGAGCAGGAAGGCCTGATCTCACTTGCATTTCCACTGCCAGCTGTACCCTCACCTGGGGTGGGGTTGCAAGCTGGAAATTGAGGGTCACACCAGCTACGTCCAACTCCCTCTACACGTCTGAATTACCCCATGCAGCACTGTGCCGGGCATCTTTTATGGCTAAATAACAGATAAGTTGCTTATTCTGATCCACATTAATTTAAACATGACACAATATGTTGTTTTTGTTTTCAGTGCTGTTGCACAGGAATTGATGGTTCTACAGACCAATCAACAGACTGCAGTGTCCCACTGTTTTTCTCAATAATCCTCCATGTTTGGAGTTTTTTTGTGGTGCAACATATGGGTGATGAATCTCTCCACCAGCAAAGTGCTGCTTTCCTCATAGAAGCTGTTCAGGTCAGAGTTCTGCAGCAGGGTTAGCTAGCAGCTACTGCAGGACAAACTGATATGTAGCTATTCTTTCTTTAATTTTCTATACAGCTGATCCCTTTCAGGTCGTGGGGGCCTGGAGCCTATCCCAGCTCATTGGGCGAGAGGCAGGGTACACTCTGAACAGGTCGCCAGCCAATCACAGGGCCACACGAAGAGATCACACTCACACTCATACCTAAGGGCATTTTAGAGTCACCAATCAACTTAATGAGCATGTTTGTGGTCTGTGGGAGGAAGCTGGAGTGCCCAGAGAGAACACACCCTGCCCAACCTGGAGATTGAACTGGTGACCATCTTGCTGCGAGGCACATGCTCTACCTGCTGCACCACTGTGCCACCGATATAAATCTGACCCCCCTGGATTTTAAGAAGATTTCTCCTTATCGTGAATCTAATGCTTCCAGATCTGATTTCCCCACATTCTGTCATAAGACATGGGCCTTTTGGCTTTTTATTTTGAATATGAATATCAGGCATCTGCTGTGCCTAACTTACCCATAAGGATCAGAAGATCTTAGAAAAGTGGTGTTGCTAAGTCCCACTTGTGATTGAACTGGGCCTCCAGGTAAACTGTAAATACTACATCTGCACCAGGTAACTTGTAATCTGTCTTGCCACTCAGTTTTCACAAGTTTTTCCATCCCTTCTTTTCACCATGACTCCATCTGCAAAAGTTCTTTCTCTGTGGTTATTAAAACACCCTTTAATACCCACGACTAACAGCATGTGGTCACTAAATTGCTAATGTTTGTTCAGTTTTAATGAAGTTAGTGTTTGCTGTCTCAGACCGAAGACCTGAACAGCTGAGAGGAAAGCAGTACGTTGCAGGTGGAGGGATACTGTCCTGTCGTATCTCAAATTAGATCCAACACAGGGGCTTTGTCGAGGAAAAATGAAACACTGCAAAAGATGTTTTTTGTTGCTTTTTTTTTGTTTAGTTTTACTGAAAGTGTAAGGTTATACGAGGTGTTCAGAGGGACACTTATGTATTGTTGAGTGTCAGCACCTATTTCCCCACTGAGGCAGAGCTGGTCGTTTGCTTTATTGCCAATTATATTTGTGTGCAATTAGCCTAAAGCAATCCCAGTTTAAAAAAAAAAAAACAATCCCTTCAAGGTTTTAAAGAAGACAAAATAAAAATCCCAAATATAGGTATATAAAGAATACCAAAATATATACGAACAATATTGTGTGTGCTTGAGTGTGTGTCCTCATCCGTCTATCGATTTGGGATGTGTGTGAGAATACAAAGAGACCCCTGAGAGTGAGGGGTCAACAGCTGCTCCCCAACAACCAATCAATTGCAGGGTATCAGTAAACATTACACACAGACACACACACAGGCCGAGCACACACACACATGCGGACACATACAGACGGCACTCCGTTCTCAAATCTGTTGCCATGGATACCAGATACAGGCAGCCAAGAGGGAGCAGTTTTCCAGCTTAAACTGTAAATATTGAATTATGACGGAGAGGAAGGAGACAGCAGAGCAGGGCAAATGCTCCTGCCTGAGTGATCTAAATATCCAGATCATCCTTTCATCTTTATTCACCGCTAACAGGAAATCTGGTGCATCATTCATGTTCATCAAGTCCTACAGAATAAAAGATCAATATGGCTTCTCCGGTCCTAACCATTTATCCGAGTCTCCCCTCACAGACTGAGAGCTGGCCCCATTCCTTCATCTCTGCCTGCCTTTTTTTTTTGTCTGTGAAATCTTCATTCCCTCAAGGGGAGACGCTAGAGTAAATTCTTCCCTGTGCTTGATTTTGCTATACATAAAAGTGAATCTCATTCAAAACCACTTCTGGAGCTTTTATGTGGCGACAGCTCCTCTGTGGTTTCATTGATGAGGAGAGAGAATTGAGATAAAGAAGCCAAGAAGCAGGAAAAAAGTGATTCAACAATTAATAAATGTTTTAATTGAAGCCGTCTGAGAGGAGGAAGAAACAGATGAATAATAAAAAGCGGTAAGTGGAGTCAGCAGAGCAGCAATAACAACACACCGATGCTCATAACAAAGCTGAGGCACTTGACTGCGCTGAGAGTCGACACGCTAACCTTGAGTTGACATTGTGAGCAGGGGAGACTCACGTTCAATCAATGAAGGGCTTTTCTCAGGGAGTCCACTAATCTCACAGGGCAGCCGAGGGTTCATCAGAGCCCAGAGCCCCCTGGGACTGACAGAGCTAATGGGGTTAGCTGAGAGAGGGAAAGGAGTGTGTGTCTGCGTGCAGGAGATGTGTGTTAAGCATGCAAGGATCATGCAGCGGAGTGTGATAACCTGCTCTTGTGTGTTGCAGTTACAAAAGATTGCGTGTGTTCGTGTGTGCGGGAGAAGGAGCGAGGGCCATGCTGATGGAGTGAGAAGTTAATGGGACGTGTGACAAGGTTGATTACTGAGGCCTCAGTGATCTGGCTGGGTTAATGAAGTAAATGACTCCTTGGATAACACACCGCTGAGGCGATCTACAACTCCTGATACACTCAGATAAACCAGAATGGCCTCCTCTTCTCGCTCATTTACCTTCCAACGACCACTGGGTTGAACTTCCTGCTGCACTTAGCTGCATGCTGAGCTCATATCCAGCGGCATCATGGGTACGGATTCATCCTTAGGCACCTTTTTCCACTTCTTTGCTTGTACTCCTTCATATTAGATATCGCTTAAGCTATTATTTATACATGTTGTTTTCATTGGGGCCATTGACAAGGTTATGTACTGTATTAATGCTACCAGATGTAGCTTGAAGCATATCTCTCCCTGTAGTCCTCTTGTTCAGTAGTTTTCTTCAGGCTTGCTTTTTGCAGAAGAAAGTTCGTAAATCTACCCCCAGATATCTCTCAGTTTATACATCAGCATATAAATATAAATTAGGATACACAAATTATATAATCATTAGTGCCCTTTGGTGCATGCTCTAAATTACATCTCAATATCACCTTCAAAAAGTACAGAAACAGCAAACTCAGCATGTGACAGCAAATAATGAAAACAAGAAAATGTCCACAATCAATACTGTTCAAACTCTGTTCTGGTTTCCGTGTACTGTGTACCTCTGTATTCTTAGTCTAACTGAGATGCTTTGCTAGGAAACCTGCACCACCTTCCCAATTTGGACCCAGTCGGCTCTGATTGATTGACTTATCAGAGGTAACCTGTCAGTTCACTGATGCCCTGCTCCATATTGTCAATGACCCTGCATTCTTTCTGCAGTCTTTACATTGCACTGAGCTTAACACTCCAAGCCACTGAATTATACTGAAGACCAAACCATTATACTGGAAGGTTGACTGGACTAGGCTCCGGGAACTAGCCATTTGAGGAAGCTACTTGTACTGTTAAGGTAGCCTTGCAGAGCAGACAGACCTGCCTGATTCTGAAATCCTGCAGGTCTGTATTGCCAGCCTCCGTTGTCCAACAAATTCACTCGACTGAATTCTTAACGGCCCAATCACGGAAGAGAAGCTGGAGCAGCAGAATGCAGACGTGACCACAACCGGAAGTTGAGAACGAACATGTCGATTAGCCTATTGTCCTCATGGCTACCTTGTGAAACTTGGCGAAATCTGCCCTCCTCAGAAGTTTGCTTGTAGGGATTGTCTTTGACGAGGTTCATGTCACATATAAGTGTTAAATGAGTCATCTGTGTGGTACAATTTAGTGTAAGATGATAGTAAAAGGGCGTTAGATGTTAGCAGCTAAGTTAGCAGCTAAGTTAGCCGCTATGGCTAACATCCATGAACTGTTAACTGTTGTTAGCCATTAGCCGCTACATTAGCTGCTATGCATGCTATATTAAAGGAGGCAACCCTGCTTGATGTGGTGATGAATGTGACAAGCCAAACGATTGTCCAATCACAAGCTTGTGTTTTTTTTTAACGTTCTGCCCCTGAAAACAAATTTAAAGGGCTCCTACCCAGATGGACTAATAAAATATTTCTGTGGCAGATATATTGAGCTGTCCATCTTGCTTCTCAGGTTACTGTTAAGGTAGGGGAGGGGGAAAAGCCCTGATGCTGCAGACTTTTTGTCTAGGGCATAGAAGAGCTCTGTCATGCTGGGAGATATCTTAACACACAAATGGACATATAAAACTCGAAAATGGAAATAATTGACTCCTTAACATCTGAGCTAACATCAGTAATTCCTTTTAAACATTACTTTGAAGAATGTCCTGCTATAGATGCTAATGGTTTGTGACTGAAACAGCAGCTCCCACAATTTTAATGTTTGATCTTAAAAATAAAAAGTATCTGAAATTTGCCAGTTTGGAATTTTAAAGTGATGTTTTGCATTCAAAAGGATGGTTACTAACAAACTGCATATGGCCAGAGAGGCTTTTTAATAATAAAAAAATCACACACCATTGTCAAAACCTAGAGGACCACTTTGACCAGATCACTTAATTTAGAGGAAGTTCTCAAACAAGAGGTTACTACGTGATACGGCGGATTGAAATTATTGTATTTAGCTCCAATTTGAAATACTATGTTGTAGTTTGATTGTAGCTTAAGAATAGCATTAAACTCACACCAATCATGTTTGAGCTTAAAACATGAAAGTTGAATTTGTCCATCAAGACTATCATAACGTGTGCATTTCCCTATTTTTTTGTTTTCTACAGACCATTGTATCAGCAATGACCCAAGACCACACTGAAGAGGGCTCTTAGATAGACAATGCCGTCTATGCTAACCATGCTATCCTCCATGTTGGCTCACAAAAATACATCATCCCTGCACCACCCCATGGTGATGAAACAAATAAACAGACATGTTCCTTTAACTAAAGCTGGCTGTGGGCTGAAGATACACCTATTTTGGCTGGGTTAATAGACAGGCCATGGGCAGGTATTTTTGAACAGATTATATTAAAAATGGTATTTTCAGTAATACAGGACCTTTAAAGCTCACGAGTAAGCTGTGTACAATCACTCCAAAAGTGGCCACATGCTGTTTGCACAGACTTGCATACACACACACTCACACACATACGATAAAGACATGTTACAAAAAAAGATAAAGTAAGACTTTGTTTTTTCCATTTTTGGCTAAGATAGAGATTCTTCCTCTAATGAGAGCCATAACGACGTCTGGGAGGAGAAGCAGACCATAGGAAAACAACAACAACACAGATGGGAGCAAAGACAACAACAAAGACAGCCCTAAATGCAGCGACTGTGGACTCCCCACTGTCTCCCTTGATGTGAGGAGTTGACATCGAGCCCATCCCCCTGCAACTCATAGGGACATTATCATAATGTTGTCGCTTTATGAGCCGAGCTATCAAGTGGGCTGCTCTTGAAGTCCTCCACAGGCCCCGGTGTGTGTGTGAGAGAGAGAGAGAGCGAAGGCCTGTGATGCTGCAGGAAGACAGTGGTGAACAAAATAATGCTGCCCTAATATTTATCTAAGCTGACAGTTCTGGCATCTGACAATGCAGCCAGAGACTGACAGCCCCAATTTGATGTATTTCTGTACAGACTGCAAGCAAACAGCAGAAAAGGAGGATAATGACTGTCCTCCTGTCTGTCCTTCTGCTTTTTATCATGTTCTCACTAAAGACATATGCAGAGGAAAGCTTCAAATGAGATGTATGTCAAAGAGTAGCTTTCAGAGAAAAAAAATATAGGAACATATCTGGATTTATTAGCTACACTGAGGGGCAAAAAATGTACAGATAATAGTGTCAGCATTTTATCAGCACGAGAATGATAAACAATTAGTTCTGAGAAACAGATATTGTTTGTCCCAGCTTGTGTGAACCTTCACACCTCAAACATCCACCCTACAACATCCTGTTGTGATATGTGGTCAGACACAGCTGCATGTTCAAATGTGTGTGAGTGTGTTGGAGTCAGAAACAGAAACAGAGAGGAAAACTTTCTGAGACAGAATTCTACCACTTCCCCAGAGACTGTGTGAAAAGGAGAAAGAACTGGACAGCAGGTTTATCAGTAATTCAGTTCAGTCAAATTTCCAGGTAAACCTGTTCTTTCCACTGCTCTTCTTGGACAGCATGGAAATGACTAAGATCATGAACACTTTTAACTACATGAGGATCAGATAAGGTCCAACACCTCATAGAGAGGTTTCATTTAATCACTGTAATATGCTCCACTATAGAGAAGTGTCGTCATGGGTCCTAAATTAATCAGCATTTTAGAACTTCAGGGAGATTTTTGAGTCAGTATGGGTTAAATGAAGCTGTACAGAGATCTGTTGAGTGGCGCTGTTGGCTAACAGCAAGAGGGTTGTAAGTTCAAATCTCAATCTGAGCTCCTGTATGCAACATTTGCTTGTTCTTCTTATGTATGGTTGGGTTTTCTCTTAGTTATCCAGTTGCCTTCCACCAATAAAACATACTTGTTGGATTAAATGAGGACTCCAACATCGCAATGTTTATGACTGCAAAGATGTACATTTTTGTTGCCCTTTGGCTGCTTGTTTACACAGCAATGCTGTTATGGATGCTAAAGAAGAAAGATTTTAGAGAGGGTTTCAGAGTGCCAGCTTTTGAAACAGCCCTTTCTGTTGCTTTCATCACAGGCAAAGTAAAGTCTTTTTATAATGGAGACTCCTCACGTATGTTTACCACAGTTTCAGACAATAGTCATGCATGATTAACCTGCCAGAACATGCTTATTATACCTCAGGTTTGGCAGAATACAAATACAGTCGCAGATCCACAGTTCTGTTTGTGCTGCTTACTCATCAGCAAAATGTGGTTTTACAGCACCATCACGTTACTCACCAGTCCAAGAATGAGGATGTGAACATGTATTTGTTGTGAAGTGACAAAAGTCACACAGCCAACTTCTAGTCGGGAGTACTTAAAACATTATTTGATCATTTTAGACTCCACTTGAACCATGGCCATTAAAACAATGTCGTCTAAATGCCAAGAAAGCAGAAATGTAAAAATTTCATGATTTAGTAGATTGTTATCTTGTAAAGAAGGACAAAAATGCTTGTTGTAATGAGTGTCTGGTTGTCTGTCTCTCTATATAAGCCCTGTGGCTGGAAGAGTGTAGCTTCACTTATTGGAAACGTATAGCATTTGTGTATTAGATTATTAAACTGCTATGACAGTAACCTATTTAGCTTAAGTAGGAAACATAAGCGTAACAATAATCCATCCAAATTTCTGATACTACTACTATATAGTATCACTAATATCATAATGGACTAAACAATAATATTCAGTAGTTTGACAAACATTTTAGTTCATCTTTACTTCCCACCAAATTGGGTGCAAGAAGTGTCCCCTATGGATAGCAGCTGCCCCTAGCTTATGCTATATTGCTTATGCCCAGGGCTGGAGCTGACATTATTATACATACAACTATATACGGCCATTAAGTGTAAAATATATATATTTTTATTTTGGCTTCTTTTTACCAGAAATGTTCCCATTGAGATACAAAGATCTTTTTTGTAAGTCCTGGATAAGACAGCAGTACAAATGTATCACATATGTAACAAACAATAGTTCACAATACAGGTTTCATCGGACATCAAATCAGCATTGAGGCATAAAACAAGTGCATACAGTGGTCAGATGCTCCTTAATTATGTTTAGAAAATCCTCTTAACTAAAACAACACTCTCAGATCAGTCAGATCGAAGACAGAGCAAATTTGAGGTACAGCAGCTGACAGTCTTTGGTGTCAATACAGAACATCAATAATTGTGTAATTTTTGTAGGATGACCTTATAGATAAAAAATATACCAATGGCCCATCCCTCTGTGGAATAAAGAGGACAGGCCAACTCCCGCAAACAAGACCAGACCAGAGACTAAACACAAAGCAGCGTAATACACATATCTGCAAAATCCAACCAGACCAGAACTCCTCAATAAATCTCAGTTAAGGACAATTGAACAGATTTTCATATCCACAATCTCAAAGCAAAAATAAAGTGACCTGACGCACACACACACCCACGCACACATACAAAGACACCTGGTCTGCACTTGTTGTTTACTGTACATCTTGTGAACATTGTCCCATCTGAAGCAGCTTCCAGCAGCAGGATGTGGTGGTGCAACACGTCCTCGCTCAACAACACCCACTTCCTATGAGTTTGATAAACAGTCCTGTGGTTACACTCACTCTCGTCCTGCCCGTCAAATAGAGACGCATGCACACGCACATACACACACACACCGAACACAAAGACACTCACACTTACAGCAGCTCAACAGCATCACCATCTGCTTATGTGACACCTTAGCAGAGTGAGTTATTGTACATATTGTCACTCGTGCTATCATGAGATTTACTGTGACAAACTGTATGAACACCACCACATTCATTTATGTATCCATAACTCAGAAGCCCCCCACTCTTCTTCCACTCAGAGAGAGACTGAGGGGAATGAGCACAAGAATGCCCTCAGATCATGATAGAATTAGAGGAGGACGTCAATGTGTCACATTTGTTTTAGGGGGAGTGATGTAAGTGGGTCTGAATTATGTCTTCTAGTGGACAGATATGGTCCACTTTATGCTTGCCCATTTGACCCCAAAGGTTGATGAAACAATGGCAGTAAAGACGCAGACCATCCCTCTTCTCTTCTCTTCTCTTCTCCTCTCCTCTCCTCTCTTCTCCTCTCCTCTCCTCTCCTCTCCTCTCCTCTCCTCTCCTCTCCTCTCCTCTCCTCTCCTCTCCCCTTCTCTTCTCCTCTCTTCTCTTCTCTTCTCTTCTCTGCATGGTTGCATGGGCACATACGGTCCTGTCAGTCACATCTGTGAGCTGTCAAGATATAAATGTGTGGATGCATCAGAAGGGGGATAGCGAGGGGTGTATTAGGGCTGCTGATCCTTCACACTTCTCTTGTCAAACTTAACATGAAAATAAAAGTCAGAGGGGAGAGGGAGAACGTGTGTGTGTGTGTGTGTGTGTGTGAGTGGAAGAGCAGAAGAGACAGGGAGGGTCAAAGGAGAGGAGCCATGCCTAATCCTGTGGGATGTGAGGGTATCTGCCGTGTATGGAGATGGGATGTAGAGATGTGTTCAGTGGTGCATGGATCACAAAACCTTCCTAACTGACAGAAGAGACTCCCAAGGGACCGATGTCAAACTGCATACTGCTAAAATACACTTAAGAAAAGGAGAACAGAGTGTATCAGAACAGTGTCACACATTGCATCACGGATGTGAAATGCTATAGGAATTTTAACTCAGGATAAATCTAAATTTACTTTAGATTAAGACAAAATCATAAGAAACTGTGTGTTTTTAACATTAAAAAATCAATGGTATGACGGAACACATGTGTACTACAAAGTAATAATCCTCACATTGTTATTGTTAAATCTATTATCATCATTATAGTTGTAATCAATATTATTATATTAGTTGTTATTACTGTTTTAGCTGTTCTCATGAAGATTTTTTGTGTACTTTTTGTTATAATTCTTATCAGCATTAGTTTTACTGTTATTGGTGAAATTGTTATGGTTGTTATATTGTTGTCATTATTATAGCAGTTGATCTTGCTGTAATAACTGTTATTATTTACGTTATTGCTAGCATTATTGTTACTATTATTGTAATTTCTATTTTTGTTCTTTAATAATAACAATAGTAATAATAATGATAATAATAATAATAGTAATAATAATAGTAGTAGTAGTAATAGTAGTAGTAATAATAGTAATAATAAAATGCAATTGCCAGAATGGTTACCATCTTTATTTTTTGAATGTTCAATAACTTATCTTGCCTTACTTTACATAACATCTTCATTCATTCATTCATTTTCTATACAGCTTATCCCTCTTGAGGTCATTAGAGGGCTGGAGCCTATCCCAGTTGTAATCAGGCCGGAGGCGGGGCCCACCCTGAACAGTCTACATTACATCTTGTCATCTTAAATAAATTGCAAGAAAGGGAAAGTCCTTGTGAAGGAAACTGTGGTGCATAATCAAATATATAATAGAAAAAAATCTAAATGACTGACAAAATAAAGATTCAAATAAAACATGATTTTCATATTGTATTATATTTGTGTTTAAACATGGATTTTCTCTAGGTAGATGAAAAAAATCAAAAATAATTGTAAAATGCACATGACAGGCATTTTCTAAAACATGTTATAATGACAAATAAAGGATATCAAATACAGGAATGGTTTTAGTTTACCTTCAAATTTTATTTTTGATCAGTACTCAGATGCTGTGGCAAATGTGTGGCAATAGATCACAAACCGTAATAATTAGGTAGAAGTAAAGTAGTAGATTAAAAGACTTCTTTAAAAAAAAAAACCCTTCACGACAGTTACTTAACAGAAAATAATGAGTAATTTTCCATCTCTGGAGTATTTCTGATCGTGTGTTAACAGTCTTATTTTAAGTTGAGCCGGTAGGTGGCGGTGTTGATCACGGCAAAGATCGCCTTTAACCCGGAAGTTGTGCGTGTGGCCCTTTAACAAGCAGGAAGTGTTTCCCAATGTAACTGACAGTTAGCTATCATGGCGGTTAATGTAAAGTCCAGAGCCAAGCGATACGAGAAGCTGGATTTCCTCGGAGAGGGTCAGGTAGGACGAGAGTCATTACTGTTTTCAGTGTTTACTTATTCTTCCTCGTCATTCGAGGGGTTTGTTTGTTTGTGCAGAGAGTGTGCTAACATGCTAACACGCTTCATGTCAACAAAGCCCTCCCTGCTGCTTCATGCTGCTCTGCTCACTATGATTAAACTGTCCCTGCTGTCCTGTCCTCACTGCTCTTCATCTCTCCTCTGCAGTTTGCGACTGTGTACAAAGCCAGGGACAAACAGACTGACACCATAGTGGCCATTAAAAAGGTAACAGAGGTTAAATGACAATAGACTCGAGTTTCCATTTAACGTCAGTGCAAACTTACCAACACAATCCTTTTTCTCTTCTCTCACAGATCAAAGTCGGACACCGAACAGAAGCTAAGGATGGTAAATGTTATAACAGTACACACAGCAACCATGTTTATTGTCCTTTAGTGCAACACAGTTATTTATCACCCATCACTTAGTTATTCTGGTTCTTTCTGTCTCAAACAGGCATCAACAGGACTGCTCTCAGAGAGATCAAGCTGCTGCAGGAGCTGCACCACCCAAATATCATCGGGGTAAGTAGGCAGTGGTTGTCTGGACAAGTGGTACCATACGCAAAATTTGCAACCTTGTATCAGACAGAAAATGCCAACACAATTGTGCATGGAAATAGCTGAGACAATCTCTTTTGGTCAACACTGGTCGACATTATTTGTAAGACCACTGTCCATCTGTGCGTGAAGAGCTACAGACAGTTATGTAACAGCATGACAGAACATTTCCCTTGTTTTTATGGACCTTTTAATTTCATCCATTCATTATTTATACCATATTCCCCTTTGTACACACTGAGCGAGTGGCCAGCTGATTGCACTCCACATAAAGGGACAAGTTTACACTCACACTCATACCCCTGGGAAATTTGGAGACACAAGTCAACCTAACAAGCATATTTCTGTCCTGTGGGAGGACACCAGAGTGCCAAAGAGATTGATTATAACATAAGGGTTGCTGAAGCTCCTCTGACCTAATGCTAAAAAAGACTTAGATATTGAAAGGAAATATCTGCAGGTGTGAATATCACTTCTTTGCAAAACAGATGATTCCAGTAATTACTGATGCAGTTTATTTTAGTGGGAAGAAAAGAAACATGCTGGGAAGTAGAGCTGGGAAGTTCAACTTCAGTTACATTCACTGAAATAAAGATTACAGTCAAAATAAGTGAAGATTACTTTGCAGCAGACGTCTTAAACTACAAACATCTTAAACATTATTTCAGTCTTCAAGTTTGTTTTCAATTTTTTGCATCTATGCAAATGTATGGCCTGCCCTTTAATGTTCAAAGTTACAGTGTTAAAAACATTTCGTTCAATGACAGCATATGGCCAATGTTGTAAAATGAGCAAGTGATCATGTTTTATAATTGTGATCCCAACATCTATTGAAATAATCGTTAAATATGATTTTTTTTTTTGTCCTAATGGAGCAGCTGTAATCTAAAGTATTGTCCCTTTTCAAAGTCAGTATAATAATGTGTTCTGTGTCTCCAGCTGCTTGATGCCTTTGGACACAAGTCAAACATCAGTCTGGTGTTTGACTACATGGAAACTGATCTGGAGGTGAGTTTTCTTCTTTGTCTCCTAGTTTGTTTATTACTTTTCTACTTAGTCCTCTTTAATCCTTTATCTGCTGCTCAGTTGTTTTCATTTCATTTAGCCTGTTAGCCTGTCCCCTGAAAACCTTCCCATTTTATCAACTTACGACTGATGAACTTTGTTTCTCTTACTTTGTACTGTTATTATGGTGTAATGTGGCACAAAGATTATCTGCGTGATTATGTCATGGCTATTCTCTTTAGTCTCATTTCATAACACCCTGTCGATGCCCCAGTTGAAAAGTTTGGATCAGTTCTTATCATTTATTGTGTGAATGCTGTCCTTACTGCGGGCACACTTACAATCTTCTTCACAGACAGAAAAGTTGTGGTTTTTGGAAGTATTTATTTGAAAACAGTATTCCGTTAAAATGTTTTAGAAAAGTAAGTTTAAAATACATTAGAGTCGTATCATAATGTTGGGATGTTGTGTACCATGAACCTCCTGTTTAATTTAGTTATTTATCTGGGTTTTTAAAAGAGGGAAACCTTGTTTATATTAAGAGTCTCATTTACAGTTGTGTCCTGGCCCAGGGGATAGCCATGTAAAGTTACAGACAGATATAACATACACAGGAAAACACAAATCAGCCAATCAGGGTCACAGAGTGGATGGTCATTAGGAAAATCATCCACAATCTGATGCATCGTCTCCAAATGCCTCTTAAGTTAAAAAGAGCATCTCCCTGAAGCCCAAATCTTCCTGCAGAGGATTTCAAACTATTGGATCAGCTTATCTAAATCTTCTCTTCACCATCTAAAGATACATTTTGGGAATAGTAAATAGTCTTGTGATTGAGTTACAGAGTAAATACTGTTGCTTTGAGTATTTTTCTTAGAGGAAAAAACTGTGAGGGAAGCAGTTCCAGTATAGATCTGGAATGGTCAATGAAGACAAACCAACTCATCACATTAAGTAAAATGAGTCAGGACCTTGAGATTTGGTATGATCCACCATGATAAACAGTATTTAAAGATGTGGAGTATTAAGATAATGCATGAAACATCAAATTCTAAGGCATCTAAGTAGCAGCAACACCAATTTTTTTACCAAAAAAATATATATTTCTGAAATAAACTCAACTGAAGCTTTGACTTCATCAGGTGCTAAACATGAAGCATAAAAGTCAGAACGTCATCAGCTGAAAATCGGAGGTGCTTATACTTTGATACAGGTTCAGTCATTATAAAAGAAGAACATTTCAGGGTTTTTCTGGAGTTTGAGAACATCAGTGATTTTGTTTTGCCAAATTCAAGCCAGTATTAACCCATGAAGATTGTTCTGGACAATATTACAGGTTCCATGTAACAGATGGAGAGCTCTTAGTAGAAGAGCAGCACACACTTGCCCTGCATAGAAAAGAAACTTTGCAATGAAAATAGGCACACAGGTATGATTTCCAGTAAAATAGTAGCAAATTAATAAATATTTATCAATGACATATACATCTGCCCTTGAAAGGGACAAAAACGTTGCTACAGAACGTTTTGTTACATTAATTTTTAAGACAAAATTAACAGGAAGGCGATTGTCTCTGCTATTTTTCCTAAACATTTGGAGATGATATTAACATGGAATTGAAGGGTGAGAAAAAGAAAAGGCAAAAATAATGAACTCATTCTGGTTGATGTTGGCCTAGAGCAGTTTTTATCAATTGCCCATATACCAGAAAATGTCTGCAGAGCTGTTTACGGTGGGTAATGAACTCGTGCCTCGTGTGTGGAAAAAATATCTGTCTCAAAACATATGGAAGCCATTAATATACTTTCAACCATGTTTGACTTTTTCCCATCTGTGATAACACGGGAATTTTTTGTTGATTTCTTCTCAATTTCCCTTCTTTATCATGTGATCCTGCGATACCCGAGCTGATTTTCTTGTGCTTATTCCTTGATCTTTCAAACAAAACTACATGTTACCATGGAAACCAGACTAAAACTAAAATATTTAATGTCAAGTTTCATATGGCTTATGCAATCATACTCTTTTTTTAAAAAAACAGTTAAAAAGTTGGGTTCCTGTTTCACGAGGGAAGTGATGGCGGGTCTTGAGGTTAGACCAGTTGATAACCACTGGCTCAGAGGACAACAATAGCACCTTTGATAACATGAGCAGGGTGACAAATATAACAGTGTGGGTGCTCTCATGTGACCATTGAAAGGTTCTCTGAGGTCAATAAGCCTTTTAGGTTTCAGCCCACCTCCCTCTCTGGTTGGCTCCTCCAAGGCTCCAGATGGGCGCATAACGCTGGTGCGTCAGGCTCTAACGGAACAATGAAAACAAGATGAGCGTGCTTCAAAAAAGAAAATCAATAGCACTCCGCTCTTGGCTCTAACAGTGAATTGATGCCATTAGCGCCCTGCAGATGGACCGGACAGACATAAGTATGAAATATGATGCTTATCTCGTTACTTATGCAGAAAGGTTATTTTAGGCACCACACTGTGAAGTGGGGTTTGAAGAAATGTTTTATTTTGCCAATACAGGCTAGTGTGCTAATACTCGAGCTGGGCACTTGATTGAACTTTTGTCGAAATTACAATTACTGCCTTCCACATTAAGATAACCAAGTAATTATGAAAATGCTGGCAAAAACAACCTCCGTGGCTGAGTTAATAAATTTCAAGTAACAATCCATCCTACCTCCTACAAGTAAAGAAAATAAAATGCGTTCATCTTACCAGAGAAACAGGAGGAAAATGTCCAGTAAGACTGCTGCTCCAACCCACCTTGGCTGAAGTAAAACTAAGATGGATGGTATCACTGAACCACAGATGTTTTTCAGAAATAACACAAAAGCCTCATTGATTAGTTGCTTGTTTTTAATAACCCCTTCTGCAAAGATCAGAGTAAAGAGAAAAGAAGTCAGCAGTGTTTGCTTTTACATAATTTGCTCAGCGAGCTCTCATTTTACTGACAAACAGGCACACACATCATCTCCTGCTAGCTGATAGCTTTCAGGTGATGCCACACCCTCATTGTTGTCTGTTTATAACTTTTATGCTGCAGCTGCTATCTTGGGGCCTGTTTACACAAGGCTCAGTACAGCCAAATCTGTTGACATGGGAACGGTACCTGAGTGCCTAAATCTGCAGACTTTTGAAACCAGGGTCCAAGGTGTAGGGTTCTCAAAACACTCCTCTATGCAGCTAGTCAGAGCACTACAGGGAAAAAAGCTGATGTCACCTCATGCGCAGCACTCTTTCACATGAAGACTGTGCGTGCATACCAGGAGCAACAACAGCTTCAGCCATCAATTGAGTAATGTGTGCTGCTTACCGGGCTCGTTTTGTTATCCAGACAAAACTATGCAGTCAGATTTGTGGTCCAAACGGATTTTTTTGTCCAGACCAGAAACTCTTACGTCTTCGTGCATCCACTCACCATTGTTGTTTGTGAAAAGTTTTCTTCTTCGTACGTGTATTGTAGCAGGGCTGTCTCTCTGCAAACCTACATCGCCATCTACTGAACCAGCATGCATACTACAGCAGTTTCATTTGTTTCCAGTGTCTCTGTCTGAACGTGGATCAAGTTTGAATACTCAAAGGAAAAATCTTTACGTTTTGGGTGACAGTGTCTCCCTGTAAACATGGCCTCGGTCAGTACTCCCCAGTAAAGAACTTTTTGTCTATCCTTATAGGAATTCTAATGGTAAGATAAAGGCTCATTAAAAAGCGTGACCAAGAGGAAGATTTTAGGGGCAGAGCACTTGAGATTTATTAATACTTTAGGAAAATATATTGGAATAGACTGTGAAAACAGCTCCTCTGAAAACTGTTTGTTTTGAAGGTCATCATCAAAGATACCAGCCTGGTCTTGACTCCAGCCAACATTAAAGCCTACATCCTCATGACCCTGCAGGGATTAGAGTATATGCACCAGCACTGGGTCCTACACAGGGTAAGAGCAGAAATACTCTACACATTTGTGTGTATATTTTACCTGTATACACATAGTCAGTAATGCATTATCAATTTTTCATGTTATTTTTGTGACTTTGTTTGACCAGGATCTAAAGCCCAATAATCTGCTGTTGGATGGTAACGGGGTGTTGAAGTTAGCTGATTTTGGTTTGGCAAAGTCGTTTGGAAGCCCAAACAGAGTCTACACACATCAAGTTGTTACCAGGTCTGTGCTTATTATCAGCTTTACTGCACTAAAAACTCAAAATGAAGTCTTTTGTTGTGTGTGTGTGTGTGTGTGTGTGTTTATTAAACTGTTGTTAAAGGGCATATGCAGTTTTACACATTTATGAACACGTCCTCAGTTTTATGACGTACATTATGTTAAAAGTTTAGATGAATTTACATCTCGTTCAGACTTTGTCAACAAAATTTGAATGTTAAAAACATGGGTCCATAGGCTCGTGTGACTCAAGACATCTTTGAGATGGATACGTCTTTCTTTTTCCCAAGTGGTCCAGTGTCTTTTCTCCATTGTCTCTAACCCTAGTAGATAGTCTTAAAGAGGAGTAGTTTGTCTGTATGTAACATATGCAGTTGAACATCTGTCTTACTTTGTTGATTGATCTTACTTCCAGGTGGTACCGCTCCCCTGAGCTGCTGTTCGGTGCCAGGATGTACGGTGTGGGCGTTGACATGTGGGCAGTGGGATGCATCCTTGCAGAGCTACTTCTTAGGGTACATTAAACCTCACTTTCTCAGACATTCATACTGTAACAACATTTTTTCATGCAATTTTTACATACTGTATATTCGTGTCTCATTTGCTGCAGATACCTTTCCTTGCTGGTGACTCAGATCTTGACCAGCTTACAAAGATCTTTGAGGCTTTTGGGACGCCGACAGAGGAGACGTGGCAAGTAAGCAATGATTCATCTTTTCTCCCTGTCTCACTGTATTTATCTTTCAGATATCTAAAGGTCTTGTTTTATACCTTTTTGTCAAAACTCTCTGCAGGGAATGACCAGTCTACCGGACTATGTTTCCTTCAAAATATTTCCTGGCACACCTCTGGAGCATATATTTAGTGCAGCTGGAGACGACCTACTAGATCTGCTACAGGCTCTCTTTACCTTTAATCCTTCTTTGAGGGTCACAGCAACCCAGGTAACGCCACTGCAGTGCAACAGGTGGTCTTGTCTCACACTTCCTGATTAGTTTTCTGATTAAATAATAAAACAAAAATAATAACCTTCTGAAACACAAATAACTCTTGCATCAGAGTTTAGGCCAAAACAACAGTATCAAAGTTTCAAACATATAGAAAACTGTAGTCAAAATCAAGCTAAGACTTCATTAATCTTCTGCCTTTAGTTGTTTAACAGGCACATACACTGAGCAGACCAGAAGCACAAATAGAGCCAAAAGCAAAGTGCAGCATACTACACCAAGGCCTACATTTCAGTGAGGATATTGCATGAGTGTACAGAATATAAACCCAATCAATTACAAATATAATATGATACGTGTATAGATTTTTACTTTGTTGCATGACAGTCAACATATTGATTGAAAGGCAAATGTTCTCCCATAAAAACAGATGAACATTTCAGTGCATTAAACCACCTCATTATTCAAGATGTGGATTGGACCATAAGAAGCTCATTATTTTAGTTTTGTTGGCATTACTCACAGGTTTGGTTGTACAAACCTCTGAATAACGTGGAATACTGCTAGTGATTTGTATGCTCTACATTTTCAAAAGAAAACAAAGTAGTATATACTGTTAAACTTATCGGCATAAAGTGGAGTGTTGTATTAGTTATGACTCAGCATAAATTATTTATATGAATGATAAATAAAATATGACACCAGGGCACCATTTTGAATATCTGAAATGAGAGGTGGATAGATTTCCAACTCTTAACGTATTGCTCTGTACCATGTTAAGACCTCTCAGACCATTCTCTTCATTTTAGCCAACCTCTGTAATGGTGCATTGTGGTTGATGGTTGATGTGGTTGATCACTGTGTGGTTTTAAGCTGGTGGTTCATCAGTGGGGACTGAATGGTGGCTTCTCACTCCACAGTCTGATGGTTGGACGTGATCTTGGTGCTCACTGTGAATCACCAGTTAGCTGCTAAAACATAAAAAAGCTTCCACATCAGCTGAAGCCTATAGTTTCCTGCTCATTTATTTCCTGATGGGACACAACACACAGGCATGCTTACTGTCACCATGGTGATTTCAGATGCTATTCAACAGGACAGTTAGAGAAAAAAGTTGGAGGATCAGCTCATAGTTGCTCTCCCTGTTTCAGTAAATGCAGTTAAATTATTATAATGTCAAACATGAGAAGTCCATAGGAGCCATTGGTCTGTCTGAAGTACTACATGAAAAAAAAAACTCACAGTCAGGCTGGAATCCTGACCCTTTTGTTTGTTTTTTTGTTTGACTCCACACAGTGTATGCCCATCTTTAGATAATCTAAGAAAACTGAAACAGTGTTCTTCAGAGCCAGTAGCATTTGTGATACAATTCTGAAATTTGTAGTTGTAGGGACTGTTTTGTTTTTAAATAATATAAATCTAAAAATTATGAGCCATTTTATAATCAATTGAAGTCAAATGTTGCTTTAGGTTTTTTTTTTTTGAATGATCAACATGTATAAGTCCTGTTCAAAGCTACCACTTTGCAGAGCTTAGAATAACAGATTCGTCCAGCTCCAGACATAATGACATGTCATCTCTTGTCTATTGTCCTCCAGGCACTGAAGATGAGGTACTTCAGTAATCGACCTGGTCCCACTCCAGGTCCTCAGCTCCCCCGACCCAACTGTTCAGTCGATGTTCTAAGGGAGAAGGAAACAATCGGCCTGAAGAGGAAAATTGATGGCCTTGAGACAAGTAATAACTGTGTTAAAGCTTAAAGTTGTTATGTGTGCCTTCAGTCCAACATGTTTACATAACTGTGCCATACCCATAGTCAAATAGGCAGTTTTCTGTTTTGGATTAAGCAACAAAAAGGCAGAGTGTGTGCTGGAGAATAGCTATAGTTATTTTTGTAAAGAGCTGGTAAGTTTCGAGCAACCCACTCAGACCAAGTTCACATTCGACAAGTTGTTAATTTAAGCCTTGAGAGCCACTCATGCTCTCATGGCTGTGTACGCTGCAGTTTGGAGTTTGGAAAACCACTTTACTGAACCTTGTAATTCAAAGGGTGTTGGCTGCCCATTTAACTGCAGCTACAGTCTCAGAATATAGTAAAGAAGGACACAGATACACACACGTGTAAGCACAGTTTAAAGGATTGTGGTGATGGGGAATGTTTTACCGAAGGAGCATGTCGCTGTCACTGGGAGGTTCAAAGCTTTTCCAGCCCCTCCTGTGGTTTTAGAAAATATATAGGTTTCTTATAGCTACGTTCCATGCTGCAGTACATTAACAGAGAGAAACTTTAAATACCAACTTGAGATTTACTGGTTAGTGAGTTTTTCATTATAGGTTAATTAGACATGCACATGTAGTGTTGATGAATGCTGTGGCTCTGAAGTGCTTCCTTTTGACATCTGTTTTTGTTTCAGCTGTAATGAAGAAAAAACTCATTTTCTGAGCAAGATGACCTTCAACATCTGATCCATCTTCACCCCCATCTTGTGGCTCAGCTGCCCCACATTTCTCAGGATTCTCTGCTGGAATGAAATGGAAAAAAATCAAAAGCTAGCAGAGGGAAGAGGGCTCTACTCAGCAGGACTTCAGAACATTTTAGAGGTTGTACCTGTACTAGCAGCTAAGAAATGTGCCTAGGTTAGTTTGAAAGTACCAATGTGCTACTCAGCTCAGCAGTGAACTTTTTGGTACAACATAAAACTGTTTACGGTCAGTAGTGTTGGCTCCCACAGTGACATGATGATGCTTGAGCTCTGGGAGCTTGTTGTAACATTGCTATTTATGTGTCTTGAAAAGAGAGCAACCAAACAAGAGCCTGATTTATTTCATGTATATGCATTTTTTTGTAACTAAGACCAATAAATGTTGCCATTTATATTTATGTGGTGTTCACCTCATGTTGTCAAAGTTTTGCATAATTCTTTTGATCATTTATTTTCTGAGTTTCCTGCAGTGTCCCGTTAGTACTGTTCACTTCACCTTAAATGCTATTGTTAAAAAATGGCAAACTCTCTGAATTGGTTCCAGGAGGAGCATCTAGTGATAAGGTATATCACTAAGAAGTCTTTATTTTGGTGAGAGTGGCTGCTAAAATGTAAACACATAGATTTTTGGAATTTTAACCAATTTTGAAACTGCTAGACCATGACCACAAATAACCGAAGAGGGAAACAGTTTAATCATAGTTGCGGTGTGCATTATTATGATTGAGTTTTTGTTGTAAACAAACGTGGTGGACAACACCCAGGACAAATTGAGGGGAAATGTAGCTAACTTTTAGCTACCTGATACGCTCACAGGGGTAGAAGTTTCAGTTGACTACATCCTCTCAGTTTGTTCATGGAAGGTTTTACTGTGTGTCAACAATTCTTGTTGCCACAAGTGAACAAGTTGCTCTTTTATTTCTGATGTCCGTCTGAACTATATTTTACATTTGCTGTTATTGCCATGGCTCTTCGTTTTGCCTCTTGTCTAAGCCAGCATGCTCCCTGATGGGTTATTGTTTTGTTGCATGTTACAAAACCCATCAAAATTCTCCAAAAATGGAACATGTTTGATGTCTACATTTTACTCTACATCGCACACCTAGCAGATATGGAAAAATAGTTAGTGTTGCTTTTTCCTTAAAGGTCCAATGCAAGGTAAAGGCCCTTAGGATGAGTTATACTTCTGCCCTGGAGCTATGCCATGATAGTAGCTCTAGATTATTATAGTACTGAGCCAGCACAGAGGCCTATGCTCATGGCTGGACAAGCACATCACCCAAAATTTGACTGTATGGTAACACAAACCAGACCAATGCCCTGTGACTGGTCTGCTGCACTGCAGTTGAATGACGGTCTCTTGGTACAGTTTGTCCCAGGCATGGTTTTGTGTAATTAAATATGTTTGAATGGCTTCAGAGGACTTCCCTTAGCAATTATGCTCGTCGTAGTTCCTTTAGGGTCTCTGTTTGTTGTAGACCTTTGGGACCCTTTCAATGAGCTCCTCCCATACAGTACCCCTACTGCCATGAACCCTGCACATCCCATCTCTACATCCCACATCTACAGCACCCTTGCTTAGTAGGAACGCTCTGCATTGCTGAAGCCAATAGTTTCCATCCCTATTTCACAGCTTCTATGTCTTTCAATTGGTGTACAAACCTTTTCCTTTCATAAACTCTATCACAATCCTCCCAGGGCACTGTCAGGTCTAAAATAATAAACCATCTGCTGACTCGCAGGCCACAACGCTTTTTTTCTTTACCGGTTGAATTTGTGAGGATGGAAAATTACTCATGGATGTTTGCTCTGGATGTTTAACAGTCAGAGTGATGGGTGTGTGTGTTTGACTTTGTGTGATTATGTGGCATAAACCCTGTCTTTAGGGCAGACAGGTTGACGCTCTGCTTGACACCAGCTCATGCCTCAGTGTTCCATGTCATGTCTCCCCCCCCCCCCCTTGCCCATTCCCCTTAACATTACTCTGATCCAATACAGTCTGGCATGTGTCCAGCTGCCCTTTTGGTTTTCTGTCAAATGGGATCAGCTCTGGAATCAAACAGGATGTTGTGAAAGATGAGGATTTCAGAAAAGGCTGCCTTTCTTTATAAAAGTCATCAATACCGGGCTGAGAGGAGGCACAGTGAATCTGGTGGTAATGTGTGGGGGACTACAGCATGTGTGTGTGTCCACTTACTGGGTCATATGACTAGTTTAGCAAATACCAGCACAGTCAGAGAGAGTTACATTATTCAACAGCCTTATCAGCCAAGGACATTTCATTGGCCGGAAAAGATGCTGTTGCCCACATTCAGTTACAAAATACCATTTGAGAGTCAGAGTTTGTGGGAGAAAGTCACAGTTGCTGTTAAGTCTGTATCAGTAGGATTTGCCTGTGGGTTGAACAGCAGTGAGGAGATAAAGGCCTGTGAAAAGCCTAAGGAAGAGCCAAAGTATGTCCATGCACACAGATAATTAAGAATAATAATACATTTTATTTAAAAGCACCTTTCAAGACACTCAAAGACACTGTACAGGATAAAAACAACAACAATAAAATCAACAAGACACAACAGACAATGGTATAGGCAGTCATGAACAGGTGGGTTTTGAGTCTGGATTTGAAAAGGGACAAAGAGTTTCAGAGGTCCGGTGGGAGAGAGTTCCAGAGCTGGGGAGCAGAGGGACTGAAGGTCCTGCTCCCCATGGTGCTGAGGCGGGCAGAGGGCACAGCGAGGTGGGTGGAGGAGGAGGATCTGAGGGAGTGGGCTGGAGTGGCCATGTGAAGCAGGTCAGACAAATATGGAGGGGCGAGGTTGTGGATGGCCTTAAAGGTGTACAGGGGCAGTTTGAATTCTATCCTATGCTTGACCGGGGGCCAGTGGAGCTGCTGCAGGATGAGGTGATGTGACGGTGGGAGGGGGTTCTGGTGAGTTCTGGATCAGTTGGAGTTTATGGAAGGACTTTTGGGGAAGGAGAGTGTTACAGTAACCTAACAGGAGGTGACAAGGCTGTGGACAAGAATGGAGGCACTGTGAGGAGTTACTTTAGTGGTTAACTAGAACACATCAAACAGAGCTGACCTTACTGAATGTGGGTCAGCATCATTGTATTTTCTGGTTGTTTGTTGATTCTTCTAGTGTGTCCTTTAAACTTTGCTCAAATGTCCTCTTTGATGAAGCTTTTAGATTTTAGTGGTCACAAGCCCCATGTTTAACCTTTGCTTGAAAATGTAACCATTCAAGAACACTTACAAGAATTTTAGTCAATCCTGCACTCCCATTCAGGGAGGGCGCATGTTCATCAATTGCTTGTAAATGTCATATCTCAAGAATGTCCGAAGTTCATTTAACTTTACAAGAATACTATCTCTGACTCAGAGAAAAGTCTCAAGGCTTTGGATGCCAATAAACAAATGTCAAGATTATGGAGCCCCATGATCACCCTTTGCTTATGAAGGTAACTTTTCAAAAAACATACCTTTATTAAGGAAATTTACTTCAACTTTGTACAAATGTTCACAATGATACAGGGATGAACTTATAAGACTTCACAGGTTAGAGGTCAAGGTAATGAACAACATGTCTAATCTTTGTTGATTCAATATCTCATAAATGCTAGGGAGAAATTGAGTGGGGTTATCAACCAAAGGTCATGGCCTCATGTTCATCTTTTGCTTGGTAGGGGATTTTATAAATGTAAGTTATTGTACACCTCAACATGATTTTGTGTAAACTTTGCACATATTTCTTCAAGGATGAACTAAACTGGTGTTTTAAGGTCAGATGTCTTGGTCACATATCATATGGTAATCCTTCATTTCTGATTACAATACTCCTTAAAGGTATCAAATGTAATAGCAAATTGTTTATGTATCCATGAAAAACAAAATGAACAATTAAGGATCTTGAACCAAGTATTTCCTTCTTTTATGGAAAACACAGTCTTGTTCAAAAAAAAATAAAAAAAATCGTGAGCATGTGCAGGCAGTCTGCAGCATGCCAAGAAGTCTGAAAGCTGTGAAGATGTGTGAATTATTTTAAAACTAAGAACACAAAGGTGAGGGTTGTTTATACATTACTAGCAAGAACAAACTGATGTGGAAGCTTCTGCCACTATCAATAAGCTCAAGTTTGTGTGGACCAAGGACAGAGGTCTGGGTGTGTTTAGTCCTGGGAATATCCTGTAAGAAACACTATAACACTGATAAGAACAAAATCACTTAGTTTAAATTAATACCTTGAACATAATTAATGCAATAAGTTAAATGTAATAACAACAACACCAGATCACCATTCACACACTAAGAGCAAACTGGAGTCATAGTTGCTCTAAGCTTGTTTTTTGTCTTTCTGAGGAATCCAACGTGCCCAGAGAGAACCCATGCATGCATGGGCATAACATGCAAGCTCCATATAGAAAGGCCCTGGCCGACAGGTGAGAAGACAGCAACCTTCTTGCTGTGAGGTACTTGCACTACTTGCTGCACTACTGTCCCATCCTGTTTCAATCATTTTAAAGGAAATTTAAGCCTCAACTGCTCATAAGTTCGATTCAACTAACATTTAGCTGTAGAAACCTTATAAATGTGTGCAATATGGCCGATAAGGCTTTGTCCCTTTTGTTATTTTAGTAAATTCACTTGTTGTCTTGAATCATTTGTTCGAGTCAGAGTTTAGCTTAAATCCAGCCTCCAAACATCCTGTTGTGTGACAACAAAGCTTTGTAGGAGATACATTTGAAAAAGAAACGTAACATTTTTCTTCTTAAAAGACTGTAATATTTCATTTCCCACTTTTTAATGGTAATTGATGCTTTCATGGAAGAGGAAGTTGTCTTTGTTTTGCTTTTAGTTGGTGATGTGCTCGCACAGTGGGAGGAGAGACGGGGAGGAACAGAGGAGGGGGGAGGAGGAGAGACAGCGGCTGTGCTGGCAGGAGGGAGAGAGGAGGGAGGTCAGAGCAGTTTGAGGATCGGCGCGTCGTTCCCCGTGTGGCTGAGTTTGATTTCATGTGGAAGAGGAAGAAAAGCGGCGAGCTCGTCTCTCTCTGAAAGGGAATTTACTCGGTGTCTCCTCTCAAAATGTGCACCCCGTGTTGTATCTCGCAGGTAAGGAGCAGCACTGCTGTGTTGTTTTGTTGTTGTTCGTCGGTACAGTGATGAGCCCCATGCTAGCGCTCCGTCGACTGTTGTGAAGTCTTCTCCACTGTTTGTATGAAAATATGAAACGTTAGCCTCTCAGCGGAGCTAATGTGACTTAGCGGGGATTTTTATACCGCGGTGAATTCTCCAAACATTGACAGCGACTGTAGTTCATGACACACATACACATATTGAAGTTTAATGAATAAAATTATTTAAAACCGTCACTGTACTACCGATACAGCCGTTGGTAGACAAAGGAAACTAGCCAAATCGTCACACAGAGAGCACGCGAGCTTCGACACCCTACCTGCTATCAACAGTGACGTCATAGTGTGTTATTACAGATGTGCTGGATGGAAACAGACAGTGAATTATTATCATTATTATTATGGGGTTACTGGGCTCAAGCGTGTCTAGTCTGCATTACACGGTGATGATATACGTGTCATCGCCGTGCTTGTCTCGTTGTCCTCTCAAGAATGCACAGTTGCACTTTTCTGTGGGAACAGAACCAGCTGAAAACTTCCGGCTCATCCACGAGTTCTCCAACACTCCACTTGTTCTCAGATACTTTTTGTCGTGCCCCCTCCTTCGAGCTTGATAGCTTTTCAGGCCCCCTTCTAAAACAACCCTCAAAGTAATTTTAATGGCAAAGTTTAGATCTTTATAAATGTATCTAAGTATGTGTTTAATATACTTTATGAATTAAGTATGACTGTGCAGATATTGAAATCAATAGTATTCATTTGAACATGTTATATTCACATAAATTATGATTAATTCCTAACCCCCATTAAATCTTGAAAAGACAGAAACATCTAAGTGGCAACCTATCTACCTTTTACCTATCTACCTAACAAAATAAAAAGTCACAATTTTAAGTTCTAACAAATGAAAACACTCACATTAAACAAAATTCAGTACAATTAAAGAAAAAAAATAAACCAAAATTGTTTGTTTCCAACCTGCTTTGCTGAAAATGGAGGCCCATATGGATGATCAGAAACCAGTAGTTCTCCTCATATCAGATTCAATATGAATTGATATTCTTTTCTGCTTTAAGCAGTTAAAATGTAAAGAACAGCGACATTTTTGTGTTTTCAAAAATAATAATAAATGAAATAAATCTGAAAACTCTTCTGGTGTTACAATGATTGCTGTAAACTAGGGCTGAAAAATATCATTATTGTATCTGTATCGAGATATTAACATCCCAGATAATAATATAAAAAAAGCAACAATGTAACTGATATATAGATTTCTTTTGAGTAAAACTGCACTTTCCACATTCTTTGTATTATGATGTTTTTATTTATGAAAAATGCTTGTTTTTCCACTAAACCTGTAGTCATATTGTATCATATCAAGATAACTGGCATGAATATTAAGATATGACATTTTTCCCATATTCATCCCTACTGTAAACCTGAGAAGTTTTACATGAACACTGTATCTGACTGGTTCTAGTCCACACCTGTGGAGCTCTGCCACCAGACATTAGTAACTCTCTTCGAATCCAGACTCAAAACTCATCTGTTGTAGACCTCTTCTTTGTAACCATCTTCTCCTCATCTACATTCTTCCACTCCACTTTGTTAAACATTTGTTTTATTGTTTGTTGACTTTATATTGTTTTATTGATTATTGATGGCTGCACAATGTGCTTGAGAGTCAAGGAAGGTGCTTAAGTAAACAATTCATTATCATTATTAATTATTATCAGTTTAATAGACTGAAAGTAATGCTGATGTCTACTAAAGATCAGTAATAAAAGCTCAAGAAATCTGCATAAACTGGCTTTATGCCTAACGTTTTCTTTTCAGCTTTTTATAAAGTACCTCAGTCTAACCACAGGCAGTCAGAACAAAGATGTCAGAGATGTGATCAGGCAGACGGGAAACAGAAACTGTCAATGCTGTGGCTTCATTTAACACTAGAGTCTGTTGGCTCCACAACTTGTTTCTGTGTCACTTTGATGTCAAGGAAGCATTTGTCTCTGCAGCACAGGATTAAATATCAGAGGTGCCATGAGTTTGACATTATTGCAGCTGAAAGCCTTTGTAGGCTTGCCTTTCTCCACACAGAAAACCCTCAAGAATCAATGAGGATCAGTCTGCATACAGAATTGATAAGGCAGTTAAACCTTATCACTTCCCATCTTTGCTAATTACCTCCGTCAAGGAGGTTATGTTTTCGGGCGAGTTTGTCTGTCTGTCTGTCTGTCCGTGTGTCTGTCTGTCTGTGAACAAAATAACTCAAAAAAGTAATGGATGGATATTGCTAAAAATTTCAGGAAATGTTCAGCATGGGAAAAGGAAGAACCGATTCGATTTTGGTGTTGATCCGGATCAGTGTCCGGCCGCGATGGCGAAAAATGTGATTTCTGTGAATAACTACTGAACTAAAATAGGTATCATTATGAATCGAATTGCTAATGGTATGTTTTCATGGTCAAGGAATCTAAATATTTAGATGAAATAAAGGTAGGACTAATATTTATGGTCAAAATCACAATATGGCTGAGGACTGTGGCGCTGGCGGAGGTCTGCGCTCTCCGAGTGCTTTTCTATTTGTTTTAATGTATCTTACATTCACCTCTGTACCACATTATAAGTTGTATTTTTGCCAGTACCCATCCCCTAATTGGGGATAATTGAAAATAAAATTTTAGTCGATATAGCCAAAAAACAACAAAAAAAAAAGAAAATCAGAGAAGCAGAGCTGGAAAGCATTAGTTGCCACTTCATTTTAAGGACCTATATTAGTGGTTTATTATGTAATCTGAATTCACCAAATGTCTCTGATGGGCGTGTGGCTAATGGTTTATGTGGTTTAAAGGATGCTCTTTGTTGCTCGTATATCACTTTTCCATCAGACAGATAGTTTTTGACCACAGAGCCCCACCGTAGAGATGGTCTGAAGAGGAATTTAATTATACGGGCATGTCCATCATCAGAGCGGACTTTGTTCTGTTTCCTGCTCTTTTCAGAGACATAGATGGAAACTGAGCAGGCCTGAGGGGAAATGAAGGGTAAACAATGAGATCAGGTTTGTGTTGCAGTACTCACACTAGGCTAATCCCTGTCACAGACTCCCTGCTTAGTTTAGTCAGCATCCTCTATTTATATGTATACTTGTAATTAACTTCTTTAGGGTGGGCATGTATGTGCCCCTCTTGAGGTTTTTGGAGTAGCCCCAAATTGATGTGTGGTCTGTTAATTTCCTCTTTGGCTCTGAGGTGGAAATGAAAGCAGGGTGGGTGTTTGTCTGGGTTAAAATTGGAGAGGAGAACAGACAAGGGAGCCACTCAATTCTAATTTCTCAGCAGGGTGAGGGATGTATGCTATACTGTGAGGAGTTAGGGGGTAAGCTTTGACTCAGTGTTTGGTCCAGAGCCGTGCGAACGTTGGCTGGGAGTGTGGGGAGGGCCTGGGGCCATGTGGGTGAACGGAAGCAGCACAGAGATAATGCTAGCAACTCCGTCAGGATACATGATGAAACATTAAGACCAATGGACTAAAAAGCATCCTGTCTTAAACAGACCTTTAATTTAGACATCAGACACTGAAATTACACACTGAACTCTGTTCTGATGATGCATGACTCTTCTCTGTGCCTCTTTGGAGAAACATTTTGTCTCTATCAGCCCTGTGGTGCAAAACCTTTGCACTAGAAATATAATGCAATCTGAAAAGTGGTTTCACATGCCAAAAAAAGTTATAAAATCATCACCTATAACTTCCTTTTGGCTGCCAATCACTGCATCTCTCACACAGGCACATCAGGTAGTAGGGGTGGGAGAGAAAATCGATTCACATAGGAATCAGGATTTTTTGTTTGATGATTTTTAAATCGATTTTTTTTTGTTTAAAATCTTTTTTTTTCTTCCAAATGTAAATGCTTCATTTTATTCTGTGTTAAAAAAACACTGTTAAATGCAATCCAGGCTTTTGAAGAGAGAGAATAAACAGCTGGTTAAAATATATGGCTGGATAAATCCTAAAAAAGTTGACTCACATGCGATGTGTATTTTTCCTGATATAGTCTGTAGGCATCATCATTGTTCATCTTTTTCGCTGGTGTTAAAAAAGCTAACTAAAGATTGTAAAAATCGGCAATATCATAGAATCGCAATTAAAATCAAATCAGCACCTAAAAATTTGAATCAGGGTAAAAGCATATCGTCCCATCCCTGTCAGGAAGTGTTTTCAATGTGTTTTAAAGACATCAGGCTTGAGATGAGAATCAAAAAAAGTCTCAGTTGAGAATCAAATCAATAACAATTGTCTTAAGGAATCAATTTTGTTTGTCTTTATGTTGAAATATTGTTTGTTCTGCATGCCTTGCAAATCAAGGACATCTGGCTCTCACCATCAGAAATCAAAACAAAGAAGCAAGGACATCTATCATGGCAGACGGAGCAGAAATAGTTGAAACTGTGGCCTCATTTTTGACACAAAAACACACTGACTGAGTGTTCAGTGAGTGTGAACACTACCAAGCTGCAGGGCGACTATCTTTACAACATAGAACATACAACATAGAGCTCATTTCAGAATCAGTATCAGTTCTCAGGGGTACATTAGGACTGTGGTCAGCAACTTGAGGAACAGAGACTAAGATTTACCATTTTAGATTTTTGCCAGTAATATCAACACACTCTTTTTTTGCATCTTAAAAAAACTCGCTCTAGATTTGACCTTCAACTCTGATTGTGGCAGAAAAAGAGTAAAACACATCAAACCACACATGATTCAGCACTAGATGATTCATTTATTCTTATTTCAAATGCATAAATACTATGATGAAAAACTTTTAGGGACTAAAGGTACAAACCAAACAGTAAACTTAAGCCTCATCTGCCTTTTTGAGAGCCGCAGTAAAAACGGACATTGAGCTCTGCAGAGCACTAAATCAAAAGTGTTTTTTCTTTGTTAGCACTTACAACTTAAATCCAGTTACCCTCTGCAACAGGTTTGCCAGTAGTTCCCTCAGGCAATTCTGACAAAGTGCTTGAAATCACAAAAACACATTGTTCAGAGCAAAGAAAATAAAGTAGTTATTAAGTACTCAAACCTCAGTCCCCTGAACCCACTTTAAGTCCAATAAAAAGAGGCAGAAAATCGATAGACTTAAAAAGTCTTGAGCTGATGTCTGTTTTTAGGTCTGATTTGGTGCAACAGTCACTGCAGTGTAGTCAGAACACAGTGAGAAAGGTGACGCTGTAAACAGGTGTTATGATCTGTGAAATAGCTGCTCTGTAAACTATAGCTGGAGTAGATTTGGCATCCAAACATCTGTTGTGGCCTCCTCCAACATAAATTTCCTGCTCAGACGTACGATTAGCAGAACTAGCCAACTGTGTCCATGTGAGGCATGCCTGCTGTTTCCAGCCTCTCGTCAGGAATCCGCTGTGGTCAGCGTCCCTGCAGGAGTTTGTTTCCTCACACAGACATCGCCGGCCATCCTTCTTGTAGCCCTCTGAGCTGTCATACAGCAGCGATGATCTCTCCCTCACTGTGTAGCTTCTGACATTTTCCCTCGTCATACTTTTGGAGAAGGGTTAGAAGAGACCATGTTAAATAAGAGTCTGTGCGTTCGTTTATCAGCTGACTTAATCTTAGACTCAGTGGTTTGATGTCAGGGATAATTCTTCTTCTCACAGACGAAGAACAGTCCTGTCACTGAAAAACGCAATGCTGGATTAGCCTGCTGATCTGACACTCTCTTCGCTCTCTCTTCCTGCCCGTGTTTGCTCTGTTTCCTGTGATGGTCTTAGTTCCAGGCGTCGTTGTTTGGATGCTATTGTCAGGCTTTTGCTCTTGTTTTCTCAGCTCCTAACTAAACCTCAGTTCCTCTTTGTCTTACTTTTCTTTTCTGCTCATTGGCCTTACGCTTCTCTCTGTTGGTTGTAGCTAGGGGCCTTGTTTGCCAAGAGAGAGCCAAAGAGCTTCCTTTGTGTATAGGAAACAGAGCAGTGATACATTTTTGCTGTGTGTATACAGCTGCCTAGCTATATGGACAATAGAGGAGCTGTCAGTTGTGATATAAGGGGAAACTGGACTCAGACTTAAGCAAACCTAAGTTTTGTGTGAGAAAAAGCTTAGCTTATAGCCTTTAGGTGTTTTGTTTCCTGCTTTTCTTTTTTGCCAGTGTCAGTTCAGTGCTTCGCTTTGTTGTAATTTGAGATCTGAGGGTTTGCCTACAGTTTCGTCTGAGCTGTTTGTCATGATTCATTGTAGTAAACTCTACCCAGGGGCTGCTGTCATTAGGCTCCAACCAGCAGAGTTCCCACAGTTTTAAAGCTAAAAGCAAAATTGGTCAGGAGGAAAGACAAATGTATTCCATGTGCTAAATGAATGAACAGCATCACTGATGGTTTTAATCAAGCAGAGGGTCAAACTCCCACAGACACACACGCTGAAGCTGTTGTGCTGCATTTCTCCTGTCAGCCTGTTCTGACGGCGCTCATCTCAGTGGCAGTGAGTCATGTGTGTCTGACCTGCTTTGTTTTTCACTTCCACGACAATGCTGGGAAATTGTTTTAAAAGAGGAACAGTTACAGTTATTATTTGTCAGTAATATTCATGGTAATATAGTTTATGTTGATTCAAAATAGATATTTTTTATGCCAGGCCTAATAATCAGTATAGGGGTTGTAATTTATTATCATAAATAATGATGACGCACTAGGATATTCTTCTTAAAAGAGTATTTAAAGTCATTTTAGCTTGATTTGCCTCTGCGAAATATATCTGGTGTTTATTTTGCACAGTATTGTATTACATTTTTTAGTATAGGTCCTGAGGGGGCTGGAACACTTCTTGGATACTAGAGGGACTGCAAGGAAAAATGGTTGAAAGCCACTGGAGTCGAGAGAAAACATTTTAAAGATATTTTTTCAGTGGACTTGGATGAAAGTTCCAGGAAATGTTGGTCATGGCACAAGGAAAAAAGCATTTTGTTGTAAATTGACCATTGTGCACATAATGTGTATTTTGCCTTGTTCCTTTTAAATTCAGTGTGTTTTTATTGTGTGAAAAATTAAATTTCCAATCAGTGATGGCTGCTTCCATTGTAAACAGTTATCAAGCTCCTGTAATATTCAGTATATTTGCACTTCTGACTAGTGTTTATGACTCTAAATCAGCCATATACACGGTATTGTTCAACTTTTATTTATGGAAATGTTTTCATAGTGTGATTTATATTCCTCATGTGATATTTGTGAACTAAAATGCAGGGCAAGCTGACAATGGCTCACACAACAACTACCAATAGCCTGGTAGATCTGCAAGTTTTTTCAGACTTTGTAATTGAAAAGCGATTAGTCTGAGATGACGTTATTCCCTCTTCCCAGTTCCGAGGTTAACAGATCACAGCATATGTGTTTTTCTCGTGCTAAAAAAACACAGAAAAGGTCACCGGGGCCCAGCTTCAGCTGTTCTTTTTAGCCACAAAGGGGCTAAAAGCCACACTTTCTTTTAGTGCTGCACGTCAGACCTCATGCAGCTCTTGATGTCTGCACAGAAGTTGAAGTGACACTTGATTACAGCAGCATATCACACCAGTGATTTGTATCTGAATGTAGTTTAGACAGTCAGTGACTGCCCCACTGAAAACAACCAGGGGTTTCACTGCACGTCTTTAGTGGACTAGTGTTTCAGAAAGTGACTGTGAAATGTCATATATTTCAGTCTGTGTGCTTTAAATACTGAAAATCATGGGATTAAAAAGATCAAAATACTAATGAAACAGCAGGAGGCAGCTTATGTATGAACTCCACCATACATTTTAAAATGAGATTTAATTTTCAGTATTCAGTTATTAAAGAGACTGAATTAAATGTTTCTAGTCTTGTAAATATTTATTCTAACAAGCCAATCTTTAAACAATTAAAATGATTTTCTCATGCTACATTTAAGAGTAGAGTAATGATCAAAGATAGAACACTATTACATTTGTATGTAAGTTACATGACATCAGTTTTTAAGCACAGTAGAAAAGATTCTCTCTGTAAGAGCAGCAAAGTAAGTTTCAGTGTTAGATTAATTTTGATAGTTAATAAATTGTGAATCAAATGCCTAAATTATCATTGCATCAGTGAATTACTGAATTACTCAGTCGCTCTCTTTAATGCCAACAATCTGCCAAATTTAACTGTTAAAAAATCCAGTGTGTGACGTGGTGATTTTATATATCACATTCTCATAGAAATAGAATTGATAGAATATATATTTAGTTATTCCCATTATGAACCATTGTTAACAGAGTGATGCCACAATCAAGTCAAAGAGAAGAATAAAAAATATAGCATTATAGTAATTAATGGTCAGGCTAAGCTTATGAAAAATAATTAAGACTATCCTGAAAACAATGGTATTACAGTGATGGTAATTGTTGCATCAAATTTCATAATCGTCCCATCCCTGTTCACACCATAGGGCAGTTTTCCCCATTTTCCTGAATGACTTGGCTAAGAATGTCAGAAATACCCTGGTGGACGTTTGTGCCTGGACCGTGTGAAGTTAATACTTTTCTGATGATGTTAAAGTCAGTTCGTCCTCTGCAGCACATGTGCTTTAAGCACTTAAGACCACTGAGTGTTCGAACAAATGTCTCCTTGTTTTGGTGTTTATTATCAAACTGCATCATAATCATCAAGGCTAAGTGAACATGCTCAGAGGGTTGTTTTTTTCCAGACTTTTATTGTAGATGGATAATTAGCCATGTTGCTTTCATCAAACACTCCAATAGCAGCACAGTGCTTTCAGTGATGTGGCTGCTATTGCACGTCCTGCAGTGTTTCTGTTGCGCATGTGCACTTCACAGTTATCCTGTTAAAGAATTGTATTTTTCAGCCATCGTTCCTGTTTTTTGTTGTTACTCAGAAGAAGAACGTCAGCTGGTTAGAGCTTTTCCCTTTCGATGGAGGGAAATCTGTGTCAGCGTCATGGGGTCGTTTCAGATTCATCTGCCATCACTGCCTCATACATAATGACTCGGTTTAGGTCTATTTTTAGACAGTTCCTCCAGACCTCACTTTCTAACAGACAGTTAAATGCACATGATCTCAGCTGACACAATGAAGAAGAAAGCTCTTGTATATACTTCTAAACAGCTCTTCTTTTCTCTTGCGATGAAAAGTGAATATATAGACTGACCTATTTTCCCATTGGTCTGTTTGGTATTGCGTAAGCAGTCGTGTTTGCGTGGCTGTGTGTTTAGTGCGTACCCCTCGTGTATTTAATTTAGGCGATCCCTGCTGGTTTCCTGTTTGTTAAATATTGCTATGGCGTTCATTGCTGCTGCGTCCATGATAATGAGGGGATTTAGTAGGAGGAAGAACAGTAATTATCATCAATAGCCAGCCGAACAGCTCCCAGTCAAACTCCGGATGTGGTCTTCAGACGTCTGCATGAGGAGTGCTTTGAATTTGATGATGAAGCATCCAGCTGTAGATCAGAGGTCATGTTTGACAACTGAAAGTCACATTGACTATTTATGTCCCTGTGGCTTCTTGCTTTACTTCTAAGCAGTGTTGGGTTCATTTCCTGAGGGTTTTCTCACCGCTGTGTCTGAACCAGCCTCTCTGCTTTAAGCTGTGTGTGTGTCCTTGTCTGTTTAGCCCTGAACAGCTGGAAAGTGGCCAGTGAGGGACTTTAGGGTAAAGGGCAGCTGAAGATAATAAAGGAAGGGCGAAGAGGAGAAAAATGAAAGGAGAAGAGACAAGAAAGGACAACAATGACCTCCCAAAGTAACAGGGTGGGGGATGAAAAGAGGAAATAAGAGGAGGGGAGGAAAACAGAGCTTTAGACTATTGTCTCCTCAGAGTCCAGCTATCACAGCATAAAGCAGCTTGGTGCTGTCAGCAGAGGGAAGGGCTGGGCAATAAAGACAGAAAACTAAACCTGGACTGTTAAAAGCTGAATGGAATTATGCAGTATGTATCCTGATGATCTTTCTGAAAGGAAACTTAAAAATAAAGTCTGCTCTTCGTCAAATTCATGTCGGTTTCATGCCTCAGGTCACACAGACACTTTTGTAAACAACCAGCTGCACAATCTCAACTAGGGATGGGAAATAGGGAAAAATGTGACTGCAATGCATTTCTAAAACTGATACTGATGTATTTTTCTCCCTGTTGATGCCACCTCAAATAGTAACTTCAATACTTAAAATTTCATAATGAAATTTATCACATCATATATAATGCCTTCATAATTTCTATTACTAAACATGTTTTAGCTGTTTACCTTAAATGACCTCCACAAGTCAAAGAGAGCAATAATACTCTCTTCAGGAAAATAAAATAAAAAATGTGCACTATTTTGATAGGAAGTTGTCAAAGTTAACAAGTGAAGCTAAGCTGTCTGTTCTGGCAAAATACTTTAAAACCATTTATGTTGTTGCTTTGTAACCTAAACTACTGTTAACAAAATAAAACCAATTCGAAGCCACTTATTAGAAGCAGCCAGAACTGCTATACAACAAGAAATTATCCTAAAAACTATGCAATTAAGAAAAACAGTTTGGGAAAAGTGCTTTCAGATTGGCAGTTTATACCTGAAGTTCAGCACTTTAACCCGTTTATTGCAGCTGTTCTTCTCCACTGTACTCAGAGGCAAAAGTCTTTAACTATACAAAAATAAAAAAATAATGAATATTAATCTCAATCACATCTACGGTAAAATGGTAAGATTGATAAAATTTCATGACATCGTTTATCGTGTCCATTATTAAAATTACGTTATATCGCTTGATCACCACACTGCCTCAGTAACGCACGGTGATGCTGCTCTTTGCCTGGAAAAGCCGAAACTATGTATCTGCCCTCGATTAAGGAGCCTCACGCGAGGTGCACATGCGCAGTTTGCATTGTTTGGCCTCTGAGTCTGACACATTTATTGACAAAAAAGACAAAAGAACTGTTATGAATATAAAAATAAAGGGGTTAAATGATTTCAATTCTGTGTAAAAGTACTTTTAGAACATTTTGAGCACACTGCAACAATACCGCGATAATAGTGATAACCGTGATAATTTTGGTTACAATAACCGTGATACAAAATTTCCATATCGTTACATCCCTATTAATGATTAATCTCAATTACATCTACTACCTTCCACAATTATAAAAATTGAGTTACTAAGATTGAAAGATTATAGGGGTGCTGGTTTGGTGGAGTGGTTAGCAACCAGGCACCCCATGTACTTGCTTCTGCCGGTCCGGGTTCGGGTCCCGCCTGTGGCCCGTTTGCAGAGTGTCCTCCCCTGCTCTCTCTCCCCCTTTCACAAGCCTATCCACTGTCTCTCTCTGATCAATAAAGGCACAAAATGCCCAAAAACGTACATTTAAAAAAAAAAAAAAAAGATTGAAAGATTATTATCATGACATGTTTATCGATCATTTTTACAGCATTATTCTGTTTCTTTTATTTTTAGTTTTCTACTGATGTCGTTATCTGATAATTAAATTAATTATCATGTAGTTCCATTATCATACAGCTCTACAAGTTCTTGCCCCATTTTGAAAGTTTCCCTGAGTGTAACTGGCCACGACTGACTGTTGTTTCGGTGGCTCTTCTGCTCATGCTGGACATTCCTACAGCTCAGCTGATACTTTGGCCCTGACTTGCAGGGTATGTGTGTGAAGCTGAGGCAGCAGCATGAGCCCTCATTTTCGTACTCACGGTGTGGCCACTGGGATGGTGTGGGAAAGAATTTTGTTGTGTCTGCTGTCCTGGTTGGCACCAGTTTCTCTACGCTGTCTTGACACGATTGATGACCTGCCACTTTTTTTTTCAAACAACAGTGTCCTCGACTCTGTTCCCATCAGCTCCACTTTGCCTTATTTCTGGCCTCTTTTCCAACTCCCCCTCTCTCCTCAGCAAACCCAAACAAACTCTGATTCAGAGCCCGTGAAGAAGGCGCTGCTCTGGCTGTAGTAGGTGGGCATAAACAGCATGCAGGCTCTGCCTCTTTTGCCTTTTTATTTGGTGAGTGGCAACCAATGCTAAGGCTGCATTATACCACCCAGATTGGCTGGTGGAGAAGGGTAACTACCACTCTTGAGAAGAACACAGACTGGCAGCTGATTTCTGCTGTCTTCATCCAGTGATAGACCCAGTGATATAAGGCCCTGTTTACACAGAGATGCCCTCACCTGAAATGCACAAGTTCTTCCTTTGCATTTTAAAAGCAATCCATGTTTAGACGGAGACGCTAGAAACAAATGATTACGCTGTAAGTGTACATGCCAGTCCTGGAGAATGCGATGTAGGTTTGCAGAGAAAAAGCACTGTTACAAAGCATGTATGAAGAAGAAAACTTTTCACAAAGAACAATCGTGAGTGGACGCACGAAGATGACAGAGTTTCTTGTCTGGTCAACAGATCTGTCGGTAGAGGTGTCCCGATACAACGTTTTCACCTCTGATACAATACAGATATTGCAGCTTAGAGTACTGGCTGATTCCGATATCGGTCCGATCCGATGTTGTGATTTTCATCATAAATATTGGTTCTACCTTTATTTAATCTAAATATTTAGAATTGTTGACCATGAAAACATATGATTAGCATAATTAGCAATTGAATTTATAATGATATCTATTTTAGTCCTGTAGTTATTCACCAAATTTGCATTTTTCATCGTGAAGGTTTTCTTCTGGGTCTAGCTCCCAAGTTTTTGAAGATACAAACAAATCTGATTGAACACTCCAGATTCCACAGTATCTTGGCCATATTTTGGCATTTGTTGCAAGACTATGCTTTTATTTGTTCCCTTGCTATGGTGAAAATTCCAAGGATATCTAAAATTTTCTTGTTCTGGATCAGAGAATACAGAATCTTCCAGGATCCAGATCAGTCTTTGATATCTTGTAGATCCTGTTGGAAACCTGTCCTGTAATTTTTTTCCAAATGCCCTGACAATTTTTGGTGGAGTAATGTGCACAAATTACGAAAATGGTTTTATCTTGCAAAGTTAAAGAATCCTTAAAAAAATCCTGGATCCAGACGGTGATCTGGATCACTCCCAAAATCAAATATTTTTTTCCTTGTCCCAATCTGGACATTTCCTGAAAATTTCATGGACATCTGTGCTTAGCTTTTTGAGTTATGTTGCTAGCAGAGAAACAAAAAAACAAATAGGCGCCGGCAATAACATAACTTCCTTGGCGGAGGTAATAATTCCCACTTTATCCCAAACTAAAACACTGTCACTTTCAGCATATGGAGGTTAAAAAGGGATGTTCCCTAGCGAACAATTTAATGTGTAGCTTAGCTTAATGTTTTGTGTTTTTTTCAAGATTGTAAAGCCAAGACTTTAAAAATCTTAGGATGTACCCTGCAGCTGAACACAAAGCCTGTTTTCTGTAGTATGGGATAATCTTTTGGAAACAGTGAGTCAGAGCTGGTTGTTGATATTGAAGTAGGGTCGTACCCCACAGACACACCAACCACCTGTCGACATGCTGGTGGGGCGTGTGTGCTGTTGAGGAGGGGGTGGATGGCCTGTGAAGTGCTCAGGGTCAGCACTGGTTGCCATGGCTACTCTTTTTGTATCAGTGTTTGGTGGAATTCCCCGACACCTCGAACACTCCCCCTCCCCGCTCTGCCTCAGCGCTCTCTGGGCCCCCTCGCTGTGTGTGGAGTCCACTGATGAACTCCCCCCATCTAATGACATCCAAACAACCTCATGACTCTCATCAGCCTGTGTTTTCCTGCTTACTTTTAGTCTGATGTGGTTAATTAATCGCCATTAAGAGGAACGTGTGGGTGCAGCAGAGACAAAAGACACAGCTTATCCTGTTAAGCCGTGTGCAGTCAAATGGAGACCAGGGCCCCTGACTTAGAAGGTGGCTTATGTTCAAGGTTTGAACTGTGTGGGAGTGAAACAGGAAATCACAAGCATGTTTGGACCCTGTGTCAGACAACATTTTGTTCACACCCCTCATGTGTGTCTGGTAAATGATGTTCAGATGTATGATCAGCTCTTATCAGTGAGTGGATGTGAGCTCTGCTCTCATGAATCCTGAGAGGGAGAAAAATGCTCTCATTCTCTGTTTGATCCGCCTTGAGAGCGTCAAAGAAACCTTTGTGTCTATTGCCCACAGCTAGTGACCTGATAGCACGAGTGGGTCAGATTTCTGAATTGACCGATTTTTCTGCTTGACTCTGGTCAAATTCAGGCTGTGGCTATATTTATACCTACTTGTAAATCAGTGCACTCAAGAAGAGATGCAGAGTTTAGTCTCAAGAACATTTTAGCACGATATGCCACCTCTAGGGGTAGAACCAAAGTAGAAGGATTAGGAAAGTACGATATCAGTGCTGGTGTCAGCAGATAATAGCGAGAAAGGTTGATTATCAAGTTCAGCATGTTTAACATTTTCTGCTATTTCTATGTATTAGCAGAATGTACAAAATCTACCACCATACTTCTAGGCCTGTCCTCAAAAGTCAAAACAGAACAATATAATCTTTAATTCCTGCTGATGCATTTTTTGACGCAGATTTTACAGAACTGAATGTTCCAAGTTCTGTGGAGGAAGTCATAAAACATGTATCACCCATGATGCAACACTCATTACCTCCACCAAGGAGGTTATGTTATTGCCAACGTCTGTTTGTTTGTTTATCTGTTAGCAAGATAACTCAAAAAGTTTGGGACGGATTTCGATGAAATTTTCAGGAAATGTTCAGATTGGGACAAGGAAGGAATGATCAGATTTTGGAGTGATCCGTATCAGCGTCTGGATCCGCCATGAAGAAAAATGCAATTTTTGTGAATGACTACTGAAGTACAATAGATAGCACTATGAATCCAATTACTAAAGGTATGTTTTTATGGTCAAGGAATGTAAATATTTAGATGAAATAAAGTTAGGACTAATTTTCATGGTGAAAATCACAATAAGAGTGAGGACTGTGCTTTCTAGTGTCAAGTCTAAATTTACTTTAAAGATCTCGGAAAATGTGAAATTTAAGTGTTTTTTAGTTTAACGATGTTCATTATGTCTCCAGTGTCTTAGAAATAGTTTGCTTTTTTGTGTTGTTTTGTTTAGGAAGGTAGAAGTTTCCACTGAAACCCGTTAAGCCATGTGAAAAATAGACATGTCTGAGATAAAGGAAAAAAGAACAAATTTTAAGTGTTTTTAGCTGAAGTATCATTTAAACCTTGTCCTCACTGATTTAGTGACCACAAAAATAAACAAAAGTTGTTTGGAATTATGTTAAAAAGGGTTGGTCAATGTCAAAGATTTACATGCACTGTAAAACGTATTGCTGTGTTTGTAAATGTTTTGGCATGTTGGTGTTTCCATCCTTGCTCGAACTCAAACAGTAACAGATATGACACAGTGCTGTTGGTATCACATAGATTAAAAGATCCACACACGAGACTGCTTCTTTCTCCTGTTAGCCAGATTAACCACTCAACCCTTTGGCTGTTCATGCTGACTGCCTCTCACCACAATGTAACATCATGCTTGTACACAGCACTCAGAAAAAAGAGAAAGAAATTGCAGTTGTTAAGCATAAAGGAAAATTACATTGATTTCTAAAACTTGTTTAGACCATTTCTAAACTGGAAGCAGGTCTTATTTTCTATAGCTACATCAATTGTGTGTCTTTAGAATCATGTTTGTGACATGACTAAATGTATTTATATATAAAAAAGTTTTTTTTTTTTCTTATTTTGTGGGTAGCCTTCTGTGGCCTCTTCATGACTCAACATGCTTCTTCCGTAACAATAGATCATACTCAGAAAGAGAGACTGTGATATAGTCAAACATAAATCTGTTTCTTTTTTGTTACAGGAACCAGCCCCAAGAACCTCATAAAACAGTGCCTGAGAGTCAATCTTTATTGAATTGATCTTGTAAATATCTGTAATGTACATTTCCTTTGCTGATGGGAAATTATGGACAGCTCACTGAGCAGAGAAAGCAAAGACAGGTCAGCATTTTTGGTTCTGGTATTGAGAGAATGAAACCGACATTAAAGGGACTGTGAGGAGTTTCTAAGTAATTACAAAAAAGTCTCACTTTTAGATGTATGCTTGATTGAAATACACACTTTAAGATGAGTATTATAGCATCAAAATAGGTTATCTGTAAATGCTATTCCTTAGCTTCGCTGTCGGGTCGGACAGGGCTGGACTGGCCTGGATACTCAACTTGGGGAACAAGACAATCAAAACTAGAGCAAATTTATATTATTCAGACACGTCTTAGAGCACCAGGCTGTGAGTAGCCATATATAGCCGGCTACAAAACTATGATACTAAGTTTTCCAAAAATTGCTTGTTGTCACACATTAAAAACTACCGCTACATAACTAGAAAGAGATACATAATCTCGTCATTTTGGATCCTGTAAGTTGTTGAAAATAATTTGTAAAGCAATGCAGAGTTCTGAGGAAGGTCCCAGCTGCAATTTTATTAGCATCACAACTAGGGATGTGCGCGACTAGTCGTTTAATCGGTTAACCGCCTACTTATTTATTAATCGTTTAGTATTTTACTAGTCGGTTAAACGCTACATTAAGCATCATGCATCTTGTTCTTCACGCCTCTGCGCAGAGCTGTAAAGTCTCCCGTTTTGGCCGGGAAACTACCGTATTTTATCCCTCTTTCCCGCCGTCCTCCCGTATTAATACTTTCCCGTAATTCTCCCGTATTACAAAAAAACATTCCTCTGCCTCTTAATGCCACCTGCAGTAGCCTGCATGTTTGTTTTCCTCCTCTTTTACTACCAAAGAGGCTGAATGTGAAGATGGCTCACTACGTCTATCTTTCTTAACACCGGGGTGCATCGGTTCTATAGCGGATTTAGCGGATTTATAGCCGAGTGAGCATCTGTCGAACATGTGATCTTCGGGGTGAAGACGGGGCCGCTCGCGCGGACACACGGAGAGAGCTGAAGTGATCGTCCTGAGGAGTAACGAGGAAACAAACGCTAATATGAATGATGGCACAAAAGATACGGTTCTTAAGCCGGCTGCCCCAGTGTGAGAATGTGTTGGTTTTAAACAGGATGAACAAGGTGTGAGCTCATGAACACCTACTAGCTGATATGTCGCATTTGTTTGAAAGTAGTGCAGCGGAGCCTTTGTCCTGACAGTCAACACTTAATGAGGTGTTTGGTCGGCAAAGAACATATAGATAATACCCCAAAATGAAGCGCTCACAGACAGTGTCGTTCACTACATTGCGAGAAGTGCAGCCCATCTATACGGTTGAAAAGCCAGCAGGTACAAACGTTTGACAGATAGTACGAATTGACTGGGAGAAAGTACATGTCACAATTCCTGAACTGTATAAACTCCATTTCATTTGGGCCAGAGTTTTTATTGTTGTGTGAGTTTTGTTTTTTCTTTACAGAGACAGGGTCTATTTTTGTTTGTTTTTGACTAGTATAATTATTTTTATTTACATGCAATTTTGCTAAAAGATAGGCTATTTCATTTTCATTGCTTTTTTTTCTCTTTTTTGTTTGTTGAAGTTACAATATTTTTTGTTCAATTTATTTTATTTAAAATATCCTGACCTTCCAATTACAGTTAAATATTCTTAAGAAATGAAAGTTTCTTGAATTGTGCACTAGTCTTAAAGTGCCAGAGATTTCAGGGAAATTCTATTCTAGGCTACTATGTTGTACGTTTGGAATTGTCATGCTGCTGCATCTAAGTTTCATACCAAAGCAGTATTCATAATAAATGCCATGCATTGCATTGGCAAACGTATCAGAAATGTATTTCTCTTTAAATTGTTCAACTATTCAGTCAGTTGTTGTTACATCAAGAGAATTTAGATTAAAAGTTTGTCCTGAATGTTTGGGCTAAATAGTTCCTAAATACACATTTGCATGTTAAACTTTTAACTTAATATATGTATTAAATTGCGAGTTTTCTTGCTTATAGACTAGTCGACTAGTCGCAAATAAAATTTGAGACTAGTCGGCGGGGAAATTAGTCGAAATTCCCATCCCTAATCACAACAAACACACGCTTTGGCTTGGGTCACGTCTTTGGGTGCATTCCAGTTGTAGTCAGAAGTAGGAATTTCCGAGTTCCGAGTAGGAAACTGCAACTGGAACGTCCCCTGAAGTCGGAATTTCCCGCTGGGATCTCGGTGAACCCTCGCCACCCCCAAGTTGACAATTGCCCCCAGTGTGAACAGTTATTTAGCTCCTGTAATAATCAATTTATTTGCACTTCTGACTGGGGTGTGTCGCTCTGGATCAGCTGAATACATAGTATTGTTAGACTTATATTTAAAAAAATGCTGCCATAGTGATAATCACATTCTTCATGTGATGTTTGTGAACAACAACGCAGGCGTGCTAACAACAGCTAACAATAGCCTGGTAGATTGGCATGTTTTTTTCCGACTTCAACTGGAATGCCGACAAGTCGGAGATGATATCACTCCCAGTCCCGAGGTTACTGGAACACAGCATTACGTCAGTCGCCGCGCGTGCTCATTGGTAGCAGAGTCTTTATGTCGCCGGTAATGGATTCTCCTCATAGCACCTAGAAGTGCCAAAATCTTGCTTTTTTTCTGTGGGCCTCAGATGTGGTGGTACTGGTCTGAATACCTGATTTGGTCACTCATCCACAGTCCAGAGTACAGGATTTACTGTTTTTTTCTCAAATCTTAGACAAGAAAAGAACAATATTTTCATTCAGGGTGAAAACCAAACTTGTTTCTCCATTTGTCATGCTGCACCTAAGTAGATGTGGTATTCCTTAATGTTCCATAATGAAGAAGAGTGGCTGTGTGACATGATCTGTCTGAAGTTGAAAAAAAAACATTTTAAGGATTCATTTGTCAAATAATCAGAGCAATTGGAGACAGCACCATCATAGATCATGTGAAGTAACACCTGCCTGAACTTCACGTGTCAGTTTATGTGTTAAAATTCAGGCAGTTGTTAATTTTCACTGATAGCACAGCCTTGACTCCTGATGCACTAAAGGATCTGGAGGCATACTGTGGACACAGCCCCATTCAGCATCTCATACTGTGTACCTCTTTTTCTATGATAAGAGACTTTAATCAGCAAAGTTCCCAGAACTCCTCTTTTTTGTTCCGGCTCTTATTCTTTTAACAAAAGAACCACTATGAGGTCCACAGGAACAAAACACTGAGATACCGGGAGCTAGAATGGAATACAGTAAAAAAGATGATCTGTGATCTGAATTATTTGCAGTCAGAATAAACAGCATTTCTCCTGCCATGACCTTTTAAACCTCACAACCTCATCCAAAAGTCAACCAAACAATATGATCCTGACTGACTAAAGACAAGTTTGTTCAGGGCATGTTGATCCGCAGTGATATCTACGATCAGATACACAATATTACGCTCACTCCAGTGATATTTCAATGTCTGTTTTAGGGGGTCTCCTTGGGAAAAAAGAATAGGTATACAAAATCATAAATAAACCTTTGTTACAATTGCTCCAAAGTAGAAGTGTTTATCTTAGCTCTCATTGCTTTAAATGATTATCTTTACTTAGCATTATAAGACCACAGACCAACAACCAAACCAAAACGACCGTGTTTTTTTTTTTTAATCTTAAATGTTATTCTAGCATGCTGAAAAACCACAAAAAACTGATTTTCCCCAAGGGAGATTCAAGTGCAAATGAAAGTCTTTCTCTTGACATGAGGGCTAAGAGTGAACGAACGAGTCAAGACACTTTCTGTGCAGGTCACTCTGAGAATTTCATGAAAATTTCAGGAGTTGTGTGTCTGAAAGGGGCTTCACAGGGAAACATCAGAAAAGACAGCAGGAGGGTAGGTCCATGCAGGCCAAGTGTCTTGATCCTGACCATGTGCCTGTGTGGCTGCAGCAGCATACCGCACATTACTGTCATCTGAAGCGTAACGCAACACATCACACGATGTTGCACGCTGGCTTTACCACATCTGTAACCCCTGGCTAGATTACAGAGTGCTGATTTAGGACCCACACACAGTCAGAGGCTCAGTTTACTGTTACAGTGTAAATTGAAATGCAAGTTAAAACAAACTAGCTCACATGTAGAGTGGGTCTACTAGAAGAAAAAAATCAGGATAATTAGGAGGTCTTTTTAAGTAAAATAGCTGTGTGAGTCAAAATGGATGTCTGTTTCGATCTGAATAAGTTGGCAATTTTACATCTTGAGTCAATTGTCTAGGAAACCTTGCTGCATCATCTAACTGTTTTTACACCTGGTCTGTTAAAAGATGCACCAAAAAAATCAAATTATACCATTATACTAGTATAATGGTAAGGTATAAACCTACTTTGGTTTATTTAAAAAAATCATGTTTTAATGCTTAAAGCTATGGTCTACGATTTGAAACCACAGCCTGCCCCCCCTTCCCTCACCCCTCCCCTCCGTGTTCCAAGATCCTGCCCCCAGCTCGTGGCGCCTCATATGAGCCCCCTCGGACTGAGCCCCCTCGGACTGAGCTACAAGCGACTAGCATAATATATCAGCAGCAAACTCAGTCAAAAACAGCTCAGCTCAACTGAAAGTATCAAACACGACAGACATCCCCTTGTAACACACAGCGGTAGCCATTTCAATTGGACCGGCGGCAATGCGGGTCTGGCGCCGCCAGAGTGGAGCTGATTGTGGGGGAGGATTTATCTTTCCTGTCCTCCACAGCTCAGCTTACAGTGCTAACGATTAGCGGCTAACAGGCTAACCCGCTCCGCTACAAGTCATTAGCCAGGCCAGGCACAGACTAACCAGAGTTATTCAGCAGACATCTCCCACTGTAGTAAACAAAGCCATTACCTGATCAACCAGGGGCGAAACGGCCGATGCTGAAGGTCTGACGGCCGGCTGAGGCCATTCGTTAGCCGTTAGCCCGCTAACAGGCCTCGACCCGCGGGCAGAGCTCCGTTGGGCCCCGCGGGAGAGGGAAGCGGCTTCCCAGTTTCGACGCTAGGCTTTTCCGGCTCCATGATAGTTCAGTAGCTAACGCTGCTAGCTGCTCACCGGAGGTAGAGGGGAGGAGGCGGGACCATGACGCACTACGCATGACGCTGCGTAGTGAGGGAGACAGGGGATTGGATGGACTCACAGACCAACTCACGGACCAATTGAACCTTACAGGCTTCTAGGCTTGATTGGTCAGCTAGTATGCAGCTTTTCAGCGGATATACTGAATGGATTTTTTTCGTTCTTTTTGGTCTTTATACTGTGTAGATAGGACCATAGGACCATAACAGCCTTATAAACGGTGTTATTAAAATGTACAAAGCTTCCAAATCGTAGACCATAGCTTTAATTAAAGACGTTATCTGAAGAGTCAGCCCAGTCTTATGTCCTGTTTGATGCACTCTAATTTTTTTTCTGTTCTTATTTCCTGTTTGTTAAACTTAACCAAACAACTGCTGTTAACCCTGTGCACTGCGCCTGAACTTTTCTTAAAGCTATAGCTCATGAAACCAAACACGGTGATACATTTCCTGTTTTGTGCTTTTATATGACACATGGCTGCAGAACAAGTGTGGTGATGAAGAGACCGCCCCAGAGTGTATTCGATATAGTAACATCCTTTGTCAGGGGCTCTGTTCTGGCTATCCTGTGTGACGAGCAGATCAGAGAACTCAACAGCATGCATACATGTTAATAAATTGTTGAAGTACCAGTCTAATCCAGACTTGTACTTCCTCTCAAACTGAACAGCTTAACACCACCATGAAGAGATTAGGAGAGTAGAGAGACAAACGCTGCAGAAAGTCATCAGGTAGCAGACTGCTAAATTGTGTTTTCTTGTATGATGTAAGGCAGTAAAACTTCCCTACATTTACTTTAGGCAGATATCAATTAGAGGTGGGCCCTACATTATAAAACAGAATTTGTGTTCTGTAGAAGTGAAAAGACAACAAAATATAACATTTACACCAGTATTTTTTAACAGTCTCCTAAAAGGCTTTACAGTAGGCCTGAACGATAAACAACATTTTCATTGTTATCAATGGACGCATGTGAGGTGATGTATAAATACACACCTGCATCAATAATGTCTTTCTCTGCTGTGGTTCTATCCTGCAAACTGGCTGCAGGCTGACGAGGCCTTGACGTAGGATGGGCTGTTATTTATTTTTTTTGTACGTTTCTTACATGAGGTGTAGAATAAAATGATAAGAGATGATTGACTGCTTTAAGTCCATCAGCCTATAATTCCCTGCCTCTTAACTTACAACATAATGACAGCAGCTAAAGACAAGTTTCCTCATCTCAGCCTGTGCCTGCGTAGCTTCTGTCTAGCTTTAACGTGCTATCCGCCCTAACAGGTGGGAGCACAAAGGGAAATGGTTGGGGCTTGCCCACCAGCAGGTCAGCACCTCTGTAGCCTTTCAGTGCACCACGCCTCAACTGCAGACCACATCAGGAGCTCACCTCCTGCAGCAGAAGTGTGTGTTCAGCAGACTGAGGAGGAAGAGGCTCACCCACAGGGTGGAGCAGCTATATAAAGGCGTTACACTGTATGATTATAGAGCCTAACAGGACTCAGGGCCTCGCTTTGGCCGACTGTGCTAATATATATGAGGGCCTGTCATGGAAACAGAGTGGGTGGGCCAGCTGCATCAACTTGATGATAGGAACCAGTCATTTGGCTTTATTTGGATCATGTTTTTATTTTAAATTCATGTTACAGGTGTATTCACTTATTTATTTGCTCTATGAATTATTGCTGACAAAAGTGAAATGGTCCCTCAAACTGAAGCTAGTTCCTGTTTTTAGGGTGCTTTCTTAAAAGCAGCTCTTTCGCAAACTCACATCACTTCTCACTCCTGACTTTGGATCACAAATTAAGTTATTGTGATTGTTATTGTTTAAAGTGCTTATCCATCCATGTACATTTTACTCTGATAACCAATATACTGCACTGTTAATATAATATATATTAGTTCCTACCTCTTACACACTGTAACGTTATGTTCATTTTTTTCCCTTTAATATATGGTTGTGTATTTCATCAAGATAAGACACCATAAGTTGGAGCCTTAAATTGCCTGTAGTTTTTAAGTGGAGTCCATGAAGTGTTGGCCAGCTGCACTCTGTCATTCTTCCTGTCCACACTTTGTACAACAGTGTTCATGTTGACAGGGAGATCCCTCCCTTATTGCCCCTCTGACGGTCCTCGCTTTTTATGAAGGTCATGTGGACAGACTCATTTCTTGAAACAATGCTGTCTCGACATGCTTTAAAATGTTTTGGTCCCTGTGTGGACGGGGCCCCAGACTGCCCCTGTATAAGTGTTTCTGTGATTGCTGATGGGTTGAATAGCCACTGTGATCATCCTTTGAGAGCAGATTTACCACAAATTTTGACTCACTTACTCATAACTCCTGATGTTTGTGCTCGTGGAAAGAACAGGCGTTAAATAACGAAAGTTAAAAAGGAAAAGAGGTCAACAGTGGTGCTAAGTTAGGGCGTTTTCACATTAGGTCCACTTGTTTCGAAACCGTGCTGCGGCGCGGTTCGCCATTGGATCCCCCCTCGCCCTCCTGCGCTGGCTTGCATTCTTCTTGTATCAAACAAACATTTCCTATAAAAGTATGAAAAGTTGTGAAATGACCCTTCTTTCTTCTTGTTTGCAGCTGGCCTGCTGCTGTGGTTCAGCGGCCTGCTCGTGCTGCTGTAACTGCTGCCCCAAGATCAGACAATCTACAGGGACCCGAATTATGTACACACTCTACTTCCTGCTGGTCACCATCATCTGTGTCATCATGATGTCTCCCACTGTGGGGGACGAGCTGAGTAAGGTCAGTGCTGAAGTCACTCACAAATAAGATTCTCCTACCACAACACATGTGCTGCATACATTTACAGAACTTATGCAACTCTGTCTTTGAGACACAGAGATACATAATTAAAGAGTTTGACTTGTACAGCTTAATGTCAGAGGAAGAGGTAAGAGTGGGGAAAAACAATACAGAGGAAATGATAGCTCTCATCCAAACTCTCTAACAGATCCATTTAATTGACCAGCCAGTGAATCTCTGCTGAGACCCTCAGAACTAAAAGCCTCTAACAGATAAGTACTTCCTTAGTGCAGTGAAAAAGACGATGGTGAATGTATAGAACATCTAATCAGACACATTCAGACCATAATTTTCCACGTTTGTCCCAAAAAACAAAGTAGATGATCAGGGAGATTATCCAAAAGGAACTACACAGAAAGTATAAACAGAAGTCTTGGAGGATAAAGAGTTCACTCCTTCATTAGTGGTTTTCTGAGCAATTGACTGGCATGTCGTACAGTCCTGGCAATCATCCACTTTCTAGTTCAGGGCCTCTTTTTCAGTCCTGCAGCAGTGGTAAGAAAATGGCAATTAATTTACAGTCATTTGCTCTGTTTTAGGCATGTCCCAAAATCATGTTTTGATATTTTTAAGCTAAGTGGCGATCCAAAGATGTAGCTTTTTTTAATTAAAAAAAGGTAAAAGGAAAAAAAGAAAAAGAAAGGCAGTTGTAATTCAGATTCACTTGGAACTTGAAAAACTGCTCCATAGGCATGTTTAATACCAGTCAGCTGGCATAAATACTTAAAGGAAAATATTTTTTTGAAAAGAAATATTGTTGCATAAAATGTATCTCAAAGAAAAACAGTCTCTTGTGGGCCCAAACATTTTAAAGAAATTTTCTCGTGGCCATTGAGTATATCATTTTTATTGATTCTCAATGCAAACAATTAGTTTTTCTTTAACATGATATGATTCATGATTTCATGATCACAGCAATTAATGCAAATTCAGGCATTCTCTTGAATTCAGCTCTGCCTCCGTTTCAAACTGTCAACATACCCCCACCACAGCCTTTGAGCCTCACACTTCATTTTGACTTCCTTGTCTGTACTTGTGAGGGTGTAATTCACAAACCACACACCTGAGCTCTTATATGCAAATACGGAAACACTTTACATACACTTCTGGCAGGTCTCCATTATGCATGTATGTGGTCGTGCAATTACAAGTAGGTCAGAGTCTGTGTCCTGCTTCTTGCTGACAAGAAGCAAGAAAACTAACATGCCTGCTGTTACGGGGCAGAAGCCCAGCTCAATGAGTTTTGTTTGATGATTCACATGTCAATGAAGGAAACTTTAGACATTATTAGACATGGTGGATGCCATCAAAGTGATACAATAAATGGCATCAACCTGATTTATTAGTTTAATTCATGAAGAAACATGTTGCTCTACTTTTGCTCTCTGCACTTTTCCTCCTCCTACTCCCTGTGTTTACCTGCTTGACTGTTGCAGAAGAGGATTTGAATTTGAAATACAAAATAGTTTGACACCTAAATGAGAAGTGTTTTATTTAAATTTTAATTCATATACATATGACAACAAATTTCTTTGATGGGTTTTATTATTATTTTATTATTTATTATATATAAAATAATAATAATAATAATGAATATATATAAAAAGTAAACCTCAATGTCAGTTGATCTAGTGTTGCATTTTCCTGTGTGGTTAACAGCTGAAATGAACATTTTTGAATACACTTTTTCTTGTTTAAAAATATAGTAGTAACTCATTTTCAGTCCTACTGTGTTGAGATAAAATGAGGAGACTGGACCAACTATAAAACTCGTAGGACCAAATTCTCATAAGCAGATGTTCCCTGGTAATAAGGCATAAATTAATTCATATCTTCATGAATGCAAAGATGCTAAATCACAGCACATAAAACAATCTGAGTCATCATAAGACAGCATAGGAATGTGGTGTAAACCCACGCTGACCAGGCTGACCAGGCTGACCAGGAGCAAAGCTGAACTATATATATATAGAAATTATACCTTTGGGTCTCTCAAACACTTACAGTACATTGGAATTGGGTGTTGTCTTGTAGGGCGAGCCAACATTTGTTTTTTTTTTTTCTTTCTTTCTGTTCTAAACAGAACAAATGGTATTATAGATAGCTCTGTTTTCTTGTCAATGCCAAGAGAAAGAATGAAAGATTTCTACTTTTGCTTCAGGCAAAGCAGACAGCCCATGTCTTAACCTGGAGATCTCCTGTGTATGTTCCCAGTGGTGAGGCCAGAGTCTGTGGGGCAGGAGTTCAGCTTGTGAGCTTTTTTGTTTTTAACCGCCCACCTTTCCTTTGAGACCGGGAGCAGATCCACAGGAGACCTGCTACTCACTCTCCTCTTGATCTTTTCTGCTTTCATGTGTTTTCCCACCACGCAGCCTCTTTGATGCATCATAATAAGGCAGGATTGTTATCAGACTGACTTTTTCTGGGTTGTTTTGGAGAAATCAAACTCAAATGGAGGTGCTCTGTGGATACTGTTTCCCTGTAGGTGTCCTGTTGCAGCAAGTGGCCCCGGGCGTGATGATGATACACAGACGAGGGCTGACACTTTTCCCAAAAATCAAATCTGAAGGATTTACAAACATACACTAATATTTATGGTCGAAACCACCCCCCACCCGGTGGCCTGGCAACCACCAGTTCCAGTAATGTTATTTCTGAAGGTGGTCCTGGGCTGCATGTCCTTCCATATGAATCTTGTAATCCTGATGACCTGTTCCTGCACCTCTGGTGGGGGGCCTGCCGAGGAGGATGCAGTTGCACTTGGCTAAGCACTTGACAACGTGCCGCTCTGTTGTGGTGGGTGGCAGGCAGACAAATGGGACAATGGATGTGCGGTGGATGAGGAGTGGGGCAGCTGCTTTGCATATAATTAACTCTCAGCACGGCCAATATTTTGCCATGTGGCTCTCCTCAGATGTTTTGCTGTTGGTATTGTCCGCTTGAAGTGGCATTTCTTGTCATCCATTTTCTGTACTTACTCATTGTTGAGGCCAAGAGATTTAAGGACGGTTGGTGTGAGCTGTGCCCTAATGTCTCAGCAATTTGGGTACTTGGAGCACTGAACCATCTAAACCAATAGGGAGCGCTCCCAGCTCACACCGACCGTCCATTAAAATATGCAGCCAAATTTAAAAATACAGTGCCTCAGCGTACTGTACTTTTCAATTCGGTTGCATATTTTTCAGTTTTAATAGGAATTTTTAACTTAAAAGTAGTTTTGAAGGGCCCTTGTTAGTCGTTGACCCTTTAATTATTTTTTCTGAATCCTCCCCTTCAGCTGCTCTGCCTTTGCTGTAAGAAACATTGACACTGTGTAATATACACTTGGCATGGCTGGACAATATGACCAAAAATAAATATTTTTACATAAAATTAAATTTCTGACTTTTTATACCTTTTTTTCCTCTGAAGAAGAAAATATTACAAATTACACCAAAAATACACAAAGCAAGTTTATTTTAAGTGATGAAAAGTCCATTCAGCACAAAAGTAAACAAAAGAATTTCCCTCTGAGAAACTGAAGTGCATGCTGTGATGTCATTATTTACAGGAGTAATGGTACACCATAAAGAGAACACCAAAACTTGAACTGTTTTAAGAAAACATTACATGAAACCTAGACTCTGTTATCATTATTATTTACCTAATTTAAAAAAAAGGCAGAGAGGTGTGCCGGTACAAAAAATCAAGCCTTATCCAGACAAAAAACAATAACAATTTCCAATATTTTGACCTTCAAACAATGCAACGGCTTTGCTAAAAAAATAACTTTTTTTCTCATTTCTAATTTTCCACAACAAAAATTATGAATAAATGTATTTATTCCCCCAGGTGTGAAATGCAGAGGGATTTTCTGGGTTTCTATTAGGGATGTAACGGTATGAAAATTTTGTATCACGGTTATTGTGACCAAAATTATCACGGTTATCATTATTATCACGGTATTGTTGCAGTGTGCTCAAAATGTTCAAAAAGTACTTTTACACACAATTTAATCACGTAACCCCTTCAATATTATTATCATAATGGTTCTTTTTTGTCTTTTTTATCAATAATGTGTCAAGAAATGCCCTTTGAGTACATTTTTATCCTTCTTTCATGAGAAATGAAAATAAAGAATCCTGGAAAGTATTTGTCATTATTATGTTATATATGGTGTGATTACAAGAAAATAAAACAACTGATATGAACTTTAAACAGGATTCCTTTTATAAACAATTTTAAATGAATATGTTCAACGTTTTGAGATGACAAAAAACGAGCTTAAACTATTTTATATACACTCACACATTTTAGTTTATCTGCAGCATTAGTGTCCATGATACAGCTCCTTATATTAGACCATGTCCAGGACTTTTTTTTAAATGACAATAGTCCCTGAAGGAATTAACCCCCTTCATGATTCTCCTCTGGTCTCCCCTCTCCCTGGCAGATCTCCTCGGTATTTGCTCCTCTAAATATTTCCAAATAACGATCGATGAAATCCATAAAACACGAACTTTGACGAAAAAAAGACGATCTATGTCAAAATACGACGAATACCCGGCAAAACGAAGGCAAGAACACAGTCCAGAATGATACTTATTCTGTTATTTATAAGATTTATACATTTTTGGATAGAATTACTGATGTCACCTGTTATTCTCTCAGGTATGGCTCACTGAATCCTCTCTCTCTCTGTGTCTCTCTCTCTCTCTCTGTGTCTCTCCCTACGGATCCGTCAGTTCATTTACTCGAAGAGTTCCTGCCGTTGAAATCACGCACGTCTTTTTCTTTCGCTGCAGCTTCGTGTTAAGACAGGGAGACTGTCTTCTATCAGTTTCCCCTCAGCATCCTTGTAAAAATCCAAAATTCAACCAGACTTCAGAGTCCGTTTCGACAAAACTCTGCTGTGGCTCGAACTTTGCTCTCAGGCTCAGAGGCCAAACAATGCAAGCTGCACATGTGTGCAGTTGCAAACAAACTGCGCATGCTCACACCGGTTCAGGCTGCGTAATCGAGGACAGAGACATAGGTCCGGCTTTTCCAGGCAAACAGCAGCATCACCGTGAGTTATTGACACAGGGTGGTGAACAAACACGGTAAAACGGTAATTTTAAAAAGACACGGTAATGATTACCGTGGGAAATTTTACCGCGGTTTACCGTTTTACCGATAACCGTTACATCCCTAGTTTCTATTAGTGCTCCAATCTTTCCTCCCTGTCCCTGTCTGCTGGGAATGGCTCTGTGTTACTTTTAAGGTTAAAACCATGTAAAAGAATCCTCAAGGCACAAAGTGGCCTCTGATAGCCCAGCTCACAACCTGCTGAGTTACACACACAAATATACACGTGTACAAGACCACTGTCAATCAGACACTGAGAACAGCAGGAGGGCCCACAGTCATTGTGCGTGTATGAGAGTGCTGCTCTTTTCTAAAGAGATTTACAGCTGTCTCCAACAGCCCACCCTTTCCCCTCAAATCAAGACACCATGGACATGCTAATATGGTCCTCAGCGTGGGACAAAAGCCCCAAAAGCTATGTTGTGATCCAGCTCTGGACTGTGCTGCACACTGACATGATGACAACTCAATCCTCTGATTTCTCACCTACCTTCAACAACAAAAGAGCCCCCAACCCAACCCCAAAGTAAATCCATGTCTGCCTGTCCTTTATCTGAGAGTTAAGATCTTTATTTTCTCTATAAATGCCTTGTCAAAAACAGTCTTGATGTCTCTTCTATGTTGCTACACTCTACAGAAGAGTGGAGATATTTTGTCCTCTGTTCTGTGATTATCATTTCAAAGACAGTCTCTGTTGGCAGTAAGCCACTAAAGCACTTTCAATTTCCTTTTGGAGACAACAACAAAGTCTGTTTCCACTGTACTGACTGGGATTGTGCTTTTCTTCTTTTTAAATCCTTCTGTGGGTCAAAATATATTTCTAAGAATGGATTCAAAGATGGATATCCCAGCCTTTATTTGTCTGTGTCTCACTCCTCCCAGTCCATGTGACTTGCTGACAAGAGGCGGTTAATTTATTCATGTGTCTTTTGTTTGTGTACACTGACAGTCGCTGTAAGGCCCCTCAAACAGCCTGTAGAGAAGAAGGAATGAAAGAGGGTTTCATGGAGAGAAAGAGGGGTTGTTGTTGATGCCTGTTCTCTCTTTCTGCCGTGTTAGAGGCGTGACGTTCAGAATAGTGGCCTTTGGGATTTTTCTCTGTGAGGCTGCACTCTAGACAAACATGTGCAGAGCTGTGTGTGGTTTTCTAACATCATAATGATCTAATCAAAGTCTTTATGTCTTTCAGATTTCCCTCTATAGCCGTCTGTGTGAACAGCTGAGTGAAGAGGGGAAGTGCGAATTTCTGGTGGGCTACTCCGCCGTCTACAAGGTGTGCTTCGGCATGTCCTGCTTCTTCTTCGTCTTCTGTCTCTTCACCATAAAAGTCAACACCAGTGAAGGCTGTAGGGCAGCCGTGCATAACGGGTAAGACTAGGTTTACATTTATCTTTAAAAACAATCTGAAACAATTCACCAGCTGCATTTGAGCCAATGAAGAGGTCAACAAAAAAAAGAAAAAAAACTAACAGAGGGAGAACATATTTTTGCTGGTAATAAACATGACAAAAAATCACCAGAATTTAGGGCTGGGTTCCATTTTTGGTTTGTCAAATTAGCCTCTGTTGGCTTTCTGATTGGTTAGCTAACCAAGCAACAAGAGTCAGAGAGTCCCTGGTTAAAAAAAAAAAACAAAGCAGCAGGTGTCAGGTTACACAAACACCCTTCTGCTTCCACACAATCTACAGAAACTAATGTAGTTATGTTTTTAACTGTTTTGAAAGATTCATAAAGATTTTTATTTTTCTTTGTACACCTTAAAGTAGTGTTGTCCTTATTCTTTCACATGGGCAACATTTGAAAAAGAATTAGATTAATTAAATATAAATAAAATGGGGCAAAAGTGAGTAAATTCCAGGTGTTTTAAATGTGAGAGGCCAGCAAAAAAATAGGCTGCCTAACCCTAGTAACAGTAACTGAGGAGGGTGGAGCTTTATGGAGGATCTCTTCCTGGTAAGGGCGGAGCTTGACAAATTGTCAGCTGTGGGTACCTGTAGCGATTATTTTCTGGACATTATTGGATATTAATTAAAGTAATTAATATTCATTTAATAACCAGGTTTGCTCTCGTTAATTAAAGGGGCACCATCCTTTTTATACAAAAAAGGCAAAATTAACTTAATTAGCTGATTTATCAATTTATTTCATTTAAATTAGATAAATCAATTAAGTCAAACTCATCAGTTTAATCAATTAAGTCAAACTTTATAGTTGTTTAATCAATCTCAAATCTAAAGACAGAACTCTCATGCAGTGATGTTAATCTTCCAAATAGAATACCAACAGACAGAACTTTAAATATATAAGGGTGATTTATTAAAATGAATATATAAGACAAAATAAAATAAAATAAACACTTAAGAAGGAACAAATGTCAGAGATATCCTAAATCAATGATGCTGTCAATCAGGAAAGAAGATATGAACCCTCAAGGAACATCTGAGCATATGGAGTGGTTATAGGGGATTAATTTCCTATATTAACCTACTTGTGAAAGGTCAAATCAAGGGGGAAGTTGTTAGAGAATTGAACCAAGACACACTCAAGCCCATCTGAAAGAATATAGAACTGCCTCTTACGAATCGGGCCTCATCTGGTCCTGGGGCTACTGGGGAGAAGAACTGTTCTGGTTCTGGGTGTCGTCCAGAGGGCTGAAGTTCACACTCTACCCAGCGCAATGGATCCAAAGAGGTTGTTCCGATGTGAACTGGTTTCCCGGGAGAGAAGTCTTAGACTGGACTGGCAGGTTCTGTTCAAGGTGAAGCTGGAGCTTGGGCGTTGGTGTCTCGATCGTATAAAAAGTTGATTTGTAACTAATTCCAAAAATCAAGAATTCATTGGCCAAACGAATACTATTCTGAAATTAATAACAAAAGTCCATTTACTATGAAGCAAATCTTTGAAGTCTTACTGGCTTATAAAGAAAGAATCGGTGGGCTACAAAAACTTAGACAAAAAGAGTTAAGGAAAAATATGTGGACCAAAAGTCACAGGAGTGGTGACGGAGAAGAGGAGGAAGAAGAAAGAGGCGAGAGCGAGCAAGACCGCATGTCTCTCTGTTTTAACTCCTGATGAGGATCTCAGAGGAGGAGGGCCTTCTGTGGTGATCAAAACTTTCATCAACTAATATTTGGCCAATATTAAGTTGTATTTTGATTAAACATCCAATATAAGCACTCCAACTGGATAGGAAATCTCATGGTGATCAATTTGATACCAAATACTATATATCTAAAGTATAAGAAAGAATTAAACAATTCAAATCCTATTAAACAGTCAATTAAATAAAATAGAGGTGGTTAACTTTAGATATATCAGTCAACATGCCCTTAGGAATAGTACGCAACCAAAATAAAGTGTAGAAATCCTATTATAGCATTCGTCAGTAATCAGAGTGATGGAATAATGCAGAGTACGGGCACATTCCTGGAGGAGAAAGATCTCTTCAGTCTGTCAGAAGACTTTCAAAGATAAACAAACTGTTTGTATCTTAGGCATTTTTAGAGCTAAAAACACACAAGTCACATCATTAGAAAGCATTTGTCATAACAGGATAAAATATTACATTATTAGACATTTTATTTAAAGAGTTTTAGTTTTAAAAGGTTTGTGGGTTTTCTGTGTGGACAGACCACATCTGAAGTGGATGAGGAGTCCAGGATGGCCAGGAAAGTCAAAGGTCAACTTAGATGTCACCTAAGAATTGTTTTTGACTTTGGAATGGACGGTCCTCGGACACATTATCAGGTCTCAGCCAATCAGAAGTAAACACATCAGATGCCTATGTCTTCTTGTTGTAGTCCTCAGGAGAAAAACACAGGCTTCATGGCGCCACAGGCCTCTTGAAGATTTACGGTCATGCAGGGAGGCACAGCCATGGAAGACTGAGAGGTTTTGAAGACCTTTTCTGTTCTTTCAGAGTTTCCTTAAAGTTGATCAGTTTGATATCGCTACATACCACTTCCAGTTCTCTGTAGTTTTTCATTCTGACTCCACAAATTCCAAGAGTAACAATCTGTTTTCCACTATGGTTGTCTATTTAAAGTCTTAAAAGGTGAGTTCAGTTTCTACTGCTTTCACATTGTTTATAGAATGAAGTAGAACAATATACTCACCCAGAAGGCTTTCCTGATCCAAACAGTGCTTCGTGAGATATTTAGATCCAAAATCGAGCAGCGGACATCCATATAATGGTAGCACACTGAGCATGTATAGCGCCGCTCCTAAAACTGCATTAATCGTCCAAAAACTCATTAGTTTCCCCAATATTTCATCATGGTCCGTTTGGGCTACTCCTCCATTCCAGTCTAGACATGTCTTTGTGACTGTGCTGACCTCTGAACTGAAGAAGAAGAAGGCTTACCTCTGCGCATGCACAGTACTCTCTGGAGAGCTGTTCTTGTCTTTGCCTCCACGTCCTCCTTTCAATGAGCTCCTCATCTGTAAACTGTGGCTCGAAACTGTAGGGACACCCATCACATTGAAAGTTCTCCTCCACAACATCTTCATCTGATAGATATTCGTCCATTTTGCACAAAACTGGAAGAAGAAAGTCGTTGTGTAACTGGCGGTCTTCCCCTGAAACAACGAGCCGTACTGCGCATGCGCGGAGGCAAACATTCTTCTTCTTCAGTTCAGAGGTCAGCACAGTCACAAAACATGTCTGGAGCGACACAGACTGTAATGGAGGAGTAGCCGAGCGGACCATGATGAAATATTGGTGAAACTAATGAGTTTTTGGACGATTAATGCAGTTTTAGGAGCGGTGCTATACATGCCCCGTGTGCTACCATTATATGGATGTCCGCCGCTCGATTTTGGATCTAAATATCTCACGAAGCACTGTTTGGATCAGGAAAGCCTTCTGGGTGAGTATATTGTTCTACTTCATTCTATAAACAATGTGAAAGCTGTAGAAACTGAACTTACCCTTTAATAACAAACTGTAACTGAGGTTTTTGTTTTCATATCACTTATGATAAAAATCTGTAATATTGCATGGAAAAATGACAAGCAAATTAAAGATGAAAAGGTATATTCCATTGTGCTGTCTGTGTTAGATGATCTGTAATGTGGCTCCAATTTAACATGATGACTTGAAAACACACCTGCACACTCAATGTGTCAAACCACACAGTTTCTGCTCCTCAGGATCCATTCACAGTACCCAGGATGAAGGGGCTTATACTAATAATGATACTTCAAATATTTGTCAATATGAGTTTTAACCTTACTAGAAATGAGCTCTTGGACTCAGCTGTATTTCTTCTTTTTTATCTGTGTATGACGAGGCAAATGTACATATTGTCTCATAATGGATGGGAGACAACACACCAAATATGGTTCAATTCTTCACAATTAAGTTGTGTTCAAGGAAATGTTTTCTTGTTTTTCATTATACCTTTATTTAACCAGGAGGTCCCATTGAGATAAAAATCTCTTTTACAAGATAGATCTGGCAAATGTAGCAGCCACTTTAGTGGTAATTACTTAAAAAACAACAGCAAAACATTAAACAGCACAACAACTCACATTTTAAAACAGTTCTTCAAATGTTCAGTGACCTTTCATGTAACACAGGTGCACTTCTCTGTCGCCATACTCTTTATGATCCTTTTACATTTTCTCAGCAAGATGCTTCTTGACCTCAAGTGTGCTCCCTTCCTCACTTTTAATGTCTTTACTGCACAGGGTGTCATGACCCTTTTAACATAGTCCAGCCAACATTTTGGTAGCCACAGCCGGCCATTATCCTCCTTCTGTGCCAATGTGCGTACATAACTGGCACCAACAAAATGTATTTTTTTACTCCTATCTGATGTAAGGTAAATATGTGTAAGTTAAGGTTTTCACAGTTGATCATTTTTTTTAGTAACTTCATTTATTCAGAGCAATTTCACAGGTAAAATTACAGTTAAATGTGGTACAACAGAGACCCAGCTCTTCTTTTTTCCCCCAGACTTCATTTCCGCCTACATTTTCTTCCCACTCAAAGTAACAGTTGATCATTTTTGTCATTGCTGACTTTTCAGGTTCTGGTTGCTGAAGTTTATCGTTCTCATGGCTTGCTGTGCTGGAGGATTCTTCATCCCATGTGAGAAAGTCTGTCTTGAAGGTAAAGACCAACAGTAGAGGCCGATGTTGTGATGTGCATAATGTGATTCTTGGAATGCACAATGTTGGATTTTTTAAATTCAGTATTCTGATATTTCTGAACTCATCGCCAATACCAAACAGATATTAATATTTTAAACTCCCAATTATTGTCACAATTGTTAACCTACATTGCTCTCACAACTGCAAGATAATGTTTTTTTGTGGTTTTGTATTATATAGTAGTATGAGGAAGGATGCATCACACAATATGTAAACAAAAAGTAATAAAAGGTGAAAAAAGCCATGGAAAGTCTTTTAAAAAATGTGTATGAGTGCTACTAAACAAACTTTGTCTCCTTCCACAGTGTGGCGCTATGTAGGAGCTGCTGGTGGGTCCCTCTTCCTGCTCATCCAGCTCATGCTGCTGGTGGAGTTTGCGCACAGATGGAACACTAACTGGTGAGTACAAAATGTCTCCTCTCAGTCTCCTCTGTAACAAAGCAGGCAGAGGCTGAACATATTCTCCTGTGAGGTGTTTGTATATGAGAGGTTATAAACACAGACTCCTGCAGCTCTGTGTTTTATGGGTGAAGGGGAGACTTGGCAGCAGGCCGACTGTGACGATTCACAGGATGCTCACTGTGCAGGACTTTTCTCTTTCCGTTGAAAACACACACACACACACCGCATAGCATTGGTCACATTTTATTGAGTGTTCAGTAATAGCTAACAGTTAAAGAGCTAATAAAAGTGATGTTAAAGCACCTCAGCAGCCATAAATTTGTCTTCTTGTGTCCTGAAGGTGATCGTGTAACTCACCAAACTCAACTTTCTCCCTCTTTGAATTTTTCTTTAGGACAGAATATCCTGAGTCTGTTTCCTTTTCTTTTTCCTCTGTTCACTTGATCTTGTTTGACCTTTTTCACTTCCTTTACCCTGGTTGATATTGTTTTGTTTTTCTTTCTGTTCCCTCCCTCTCTCTTCTCTTTCCGTCCTCAGGAGCTCAGGAGTGAAGCACAATCGTCTGTGGTATGGAGCTTTAGCATTTGTGACTCTGATGCTCTTCACCATCGCAGTCGGAGCTGTGGTCTTCATGGGTGTGTACTACACCCACCCCCAGGCGTGCTTACTCAACAAGATCTTCCTGGGCATCAATGGCAGCCTGTGTCTCATCGTATCTATGTTGGCCATTTCACCATTTATACAAAAACGTGAGGACCTGCATGCACATTATCTGATTTGACTGTTTATACATTTGACTGTTTGAGTTAGTTTTCACATAAAGCCCCTTGTCTGTGAAAGAAAACAAACAGGAACTAGAGCTGAAACAATTACAAAATATCTTCGAGGCAAATTGTGTGTCTTGAAGCCTCGTTTAATATATGGTTATACATATAAAATATATATCTGGACTACTATACAGTGCACGGTGTTTGACACGGACGGTCATTTCTGTGGCACAACGCGCCTGCTACCTCTGCTGCTGCGTGGCTCGTAAAATCATGAAGGAAGAGAAAAGAGAGGGACAGAAAGGAGAGAGTCTGCAGAAGAAATGGCAGAGAGTGTCCCAAGTGTGTGGTCACTACAAGAAGGGATGAAAAGAAAACACAGTGCAGTGCGTCTGATATCAAACAGAGTTAGCTTAGCACGTAGCTCAGCATGATAGCACGTCGTCAATGTTGCAGCACGTCAACAGTAAACATCCGGTCTGTGCGCCGTCAAGTCAGAGCTGACTCAACAGGATGACACTCATGATACATCAACAGAAGCAACTAATGTGATAAATAACTGAGATATGGGCTAGTAAATAACCTACTTTGATTATGGCTCCGTGTAAAGGCTGGTTCAGAACATAAAGCAATGCGGAGGCTACTTGCCCAGAATCATATGTATTTTCTTAACATACTTTTCACATCCAATAACTTTACATTTAATTTGATTGCAGAGAGTAGAAGAGGAAACACTGACAGTGAGTTGAGGAAGCAGGTGTAGGGAATGCTTTCATATGTTATAGAAATGTACATTAGCTAGTTAAATTATCTTAGTATCTAAGTATGATATTATTTGGTCCTAGACATAAAGTAAGCAAAATAAGATCATCAATATGGTTCAGCAGTAAAGGCAATAATTTAGCAAAAAGAGACAAGCATGAATACAAATAAAATGAAATAAAAACAACCAAACTTAAAAAAAATACTGAAAAAGGCAAGATATGGCCCAACATTGCCAAACTGTTGCTGTTAGCAAACTAGACAATTTGAATGCTTATGCATATACTGACAGTTGCCCTCTTGTTGCGTTGCTGCTTTATGCAAAACCACTATGAAAGAAACCCACTGAGACTTTGGCAGAAACCCAGTGCTACTGTTAAAGTAGTTGCTGTGGTAACTTGATACCCATGGTCCTCTGTTGCCTTATTTATGATAGATGTTAAAACTGACAGAAGCACCAAATATATGCTTCTTTTTTCATCATAGTGTCTGATGTAGTTTATCAGAAACTATGTCTTTGGTTGATATCTGACCAAAAACATTCACTAGTTACACCAGTTAACATGGTCTCTAGTTAATCTGTTGCACCTAGGAATAATTTCCAAAAGTTTTTTTTTTTTTCATGGAATAGACGTTGTTGCATGTTATTGATAGAATTTAAAAGTGCATCTTTGTATGTATGTAAAACAGAAGTCTTATTTTTTAAACAGGGGAGGAATATCTGAATTTTCAGTTGTGCCTTTGATGTACATGTAGCCTATATTTATAACCTGTTTTGTAATTAAAACTTTGATGATCTGTGTGTCCCCACAGTGCAGCCCACATCAGGCCTACTACAGCCGGGAGTCATCAGTGTGTACGTCATGTACCTCACCTTCTCCGCCTTCTCCAGCAAACCAAAAGAGGGTGAGTAAGAACAGTCTCAGTCAGGAATCAGCTGTAACCAGCAGGTGCTCGTTTGATGAGTCATGTCTAAGTCTTACTAATGCTGCAGCAAAACGATCTCAGCCAAACTGTTTCGATGATATTCACAGAGCTGAAGTAGCACAGCTTCAAATATGAGCAGGGTACAGGAGCTGGTTAGTGAAATACTTGATAAGAAATTATGACTTTTAAAGATTCAGCACAGATCCAATACCAAGGGCTCGTTGGCATGGATTGTCAATTAATGCATAAAAGTTTGTTGAATTAGAACAAAGCAGCCTCTTCATAAAACAGATGAATTCTTAAAAGGAAAGATTCTGAAGGGAACAGATCGTCTTACCCGACACAGAGATGGACGGTTCAGTATACACAGAACATATTTCACTAGTCCAAAGTGTTTGGGAAAGAGAGGACTTTTCAAAATTATATCCTGCAGGTGATTGGATTATTGTTCCATCAGTCATATTCATTATGGGCTAATCAGATGTTGTAGGCACATGCTCCTGCTGTAGTGCAAAGCAAAAAGCCTGAGTCACTTTGTAGGACAATCATAAGTGAGGTGAAAATATAATTTTGATTGAGAAATGTTTTGGTGTTATTGGTCCATATCTGATAAAACTGCTGAAGCTGTTAGCATTGATGCTTATCTCTGTATGAGCAGTCACTTCCTGCTGTCATCACCCTTGTAGCTCCACCTCTTCCTGCTTTTAGACTCTGTTTTAGCTGTGCTGCAATGGGCCAATCAGAGGTGGTTCTTTGCAGAGTGGAGCTTGGCATGGTGAAGATGCCTGATTACAGACATTAATTAGGCAGATCCAGCTGCACTGCAGTGTTACAGATAGTCATTACTTATTCATGACATTTGTTTTTGTAGTGTTAAATTGATTATTTTCATTTTCATCCATTAACATTTTGATTTTAATTTTTTAAACTTAGACCAAGACGACAATGAAAATGAAAATATGTTTTATTGCTGTGTAGTAATAAAGTAAATCTGAACTGTCAATATTATCAATCTCATATCATGTATTTGCAAAGCCTGTGTCCTTTCAGATGTATCTGAATCTTTGAAAAGTTCATGAATGTAAAAATAATATCTCTCTTAAAAGATTTAGTTGATACATACTAAAATTGTAACAATTTATTAAGAGTAAATTTGACTTCTTGAAACAACTGGAGCATCCTAGTTGAACTTTACAGAGCTTCAGCTCACACTGTGGTTTTATAAGAAAACCTAGTGATAAATAAATAACCTTAGTCTCACTGGGATTCAAGCTGCAGTCCACTTTATGATTCTCACAGAGATTTAGGAACTTTTGACTTTCTTTCCATGAAATCTGTATTTTGTTCAGCTGTATCCACAACCTGCGATTACTGTTTGAAATAAAATAATAAATAAAGTAAAACAAATTAAAAGACAACCCTGTCGCTGTTAATGTAAGCATTTTAGGGCAAAATACAAAAAAAGTTTGTAAAAAAACTAAAACAAAATTACAACAGTCCACATTTACCCATTTAGAACTGTGTGAGTCATAATGCACAAGCTCACTTAAATCTCATTTTCCCCTCTGGAGACTTCTAAACTAAACTACATTTAAAATACATCAGTGTGACTTCTGCACTGAATTTCAAGGTTCTTCCTCTAAAGTTCTTATCATATGTTGTACGACCTCTCCTTTATTCTCTCTTTCTCCCTCGCTGCTCGCACTGAGCCAAAACACACACACTCTCACTACATCTTTTACAGTGTCACTCAGCTCTCACAATACTCCCCCAAATTCTTCTAACACCTCATCCATCTCTGTCTGCACATTATTTCTGTCCAGAGTTGGTGATAAATGGTGTGAACACAACCGTGTGTGTTTTCCCCTTCAACTCTGGGCTGGAGAGCGACAAGAAGATTGTCACCGCTCTGGGAGCTTTTTTCCTGTTCGGCTGCATCCTTTACTCTTGGTAAGACACGCAGAAACAGCTCTGTCTTTTTTCAAGCTCTAAAAAGAAGTCAAGGTTCTCTGTGAAATGTCTCTTTTGTGTTACAACAGTAAAGAAGTCAGCTCAGTCATGATTCCAAGGAGACAGTCAAATCCCATTACCATCAAGTATTCTGCGAGGGAAATGCAGTCGAGTAGTGTGTTTTATATCAAGCTGTAGTGACAGAGACAGGGTAGCTTTGATTGGCCGTGACTCAGGAGAGACAGCACATGATTGGCTGTGGCTGAGCTCAGGGTGTGAGAGAGGAGAAATGTGGCTTCCTAACATTTGTTCACATGTGTTTTCCATCAAACGGAGGCATCATGTCTCTCGTGGTCACACGTTGAAGGAGAGAGAATTAAACTGTGAAGCCATTTGAAGCTGCAAATCTCTGGAAAAATTTACAGTGACTGAATTACGACCTTTTTCCCCTCAATCTGTCTTCATATCTCTTCTTGTTCTCCCCTCCAGCCTGACGTCCACCACCAGGAGAAGCTCTGCAGCGCTCAGAGTGTGCAGGAACAGTGAGCCAGAGATTGAGGTAAACACATAGATACTCACATCACTCTGGGTGTGTGGTCAGTGAAAAATAAAGACCAGATAAACAGATTATCAGGACGTGCACAGCTCTGCTCATTAGGCGTCCTTATCAAATGAAACAGACAAAACTCAAAAGATAGTGTGCATGTGTCTATTTCTGTCTCCAACCAAGATGTTTTTCTTTCTCCTGCAGAGAGCTCGCTGCTGTTTTTGTTTTGGAGATGACACAGGTAAGAAAGTTTCCCCACCCCCACACCACTATCTCATATTGTTCTCCCCTCCTCCTCACTCCCCCCCCGCCCATCTACTCAGTTCAGTGTGTATGCATATGTCTCCACTCGCACACTCAGACGCTGCGCTCATTCGTATTCCTCAGCCAGGCTGAGGATGGTGAGAAAGTATTGGTCAGCAAACACAGATGATGTCACTGTTACTAGGAGGTTAGTATGACACAGTCAAGCAGGACCAGCAGCCAAGTGAGATTGTTGGAAAGCAGACACTGCCCTCTGCTGGACAGAAGACACTGAGTCTCATAAAAAGAAAAAACTAGTCGAAAGATCAGTGTTTCAGTCCATGAACACTTGATAACGTGAACAAGGACAGTGTGGCATTGGGTTTTCTGACATATATTTATTCTGTTGCTGCTCTGACTTAGCAATAGCATTTAGGATTTTTTTTACATTTGAGTGGACGCTCACAAGGGATGGCAATTGAAATCAGTTTCAGTTGAACATCGATAACAATCCGCTTTTTAATCAGTATCATTTGTCTTTACGCTTTACAATCCATCCACACATTATCTATACTGATTACCTGTCCCGGCGTCACGGGGGTGCTTGAACCATCCCATCTGACATAGGTGAGAGGTGGGATACGTCCTCACCAGCTGATTGCAGGACAACAGAAAGAGAGACAACCATTCACAACCCCACCCTCACCTAAGAGTAATATAGAGCCATCGATTATCCAACAAACTTGATTTTGGTCTGTGGGAGTACGGGGTATGTATGGGGAGAACAGTCAAACTCCACACAGAAGGTCACTCTCAGCACTGCCTGCTGTGCCGCTGTGCCACCCACATGATGAAAAATTCCCTGTCAGTTCCTACCACTTAGTATGTTTTGCAAATCAAGACCAACAGGCTCTCATCAGAGTCAGTCAGCAGAAACAAAAAGATGTGATCATGACGGAAACACGCAGTTTGAATTGTTCCCTAATTTTACTCATGATAAATCTAAAATGTCTTGTGGTTGCCTGAGTTGAAGCAGCGGTGGAAACATCAGCAACTTGCAGACTCGTTTATCAATGCAGCACTGCACTTAATATCAGAAATCCCACTTTGTTGATCTTTGGTTCACAGAAAACCTGCGTAAGCCAATTTTTTTCCAGACAGAAAATCTGAATCAATCAATAAAGGAATGGATAAAGAAGTGGCAGAATCATTTAGGCATTAATATCCACAAAATCAAACCATTTCCTGTTCCTAACAGTCACACCCACGTCCTCTCCACATCTCTTACTGTGCTTTCAGATGATTATGATGAGGAGAAGTCGGGCTCTGGGCAGAACGTAATGTATGACGAGAAAGAGGGAACCATCTACAGCTACTCCTACTTCCATTTTGTCTTCTTCCTCGGATCCCTTTATGTCATGATGACCGTCACCAACTGGTTCAAGTAAGCCACACTCAGTTTGTTGCCCTCTGGTTCTCATATTATGACTGATCAGCTACTGGTATGTTTGCTTTTTACACTCATAATATGATTGTGACTTACCAGAGGTGGGTAATAATTCTTACACCCACACAGAAACAGGGGCTTGCGTAATTTCTTGGGTTGTGTTTGCAAAAGTCTTTAAAGGTCATAATATTATTTCTTCTTGCCACCTGCAGCCTTCTTACGCTTTCCTTTTTTACTCTGTTTGTGGATTGTTGTGTTGTTGCAGGAGTGGGGAGCTCGATACACCTAAGTGCGCCAATTTTTTGTCTGCGATTTTAAACTGATATTTTTATTCAAAAATGGAAATATCCCCACACACACACACACACACACACACACACACACACACACACACAATGGAACAGTCAGGTATTTCCTTTTTTGAACATTTTTATTGCATAAACAATACAACATATACAAGTATACATTTTAGATTAGTAAGGACAGAAACTTAATAGTTTATTTAGATGTTACCTGTCACTCCTAAGAGTATTTCTTTCAGTGCCTGTTTATTAAATAAAGGTCACAGTCAAAAAACATATGAAATGTAAAAGTGATTAACATGAGAAAAGAAATCAAATATATACTTTACCTGTTATTGTTATTGTTGATTATTGATTTGGCAGAAATTATAAATGATTTGCTACAAAAAAGGCCATTTGTTAGTTTATCAATGTGCGATCTGTCCATCATAAAGTGGTTGTTTCAAAGTTGAGGACGCCTGCTTTCCAGTAACATGTCATACTGAAAGCAGGCCAAACTACTCTGACAGCATTACTGGACTCAGCAGTGTCAATTAAAAAGAGCTCCGCAGTGACCGCTCACTTCAACTGCTACAGCTTTCTTCAGAAGTTGTAGCTGGAAGCCAAACTTTTAAGTTACAACAGGCCCAAACTAACCCGACACATCAATGTGTTTCAATAGTCCATCTAGAAATAGCCCGTAGAAAGTGTTTGGGAATGGGCAAAACCTTTTAAAGGCATATCCGGCAAGTGATTGGCCGATTGCTTCTCAGTCACATTACAGGCCAATCAGATAGCAAGTTCACACTGTTGCTGCAGTGCAAAGTACAACACGTGAATCACTTCATTGAACAAACTCACCAAGACTTTTTGGAAGCGTAGCAACAATAACCAGACTATCAAGAAAAGCTTTCAATTTTGTTTGTTTAACAAAGACATTGCGGTCCAGATCTGATAAAGCTCCTACTGAAACTGTTAGCCTCTATGCTAATCTGTGTACGAGCAGTCACTTCCTGCTGTCATCTTGCTTTTGGCTCCCACCTCCTCCAGCTTTCAGGGGCTGGACTGTGCTGCTTTGGGCCGAGCACAATAGTCGTACATTTGAGCTTTGCAGGATGGATCTGTCTGATTACTGACTATGAATCAGGCAGATCAAGCTGCACTGCAAGGTTAGACTCAGACCATTTAGGGCTGTCTCTGTGAAACACTGTGATTGTGGGTAGTGTAGTTGGTTTCCCCAAAGTAGCAAATGAAGCACATTTTACATAATAATGAAGTCAGTGACAAAAGTAGCTGCACGTTTTCAGGTTCATTTGTCTTTTTCCTTGAGTAAACCCTCAATAGCACATGACTGTTACATCTGTAGAAGCCGTTGACTGCTGCAGCTTGTAGGTTTACCAATCAGAGACGTCACCGTGACGCTCTGGGATTGTGGGTAGTGTTGTTGCTTTTACTTGAGATCAAAATAGAGCTTGCATTATCCTTGTTGATTCCCATTTGTATCTTTTACCAGAGCACGGACCACTGTTTCACACTGGCCTAGCTTGGTATCCATCTTGAATTGTTACGTCGTGATGGTCAATAATTACGTAATCAAAGGCAGCAACGATTGTCAGGTCTGACTGATTGGAAGGGCATGAAGAAGTGAATGGAGGTGTCTTCTTCATCCCCCCTTCCTGCCCTGTTCTTGATGCTATGGAGGCCAACTTTAATTTTAGAAGAGATGCTTTTAAGCCAAAAGTCTTGGGTTTGGTTTCTATTTAAAATACATGATGTGGGGGGAGATGTTTTGGGGTCTACATTCCTACTTTCTTTATGGAAAAAGCCGAACCTCCAGCACAGAAATCACTATATGTTACATAAAATCAAGCTGCACTTAGAAGAATGAGAGTTGTTACATATTTTGCCCATTGTTTTGTTTTTACAATTTAGAGGTTGTAGTGATCAGCCCAGTTTACGGTCTTCAGTAACTAAGTGTTGTTTTTTGGCTGCTTCTTCAAAAATTATTTCTCACCTGCAGTCAAAAGATTCTGTACGTCGTTGTGCTGCCCTCTAGTGGCCAGTTCTGTTTACTCATCTGGAGTTTGTGGGTGATACAGTGATAATCAGTTTGGTAAAGGGCCCCGGGCCCAGTGGTGTATGATTTTATTGACTGGTGCGATGACTCCTTTTTAAAATTAAATATTTCAAAAGCAAAAGAAATTCATATTGATTTTAGAAAGAAGTCAGAGTCACCACCTTTTTTAACAATTAAAGGCAAAACTGTTGAGAGAACTGTAAGCCATAAGTACCTGGGAGTCATCATAGACAACAGGCTGACATTCAGTGCCAACACAGACACAGTCTTCAAAAAGGGTCAACAACGGCTTCACTTCCTCCAAAAACTAAACAGATTCAGAGTGTGTAGTAGACTGATGTCAATTTTTTATAAATCTATGGTAGACTCTGTTCTCACCTTTGTTTTTATTTCGTGGTTTGGGAGCCTTGCCTTGGCTGACAAAAAAAGGCTTCAACATATTGTAAAGGTAGCAGGTAAAATCACTGGTGTTAAACTGTCTAATCTATCTGGTATATTTCAAGAGAGAGTAAGAGGCAAGGCTCAGGACATCATCCAGTGTCGTGATCATCCCCTTTATGCAGAATTTGATCTCTTGCCCTCTGGCTGGCAGAAGATACAGGCTACCTGTAGCCAAATCAAATAGGATGAAAAACTCATTTATCTTTCAAGCCATAACAGAGCTGAATGCAAAAATTGAATCAGCTTGAACAGTGATTGTAATTGTCTTTAGGATGGCTCCATCTCTGGTCTGCTCACAGTTGCTTTCTCTTGTTAATGTGTCCTGTTTTTGCTTTTGTGGGTGAATGACTTGTTGCGTCTGTATGTTCTTTTTACCTGCTTGCACAGCAAATTTCCCTCCAGGGACAATAAAGTTAAACTTGAACTCATCTGTGTTTTCTTCTGCAGCTATCAAGACCACAAGATTGAGAAGCTGTTGGAAGGCAGCTGGTCCGTGTACTGGCTGAAGATGGCCTCCTGCTGGGTCTGTCTCCTCCTGTACATGTGGACCCTCGTCGCCCCCATGGTCTGCCCCAAGCGTTTTGAGGCCTAGGACTCTCACTGCCTCACCTGAATCAGACCGCTCTGATTCTTAGGATGTTGCTCACGCTGAGCCAAGGGACCACCACGACTCCCCCCCTTATGGTGAAACACAACCCGACACTACCCTAAGCGTTTGATATGGAGGATGATCTGTTGCCTTTTGCTTTATAAGCTGATGTCTTTGTTTTTTTGTACTTTGTTTTACAATGTTAAGCTTTTAATACCTTGATGGTAAAAATCTTTTGCTACCACTTTGTCCCAGAGTTTTGTATAGGCTACAGGTTTGGGGTCATATGAAGCATCATGGAGTTGTGTTACATTAAAATCATATGATCCTACAGCCACAGACTTGTCGGTAAATTTGAAGTGCTTTTGTATTTTTAATGTTTGCTTTATTTTTACTTTCACTCTCAGCCAGACATTTCCCATCATCTCTGTACAGTTGGACCATAAAGTTACAGCGAAGACTGTGGACATTTTGTTTCATGTTACCAGAGATGTTGTATTTATTAAGCTGTGTCTGGAGCAGTCAGAAATCAAAGTGTAAACAAACTGAATTAAAATTGTCCCCTTGTTTAGAAGCTCATCTCTCAGGCTCAGACGTAAGCTGTCCATGCTCATGCTTCGTTACGTTTTGTCCTTTTGTAGAAGTTTTCTATGCAACAGAACAAGCTCTTTTGGATCTTATGTACACCGAGTATCGTGTAGTTTCCAGTGGGACCTCAATGATTTCATGTTCTGGTTTTATTAATGTCAGTGCTCCCTTTGAGCAGGATGTTTTCTTAGGAAATTCCGTGTGTTCAACATTTCCAGTTTTGATGGTTGTTTCTGGGGGCAGAGCTCTTTAAATCAACCTGCCTTACATCAGAGTGACGTCCGTAAAGTGTCGCCTCTGTAGATGACACAGACTTAGTTTGTTTGCCAAAGGTAGATGTCAGAAATAACAAACTGTGCTATTAGCTTGTTTGGTCAGAAAACTATGAACATTTTGTTTTTGCATGAACGAGCAGACTCTCAAACTAATGTTTCCACAAGATTTAAGGTAAGGCTCAAGATGTAGTTATCAGTGTGTTTAACCAATAGTTCAGTTTTTGTCCATTTCCCTCTGCGACGCACTGAAGGGCATCAAGGTAACATCTTCATTCATTTGAATGAGTTTACAAATATCATGAAAGAAATGATCTAGTCCAGGGAACACCAGCCTGTAGATCTTGATCCACGGGTAGATTGTTCAGGTATTTCTGTCAATTCATCATCTGAGTTGGAATGATGTGTTTCACTTACCCAGGACATCTGCAGTGAATCTATTCTTTGAAGGTTAGATCAGCTGTGACGAACTCTCCTTCACTCTGTCAGTATTCAGTTTGAATAAGACATTCAAACAGATTAAATTGTGTTTTATGTCAACACTGCTCCAGCTCTTAAGAGTCATGACCAGGAAGTAACATGCAAATGTGACCTCAAATCCACCAAAAATTCTACCTCCTGGCTTCAATTTGAGTAACAGAAAATAATAATCAGTTAATGAAACATATAGTTAAAGGTGTAGTCAGTGATGTGGGAGAAAATGAGTGGAGAGGTTATTTATAAACAAATTTAGACCCGCCTCTCCCTTCATACCTCACCCCTGGCTCCACCCCCGAAAGCTGATGGACGTGCATCGTCATGGAAACAGCCGTAGAAACTGCGTAGCTGACCAACGTAGCTAAGGTAACCCTGACTCGTCAGACAACTCGACTGACAATATTGATAACATCACAACAACAGTACATTCTGGCAGATTAGACAATAAGATGAATGCCAGACGGCTGTTACTGTTATGTGAAGCACCACAAAGCTAATGTTGCTTACCTATCCAGCAGACAGACGGCCACATCCGCGTCCGTTTTCAGGTCTTTCAATTGGTGGAGTTCCCTCCACCGTCGGAAAGCAACTCCAATGTTGACCTAGGTCTTCGCTCTTTCATGGTCTTCTTTTTCACTTTTCACTCCTCTGACCTTTTTCTTTTGGGCTGTTTTTCAGCCATTGCTACTGCAACTATTGTATCTCTCTCTTACGAACCTACTACTCCCCCTCCCCCCTCTGTCTGATCTGGGCATGAGTATGATCACCCCTGGATGTGGGGGGGTGTACCCCGTTTTGGTAACTCAGTCCGAGCCACAGTATTTACCTGCTGAACTTCAGAGCCAAGGCAGTGTATTGAAACCAGACTTTCTTTTCAACATGCTGTCAGTGGTGACATCTTGTGGATGGAGAAGAGAAATACAGTGAATTTGACAAATACTGCATTAGATTAGAAGATCGCTGACTACACCTTTAAGGTTTCCCAGTCAATTTTGGCAGCTTGATCTAGCTTTTTCTATAAGCATCATGGGATATCTTCAGCTGAAAAAGGCTGGTGATCACTGATTTAGTCAGTTCTGTGAACTTTTTCAACACCGGGGGCTTTAACAGAAGGGGGAGATATGAGGTTAGTTTAAAGTCAGAGTTTACTTTGTGACTCAATCCTCGTGTTGGCTTATACCAGGCCCGATCAGTTTTTGTTCAGCTACTCGGTTTAAAATCGGCGTAGTGTCATTACAATAAAGTGATTGCTGTTAGGCACAGTCTGTAAGGATTTGCTTTTTTTTTCACAAAGCAGTACTGTCAATCCCCCTGCCACATTGTTGAATGAGTTTTATAAACTTTAATTCAAATTAAAGTACAAAAAAATAATTTGTCATCAGGACAATACAATACTTACTCATTCAGTAGTGGAGCATCTTTCACTTTCCTGGAAGTAGCAGCACTGGATAGAAGATGTTTGTACCTGACGACAACAAAATATTAGGAGGGAATACTCTGGTATACAGTCTCTCTTATTTTTAATCTTTTTGTTTCATGACAGAATTCAAATGCTTAATTTCAGCCCATCATCTCCACAAAGTGCAACATCCAAAAACAAACCATTTTCTGTCTGATCCCAGTATCTGAAAAGTCCCTCAACTCCAGCTAACTTTACAAGAAATCCACTGTAAATGAATGTGAATGACTTCAGTCCGTCATCATGTTAATGATTTATGAGTCAGGGGAACTGTGGCACCTTATTTTACTCCTGAAATCATGCCCATCATTGTCAGAGTTTAAATAGCACTGCAAGTTTTTTATGACAGAAATGACAGGGATTAATAGTAAATCCACTTTTATATATATTTTTTATTTGTAGTGTCTTTGTGTTGTCAATCTCTCTCATGTCTCTTCTTGTTCTTTTAATCTGACAGAATCAATTTGCCGTTTATCAATACTTTCTGTGAAAGAGAGGCATCAAATGATGTTTCAAACAGCCGCTTTCATGTGAGCGCACGTCCAGCTTTGAGCAGAAAGTCTGATTTAATGGAGGAAGTCCTCTGCAGAGTGGGTCACATGACATGACATGACATGAGAGGTGGGCATGTCTACAAAATGCATCAAAACGTTTTTTGGGAAAGTAACTAACTATTTTAGGACAAAAGATTGAATAATACAGATGGTGTTGAAAATGCTTGAAAGGGGAAATAAGTTTATTTCATGATATTTGTTGGCTCTGTTCAGATAAGTGAAGGTGATATTTAAACCCCTTCAACAGAGGGAGATAATCAGTTTATTACATTTCAAGCTTTATTTTGAATCTTGTGAGCATACCACTTTAAATCAGTCGTATCTGTACAGTGAAAGCTTTTTTTTATTTTGTGTCAGTTCACTGTGTCCACAATGAGGCAGCATGTGTGCTTTTATATTGCGTGTTATTCAACACTGGATGTTGATTTTACCGCCAATTTCAATTCACACACACCTCATTTGTTAGTTTGTAACATTTATAGTGTATAAATACAAATACTGCACATCTGCAAGTTCAACTCATTTCCCTCACTTTTACTAAACCAGTATGTTCTTACGTGATCATATCTCTAACATGTCTTTAATATCTTGATGTTTATTCTGCCTAAAGTTTTGTGATCTGTGGAAATAGCAGATTTTTTGTACTTTGTCTAAATTTGTGTCAATGATTCTGCATTTGAAACAATTTGTGAAAATGTGGAAGTTAAATGGTGCTCTGCAGCTTTGACACTGAGCTATAAAAATCTAATCCAAATCAGAAATCAGGTCTCCCTGTGAGGCTGCATGACACCAGAACTTACTGAAACTCTTTTTGACTAAGACGTTTGTTTAAAGAGATGTGGATGTCATGCTGTTCAAAGTGTTCACACTTTATCATTAAAATATCCAGAGGATGCCATGTGCTGTGTTTATTTGTTGTGGGGTTGACATTCATACTGAAAGAAACAAATCACTGGAGAAGCACTTTTGTGGAATGCTTGGTATTTTATTGAGCTTGCTATATATTCAGAAGAAGTGTTTGATCTCCTCAGTCCTCAGACTGCAGATGACATGGCAGGTGATGTTCATATGCACACACAGAACTAACAGAAGTGAGCTGGCTACAGTTGAACCAAACAAAGCAATATAATGCTCGAAGACATCCATGCCCAAGACCCTCGCAATGAAATGTCAAATTCAAAACATGAACTTTAAATAAGCTCCAAAAACTGCCCCCTGTCCCCTCTCATATTCTACATTCTCTATCTTTAGTCCTCTTCCTCGTGTTCAACAGTACAGGTCTGCTCCTCCATAGTTTCTTCAGATCTCTTCCCTCTTTTCTGCCTTCACTGAGCGCTTTGGGCGTTGAGACCCTCATAGTCATAAGGAATTGTATCTGTGGGGTAAGAAAAACATGAATCATGAGAATGTAAAAAGGTGTAAAAAGCTTAAAGGGATAGGTCAACATTTTCTCCTGAGTCCACGACAAGCAGGTAGACACTACATAGACTTTTTAACTGTACTGTCTATCAGTTCAATGCTTGTATAATAAATTAGAGTCCTTCAGTGTACAGAGAGGGTCTTGATAGAGGTTTTAATGTACTGCAATACTGCATTTAACCATAGATTTTCCATATATTCCCTGGGTAAGCAGATAAAATACTTAAGTAGAAGTGCTGAGACATCACAAACCTCCTCAAAGTCATTTCTGACTTTTTTAGCTGAGCTATTAGCAAAATATGGAAAACTGCCCAGTTCGACTCTACGTGCAGTAACAAGAAAGAAATGGGCCTGGATAATTAGCTTAGCTCAAACAATGGGAGTCAACGGATATGGCTAGCCTGCCTATGCCTACAGTCAACAGATAAACTCTTCAGCACTCTAATGCTGCATTCACACCGCAAGTGACCCAGCTACCAAAATCACGTCGCCCACTGACGTAGCGTTGCGCGTCCATAAATACCTCATTTTGGTCACCGTTGCCGTCAGCTGTCACTCTGTGACTTCACGTTCACTCGAGTTTCACCGCGATCATATCATATATCATATAATAGGATGTACAAGCGGACATTATTCCAGCTGCATCATTTTCATTCACTTATCAACCACAAAACACTGCAGCTGATGCCCTGCAGCAGCATTATCTGTGAGTTTCCCGCAGTCCGTCTGGGCGGAACTAATGTCCTCACTGACTAATGTTTCCCACACGGACATGGATTGTTATTCTGTAGTCCGATGAATAACTGTCTGTCCAGGGTACCGTCACACGTGCACACACCTGCTGATTGATCAACTTTGTTTTACTTTAACATCGCGCGACACGCTATGTGGTAGTGTGAAAAGCGGCTGTCGTTAGCCTCGCCCCATCGCGGCTGTACATTGACTTTGCATGGAGAGTGATCGCTGAGGTAGTGCAAGTAGCGCCCGGTGTTTACGCACCTTAATGGTCTTGTGTGCTTATTGTGACTTTTTTTTTTAACCCTTTATGTTACATCATCTTCTGCTATCATCACTTTAGTAGTTCTGTTTACCTACCTCCAGGTTGGTTGGGCTAGAGATGTGACATCTTAAATTTGTGGGCAATTTGTATTTAACAAACGAACAGCTCACACATACAACTATGAATCAGGTCTCATCTTCACTTTAAAGAGCTATTCAAGAGACTCAACATCTCTAGTGTTTCTCTTGTTACTGGACGGACAGTGTCTATCTAATGGTGTCTATCTACTTTTCATTGACCCTGGAGTGAGGCAAGACACCAGCGTCCAGACTCACCGTTACATCTGTACTTGAGGTTGGACCAGATGATATTCTCCTGAGAGAAGCAGAACACGCCCAGTCTACCTCCTCTCATACTGGTGTCAGTAATCACTCCAGTGTCAGCCACCAGGTCTGAGCCCTCATAGAAGCGAGCCCTGAATCACAAAGGAGCCCAAATGGTTAACAGCCCACACAGTCAGAGTGTGTGTGTGTCTGGGTGTGAGAGTGTGCGTTTGTACCTGATATACCCGACCTGCGGCCTGTGCTGGAGGAACCAGCGATAGGAGACTTTGTCCTTCCAGCCCACGTTCCTCGGGTCCTTCCACAGGAGATGGACCTGGTCTTGGGTGTCTCCTGTGTGCCAGAGGGAGTTCCTCAGGTACTCACCAGGACCTGTCTTAGACTTCACTGCCTGGAGGGAAAGAGACAGCACAATAAAAATAAAAAAGTCTTCATCGTTTGGCACTTTTAAAAACAGGCTTTCCAACGCTTTGACAGCAACCAGAGAAATTGAGAAACAAAAAACCAGAATCTGGACACAAAAGAAGCAAAGCAGCAACGACAACAAGCACAAATACACACAGAAGGCAACCAAAGCACAAAAAGGACTCTTGTAATGTCATAAGAACCAAAGCTGACACAAGAAACAGCAACACGAAATAACGTGACCATGAGAACCAAATACAACCCCTGGCAAAAAATTATGAAATTATGAATCACCACTCTTGGAGGATGTTCATTCAGTTGTTTAATTTTGTAGAAAAAAGGCAGATCACAGACATTACACAAAACTAAAGTCATTTCAAATGGCAACGTTCTTGCTTGAAGAAACACTAAAAGAAATCAAGAAAAGAAATGTGGTAGTCGGTAACAATTACTTTTTTAGACCAAGCAGAGGGAAAAAATATGGAATCACTCAATTCAAAAAACAAACAAACAAAAGAACACTTCAACACACCACTAGTACTTTGTTGCACCACCTCTGGCTTTTGTAACAGCTTGTAGTCTCTGAGTGATAAACAGTACTCTTCATTAATCTGGCTCCAACTTTCTTTGATTGCAGTTGCCAGATCAGCTTTGCAGGTTGGAGCCTTGTCATGGACCATTTTCTTGGACTTCCACCACAGATTTTTAATCGGATTGAGATCCAGACTATTAGCAGGCCATGACATTGACCTTATGTGTCTTTCTTCAAGGAATGTTTTCACAGTTTTTGCTCTATGGCAAGATGCATTATCATCTTGGCAAATGATTTCATCATCCCTTCCCAATCCTTTCAATTGATGAGATAAGAAAAGTGTCCAAAATGTCCATGTAAACTTTACTGACAGCCATCTCCCCAATGCCTTTACCTGACATGCAGCCCCATATCATCAATGACTGTGGAAATGTGCATGTTTTCTTCAGGCAGTTGTCTTTGTAAATCTCATTGGAACGGCACCAAACAAAAGTTCCAGCATCTTCACCTTGCCCAATGCAGATTTGTGATTCATCACTGAATATGACTTTCATCCAGTCATCCACAGTCCAAGATAGCTTTTCCTTAACCCGTTGTAACCTTGTTTTTTTCTGTTTAGTTGTTAATGATGGTTTTCGTTAAGCTTTTCTGTATGTAAATCCCATTTCCTTGAGGGGATTTCTCACAGTTCAGTCACAGACGTTGACTCCAGTTTCCTCCCATTTGTTCCTCATTTGTTTTGCTGTGCATTTTCTGTTTTCAAGACATATTGCCTTAAGTTTTCTGTCTTGACGCTTTGATGTCTTCCTTGGTCTACCAGTACGCTTTCCTTTAACAACCTTCCCATGTTGTTTGTACTTTGTCCAGATTTTAGACACAGCTGACTGTAAACAACCAACATCTTTTGCAACATTGTGTGATGATTTACCCTCTTTAAGGAGTTTGATAACTCTCTCCTTTGTTTCAATTGACATCTCTTGTCTTGGAGCCATGATTCATGCCAATCCACTTGGTGCAACAGCTCCAAGGTGTGATCACTCCTTTTTAACTGCAGATTAACGAGCAGATCTCATCTGATGAAGATGGGAAAGGGAACTGACAGGGTGATTCCATAATTTTTTCCTCGGAATTGAGGGATTCTTTTTTTTTTTCCCTCTGCTTGGTCTAAAAAAGTAATTGTTACTGACTACCACATTCCTTTTCTTGATTTCTTTTAGTGTTTCTTAAAGGGACTGTGAGGAGAATCTATTACCGGTGACACAAAGACTCTGCTACCCATGAGCACGCGTGGCGACTGTTGTAATGCTGCGTTCCAGGAGCCTCGGAACTGGGAGTGACATCATCTCCGACTTATCTGCGTTCCAGTTGAAGTCTGAAAAAAACATCCCAATCTACCAGGCTATTCTTAGCTGCTGTTAGCACACCTGCGTTGTTGTTCACAAATATCACATGAAGAATGTGATTATCACTATGGCAGCATTTTTGTACATATAAGTCTAACAATACTATGTATACAGCTGATCTAGAGCGACACACCCCAGTCAAAAGTGCAAATAAATTGATTATTACAGGAGCTAAATGACTGTTCACACTGGGGGCATCCATCTTCGATTGTCAACTCGGGGGTGGCGAGGTTTCACCGAGTTCCCAGTCAGAAATTCTGACTTCAGGGGTCGTTCCAGCTGCAGTTTCCTACTTGGAACTTGGAAATTCCTACTTCTGACTACAACTAGAACACACCACAACACGTTACCGAAGCCAAGGCGTGTGTTTGTTGTGTTGTAGCCCGGACCTTCCTCAAAACTCTGCATTGCTTTACAACTTCTTTTTTCAACAACTTACAGGATGCAACGCGACGAGGTAATGTATCTCTTTCTAGTTACGTAGCGGTAGTTTTTGATGTGTGACAATAAGCAAATTTTGAAAAACTTAGTATCGTAGTTTTGTAGCCAGCTATATATGGCTACTAGCAGCCTGGTGCTCTTAGACATGTCCTAAAAAATATAAATTAGCTCTAGTTTAAATTGTCTTGTTCCCGAAGTTGAGTATCCAGGCCAGTCTAGCCCTGTCCTGTCCTGTCCGACCCGACCAAGAAGCTAAGAAATAGCATTTATAGATAACCTATTTTGATGCTTTAAAACTCAATGATAAGTGCGTATTTCGATCAGGCATATATCTAAAAGTGAGACTTTTTTGCAATTACTTTGAAACTCCTCAGTCCCTTTAAAGCAAGAACGTTGCCATTTGAAATGACTTTAGTTTTGTGTCATGTCTGTGATCTGCATTTTTTCTACAAAATTAAACAACTGAATGAACATCCTCCAAGAGTGGTGATTCATAATTTTTTGCCAGGGGTTGTATAAAAGATTATTGTGAAATAACATGAAATTTAACAAAATGAGATGAAGTTTGAGTTTGAAGCAGTCAGCAATTAAAGCAAAAAGAAGACATTAAAGTATCAGTGAGAAACTTATTTATAAAATGATGTAAAAAAAAAAAAAATAGAACAAATACAATTAAAACATTTAGAGCTGATAAAACAAAAGGGGAGAAGAGCCTAAAATATTCAGAAATTGATAAAAGTGCAAAGTAAACAAGGAAGAGTGAATGTAAAGAGCAGCAAAGCAGCGTGGAATAACTAAAATGAGAATTCCACATCTTATATAAATGAGGACAATGCTGTTGCTTTGGAGAGCAAACCAAAACACAAAAACAACACAAAACTGCTTCAGTGGATGTGGTTTGTCTGTGAATCGCTGATTCAGCAGTAACTTCTCAGATGATCTTTTGAAGGAATTTCCTGAACCCGGTCTATAACCAATCGTTTACCTTGAGCTGGATTCCTGGATCAGCAACCGCTCTGAATGGAGCTGCCTGCCAGTAGGTCTGCTCCGTCTGTTTCCACATCACCACGTAGAAGGAGGATGAGTCCTGATAGCCGAAGATGAAGCCAGCATAGTCATCATCAGTTACAGTGTTCACATGGAAAGTCCCCTCAAAGTCCACTCCGCTGAACGCTGTGTAGCCTGCAGATGTGAGCAGCGGAGAGAAAAACATAAAGAGCAGTTTGACAAAATAATTCACAGAGTAACATCAACTGAGACCAGACTGTAAGAAGGGTTTCTTACCAACAGCGAGGCCAGGGTCAGAGTTCATGGTCTGAACTATCTCCATACCCTGTCAGGAGGAAGACAGAAGCTGGTTGTTTGGTGTTGAAATGCTCCCAAAACTTTCATTTCAAACATCTCTCTGAGCCTTCATGTGCAGTTAGAGACAAGTTACACATTACGTCATTAGGGCTTAAAAGCGGATGCATCAGAATAGTGCTATGGAATTTCTATGGATGAATATGATACTCTACTTAAACAGCAGCAAATATTTACAACTTCCTCCTTGTTCAAAAATGTTAAAAAAAAGACATTTTATATGACTCTATGAGTAAATGTTGCATTAGCCTGAAGAAAACGTCACACTTAGTTCACTCAAGCCAAAAAAAACAAGTTTGTTACTGTTTGCAACTTGAGCTGCATCAGATATTTTACTCCTATCCTGTTCATAAAAGCATTCAGAACTTCTACCTTCCTACCCAAAGAGCATTTTTGGGTCTATTATACGTCTAATACGTCTAAATGTTCCTTAGTCGTCTAGTCTAGAGTTATAAAAATGAAAGATTTTTAAATATCTAAATGTAGACTTGACATATATTTGACGTCTAAACAAAGTATACATATAGACATCTTAAACGTTTAAATCATGTACAATAGATGTCTAAATATAGACGTCTACATTCTAAACGTTCATCTGACGTTCGTGTTTATACTAAATATAAACCCAGGTATAGACTTAGACGTTGATTAGACACCTATTAGAGGTCTAGTCAAGATTTAGATGTCTAAATTTGGACTATAACTATTAGGAGTGGGAGAAAAAATCGATACACCTAAGTATCGCGATTTTTTGTCTGCCGATTTTAAAATCAATATTTTTATTCAAAAATCGATACCGATAAATCCTAAAAACAGACTCACATGTGATGTGTATTTTTCCTGATATAGTCTGTAGGCATCATCATTGAAACGGCATGCTAAAAAATCGCAGGTAATAAATCGATCGGGAGAAAAAGTGAATGTCTAAATCTGGACTATAACTATACTATCCTGTATCTCACCCTACGGCTATCATAATTATTTTAAGTTCAGTCTTTGGAGATCAGTTATGCATCTTGCAGGTGTTGTTTTAATAAATAGTTATAGAATAATGGATTAAAGTGCAACCTCTAAATTCTGTGTAAAAACAGAATTTACATGAGTGAAATTAGGTAGAAACAAATAACTAGACATCTAACATCATTGCTCAGTGGGTAGATGGATAGGTAGATAAAAAATAAATGCATTACACCCCTACTTAAAATGCTAAAAGTGAAATCTGATTTGAAGGAGCAGTGTCCTAATTAACAAGCATTGTCAGTTAAATTGATATTGGAAAACTGGATGTTGATATTTTTTGATAATTCTCCATTGGTCTCCAGAAATACTGTGAGGTTTTGATCAGGGTTACTCAAGTGAGAAAATTGGTAATTCTACTGGAAAACATCAATACCCACAAATTTGAAGCCTGGCCTGCAAAAAGAATAGAATAGAACAGAACAGAACTGCCTTTGCTGTCATTTCACCTCACTACAACATTTTAGGCGTTCTGCTTACAAAGCAGCATGCAACAAAATACACAGAATGGATTGTAGCTGGAAAGATCTCAGGCCTCTGCAGCAGAATAGCATATTTTAAAACATCATACAGCTGCAGGGCCATATGATTAAAAATCACATTTCCAATGTGTTCAAATGTGGCCATTTTTGGCCTCAATGCGCAGAGTGAGATTTTTTTGGTAAAAAAAAATTGGTTTGGTTTTTGGTTTGGAGAAAGCACATTTCTGCTAAACGAAATGTCACATGGAATACTGATGGGAAAAGAGTCTTAAAGATTGGGGGATCAGTGGGACCTGATGGTTTAATCCTACAGGGCAGCGATGGACAACTGTATGCCCGGGGCCACATGCGGCCTCCTGCTCCCTCTTAACAGCCTGCCAGTTAATGTATAATACATTAAAAATGCATATTAATATGGAATACATTGAAAAATCAACCATATAAATAGTTGGAATATCAATAAATCCCAGAAAATACAGCTGTAACTGCCTGTCTTTCTATAAAGCAATATTTTGTGCATTAAATGCATTTGATTTTGACAAATACATTTCATTATTGGTATTAATTATTAATTTCTTTAAAAAAACAGGACATCCTCAGAAGGTCAAGGCTATAACATTGATATTCCTACAATCCAGTCCTCTGGATCTGAGGGTGACACTAATATGGCCTTTACCAAAATTGCCCATCTGTGCACTCAGAGCAAGCAGCTGGGTTGGCTTAAAAACAAACACATAAAAACACTCATCTAACATAGTAATAAACCAAAAAATGTGCAATCTAAAAATATAATACAGGACATAAAATCAAACATTAAAAAGTAAAGACTGAAAGAATAAAAATAAGGAGTAAAAACCATAAAAGGATCTGTCTAATAGGAGGATAAAATGTATGTCGAGGGTAAAAAGATATTAATTTATTTCTTATAAAGGAAACCCAATGTAAATCTTTGAAGTGTTTATTTATTGAACAGGTAATGGTGTCCAGACGACAGCAGTGACATTTTACTTTGTCATGACTCTTTCTATTTTTAAACAGTGATGAGAAGTAAAATAAATAGTCTTTGAAACATCATGAGAGAATATGTTTGAACTTCACATCATCATGAAAAAAAGTAAGAGTTTGAAGGGGATGGTTCTTGTTTCTAACCTGATTTAGGACCACCCAGTTGGGGTCAATCTGAGAGTCTCCCTCTGGATCCAGCACCACAGTCTGATAGGCTCTGAAGTCGGTCAGGGTGACCTCAGCGTTCTCTGGGCAGTGGTCGATTATGTCGATGACGTTGTCTTTGTCAAAGTCACCTTCACATGCATCTCCAACGTTGTCGTCTGAAATATGAGGAGGGAGCTCAGAGAAAGAGCAGACACTGCACTCATACTGCACCGACAGAGAGCACACACTACACACACACATGCACGTACACTGCACACGTATACACACAACACATAATACACATAATACACAAACATACACAGAAACAGAAATCAAATGATACTAACTGTCTGTGTCCTTCTGGTCTGGGTTGGGCACTAATCTGCAGTTGTCTTCTTCATCAAGTATCCCATCATTATCATCATCATCATCACATTCATCACCCTGTCAGAACAAATCACACATGTGAACTATTGTGTCAGCAAAGGTGAGATGAATCATGAAATATGATTGATCAACATAAATCAGGGAAATGTTTCAAACCATCCCGTCCTTGTCTGTGTCCAGCTGAGACGAGTTGATGACAGTGGGACAGTTGTCCTTCGTATTCTGGTGGCCGTCACCGTCACTGACACACAAATAGAACCACAGGTAAAACAAAAAAAAGAACTTTTTAGACCTCTGTCTTCATGATTCGATAAAGGCAGGAAAGCCCCAAAATGTGCTTAAAAAGACAGTCTGCAAACAATCACCCATGCAAGTTTCATAGTGTTTATAGGAAATGAGAAAAGAGATGATAAAGTGGTCACTATAAATAACATAAACTCATATCACCGCTGGAAAACAAACATAAGTGCACATTTACTGTTAAATCAACAAGGACTTGGCAGCTCCCTTAAAATTAGTAAAGTTTGATCAGGTAAAAGTGAAAGGTGGTTGAAGTCTATGCAGAATAAATGGGAGCAAATCCATTCAAACTTTCAATCACAAACTTTGCATGAGGGAAGTGTTATCAGAGACAAGGTTCTACTTTAGTTTTTAGTTATTTTATCTGCATTTATGCTTCAGGTTTTACCAGATACATGGACAACTGTATGATCAGCATTCACAATTACATGCAGAAACCAAATAAAAAGAAGTTTTGATTATAAGCAAATACAACTCTGTCTCCTCCTTAATGAAAAAGAACAGGAGGGGTGAACAATAAACAACACAGCAAAAAACATAAAAAATAAAATAAAATAAAATAAAAAGGGACTTTTAGAGGAGTAATTCAAAGTGGTTAAAAGCACAAAACCTAAAAAATTGACAATAATAAATTGCATATGTTGTGTCTCGCCTCTTTAAATAACTGGTCTATTCAGCATCCTGACTGGATAATAGCAAAAAAAGAGTGATATAGAAATGACATCAATTTATCTAAATTAGATCCATCTTTCTTAATCATCTAAGGAGGAAGTGGAGTTAATTAAGTTAAGAATGGGATTCCAAGTTTTATAAAAATTGTCAGAGCACCCCCTGATACAATGTTTAATTTTTTCTAAGTGTAGGAGTGACATAAGATCTTTTAGCCAAGAGTTAGGGGAAGGAGGGTTCTTATCCTTCCAATGGAGAAATATACGTCTGCGGGCTACCAGAGATGCAAAAGTGATAGAAGGGGATTCCTGTTTTAATTAATGAGCAGAAGAGGTGTTATTACCTCTGCCAGGAGGTTATGTTATTGCCGGCATCTGTTGGTTAGTTAGTTAGTTAGTTTGTTTCTCTGTAAGCAACATAACTCAAAAAGTTATGGACGAATTTCGCTGAAATTTTCAGGAAACAAGGAACAAATGATTAGATTTTGGGAGTGATCCGAATCACTGTCTGGATCCACCATGACAAAAAATGCGATTTTCGTGAAGAACTACTGAACTAAAATAGATACAGTATCATTATGAAGCCAACTGCTCATGGTATGTTTTCATGGTCAAGGAATCTAAATATTTAGATGAAATAAAGGTAGGACTAATATTTATGGTAAAATCACAAAATGGGGAGGACTGTGGCGCTAGCGGAGGTCTGCGCTCTCCGAGTGCTTTTCTAGTTTAGAACAGTATATGTGTTTTTTATGATTTCTGGATGCTGGTTTCATTTCTCCTACCTGATTCGACTCATAATATTCCTTCCACAAAACACAGCCCTCGAAGGCAGGAGACTGCTCTGTACTGAGCTTCTTTATGTGATTAAACAATATTGACCAGTAGTTAATTCATGCATCAGATCATTCCAGCGGGCTTTACCTGTCTATGTTGTCATCACAGGTATCTCCTACAAGATCATCATCTGAGTCAGACTGCAGGGAGTTAAAAACAGACAGTCAGATTTAAAGCATACTGTAGATTCATCTTTGTCAGGTTATTGTTTGGTTCATCACCTGGTTGGGGTTGAACATATCAGGGCAACTGTCACAGGCGTCTCCCACCCCGTCCTTGTCTTTGTCCGCCTGGTCTGTGTTGGGAACTCGTGGACAGTTGTCAAGAATGTTCTTCAATCCTGAGTACAGAAAAAAACAAAACACCTCTTTGTTTTTTTATGTCATGTGTTCAGACCCTGGCAGAAGGGGAATAAAAAGCAGCATGACAGAATGCAGCATGGAGACAGCGGCTGTCAAATGCATCAGCAAACGGCAGTGTTTGTTTAAGGCAAAGGTGAAATAGTTTCCAGTGGCCTTCAAGGCCTGGCAGAGGCTTAACGTGGAAAAATGCGTTCAGAGAGAGACAGACATGACCAAGCACTCAGCAATCCAGGCCTGGAGTTAAAGACATCACCAAACGAGCAAGAGTTTGGAGTTCTGCCAGTATGAGTGAGCAGGGGTCACCGCAAAGAGTCTAAACATGCAACCTGCGTAAACATTAAAGGTAAACACCCCGAGGTAACAAGTAAAAACTGTTTCCAGTGGAACGAATGAGAGCTGCTCTAAAAGGGCAATCGGATGAGGTATGTGAGAAAAGTTTGTGGGACAGCACGTCCGAGTCCAACACTTTAACATTTAACACTGTTTTCTTCAGGGTTTTTTCCCCCGCGTTAACAAAGCCTGTGCTGTTTTCCTGAGAGTGTGATTGAGTGGAGAGGATGTGGATGTGAAACAGACACAGAATGATCTGGAGGATGTTTTGAACAGATTAAGCGGTGCCCTTCTGTATTTTCCAGCAGACAGGGTGGCAGGGGTTTTGTTCATGTCCAGACGGGCTGCGGTCTGGATAGCTCTCACACACGCGGTAGTCTTTTAAAGTGATTATCAGCCATTAGGCTTCATGACGCATGCCTCACTTTACTGACTCTAATTAATGCAGTAAAGCTGTTATAGTGTCATTACTACACCTCACACCATTAAACTATTTTTGGTCACTATAACCATTTAAAACAGGGGTGTTAAAACTTCTGTTCAATGAAGGACACGCACAAAAACATAAATGTGACTAGACCACTCTGATACTTGTCAGCTTCGGTGTATTTAACCCTAAGGCTCACCTGACACACCAGATGACTATCTAATATATTCCCCTTGTTCGTCGGGGCAACAGCCCATTGAAAGTGTTTGGTAATAGACAAAAAGTTTATCTGGCAGGTGATTGGACCATCATTCTATCAATCACTTTCATTATGGGACAATCAGTTGATGTAGCGGGTGGGAACAGTGGAGGAAATATGGTACAAATTTTACATACGTTGAAATAATAAAAACATTTTAGTTTCATTATATCGTTGTTTAGATATCTTCATCACTTTCAAAAATGAATGTAAAAGAGAAATCAGTCCCTATCACATGTAGAGCTGCAAGTTACAGGGGAGCAAGTGGCATACAGTATTTTGACATCATGTTTGTGGTAATGTTGTAAAAAACTGCTTGAGGACACATTTTCTGAAAGGTGGAGCAAAGTATTGAAGGTAGATGGGTTTGCAGACAGACTGTGGAATGGGACCATTACTGATTTAGGGTTAGCTATTCACTTTTAAGAGAGCCCTGGGTGCCCCACCAGTATAATTTCAAAAATATTTGTGGGTGGCAACTTAATAAATGATGGGTATAGTCTTACTTCTTTGACAACCTTCTGTGAAGACACCATGTTAGCCTGTCTGATTTAATGATCCTGATTTAAGGCAAAATATGACCTCTTTAAGATTAATAGAAGTTAAAATGTTTGAATTATTGAAAAACTTAACCTGTTTGGCTTTTAGCTGATTTTTTCCTCAGTTCTAAGATGCTACAACAAATTTAACTTAGCACAATACATCAATAATGCGCAAGCATCAATCAATACTCAAATACACATCAACAAAGCTACTTAATAACAGTACTTGGAGTAAATGTCATTGTCGTAGTTACTTTAAAGGCAACTTTCAGGCATATGTAAAAAATGTAGAAGAAATTATAGATTGATGAGTTTCACAGAAAGCCTCATAGACCCATTCCCGAACTTAAACAGAACATATGCTACTTTAAAGTAATCAGAAAAACGTAGTGCTTTCCATGTGTAATCCTGTGATCAAAGTCTGCGTAAAGCAAAAATAAATTTGTGTTGACACAGAAACATGTGTCATTGACCACTGAGCCAAATTAGAAAGACTCATAAGGTTTGACCAATTTAGCCAAAAATTGTGGAAAACTGTGTATTATGGTTGTGGTTTATTACATTAAGGAGCTGTTATACATGAACCCTGGGGCGGAGCAGACTGAGCATGACTGGTGCTGTATTCACTGTAACTCAGCTGACATCAGTCAAGAAATATTCACGATAGGCCACATTTCATTTTCTTTCTGTGAGCCAAATAAAAATGGACTATGAGCTGCAGTTGGTTCACAAGCTGTAGTTTGGACTCCTGTGATTTACAACAAAGGCAGCTGCTGCATAAATCACTCACCGTCTCCATCCATATCATCATCGCACTCATCTCCCAGGCCGTCCTGATCAGTGTCCCTCTGAGACGGGTTTTCAATTGTTACACAGTTGTCGCAGGCATCCCCATGAAGGTCCTTGTCACTGTTACGTTGATCCACATTTGGAACAAGCCAGCAATTATCCTGGGGCAGAAAATATAGATTTTTCAATCTGAAATGGCCTTGTGGAAAATGCACCATTGTGTTCATTATTTTTGTAGATCATGTATGACCATGAGAGTAACCTACATCAATGTTCATAATTCCATCACTGTCTGCATCATCGTCACAGGCGTCACCCATCCCATCTCTGTCTGCGTCCTCTTGTCCAGAGTTTGGTACAAACACACAATTATCCTGAAAAAAACATTCAAAGTATCCAAACATTAGCATCAATCCTTAGCAGAATAGGAGAAAAAAGAGGTGTGTAAATGAGATGTGAGTACCTGAGCACAGTTGTTGTCTCTGCACTTGAGCTTAGTGTCTGGATATGCATCGATGTCTGTGTCCTTTCCACACACGTACCCATTACCTGCCCAGCCTATACCACACTATCCCACAAACACATCCACGCACAGAAAGGACATATCATGATGTGGATGAAAAACTGAAGTGACAACTATCAACAAAAAAGAAACAGCAACAAAAACATGACAATGAACTTGCCAACTGCTTTTTTAAGTCTTACCATGCAGCTAATACTGCCGTCCCTCTCCACCACACACTCGGCGTTGATGTCACAGGGGTTGGGTTGACCATTCGGGCACAGCCTGGTACCTTGGCAGCCGCTCACCTGGTCGCCTGTGAAGCCAGTTTTACAGTCTCCACAGCGGAAGGAGCCCTGGTGAGGACATTATACAGTGAAGAAGATGTGTTTCTACTAAAAAGTGGTTTATCATAACGATGGACTTACCATGGTGTTGTGGCAGTGTGAGTTCGGAGTGCAGCCTGCATTCTCAGGTGGGCCCAGACACTCATCGATATCCTCACACACCTGAAATTAACAAACATAAATCAAGATATGTATATATGTGTTTACCACCTCGGTCAAGAAGGTTATGTTTTTGCTCATTTGTCAGTTTTTGTCAGTTTTTTGATTGGGAGTAAGATGACTCAAAAAGTTTTTCTCAAAAGAAGTGATGACATTTTGATGATATTCCAAATCTGGTTGCAAAATCCAAGAATGTTTTTGAAATATATGTAACATTGACAGACAGGGCAGTTTTATAAGTTATGGTTACATTTTGGTCAGAAGTTTGTCTGTTTTTTGTCCGTCTGATAATAAGTCAAAAAGATTGGACATATTTTTAGAATGTCACCATTTTAGCCTTTTATTTTCTGTCCTTCTTTGTTTTTTAGTCTATTTTTCTTTTATTTGTGTTTCAGTCTTTTTTTATCCATTTATTTTTTGGCATTGCTCAAATAATTTTAGCTTCTTCATCTTTTATTGACTTCTTATTTGTTTACTTTAACAAACTGATGTCTTTGTTTACTTTTATTCAGATTGTTTATCTTTGCTTCATCTTTCGTCATTATTTTAACCTTTTTATTGAAGACTTTTAAGCTAATTGTGTTACTGTTCTGTCTCTTTTATTATCTATATTCTACAGTTTTATTATTGTCTTTTATTTTTATTCATTTATTAATGTATTTTATTAATTTTATTTATTTATCTTTAGCTTTCTTTGGTCCTCATGGTCTCAGTTTACCAGCAGTGTTCCTGTATTGTCTGGGTTCCTATGACATATGGAGGGGGCCCTTAGATTCATGGGGCTGGAGTCACTGGACATGGACCCGTCCATGTTAGTTAGCACCATCAGGGTACAGTTGCACTTGGGTTCTGCTGTATCCTGGGGTGTTGTGTCTCCAGCCCTGTGGGGTCAGGGCCTAAAATAAAACCTAAAACCTAAATAAAGTTTTTTATTATTATTATTATCATGGGGCAATGAAACAGTGAGTGGATTTTGATCTTCAATGTAGATGTTGAAACAGTTTAAAAAAAACAAAAACAACGATTTGTTAACATTTTCAGAAAGAGCAGTTTTCACATTTTATTATAACTCGCTTAAGAATGTCAGTAGTGCCTTGGCAGAGTTTTGTGCTTTCTAGAAGTTGTTATTGTAAATATTTGATCGGTCTCTCTATTTAATCATTTACGGTCATTGCTGCTAACACTTCACAAAATACTACCGTTATGGCTACCTTAACAACAACATAGAGGGAAATGTAATTAGGTCAAATTCACGGCCTAAGCATCTGTACATTTATCTTAATCTTTTTTTCTTTTTTTTGGCTCTTAGTGTATTTGTCTCTTCTCGTCTTTCCCTTTATGGGTTTTCTCTCCCCTCTCATAAACTGTCACAGTCTTAGCAGAAACCTGTTCAAGACTACCTGCCTGCCAAAACAAGTATTTTCTCTTGCCACTGTAGCTCTGCCAAATGCTGCTTAGTACTGTAGTGAATTAATGTTGTAAATATTAATAATCTAAAATAAAGCATGAAAAATAATCAAATGACTGAACCGTGTGGTCCAGACCTGCTCAGGTGATAGATGCTAACCATGTAGTAGTCATGCACCAAGGAGTCATTTATATGTGTTTATAGATGCAGTATAAAGAATTATCAGTGCTTTAGAGATGCTGAGTTAGTGTTTACTCATGCTTGTCTTATGGTTAATAGTGTATTGTTATTATAGAGAGCATCCAAACTTGCAGCTTGTTCATTTTTGTTCTACCTGTTTGTTTGTCTTTGCATAAGACACTCCCACTCCAGTTAGCTCAGGTCCGGTGTATCCCAGAGGACACTGCCCACAGCGGAAACCAGGAGCAGTGTTCACACACGGCACCCCGGGGAAGCACGGGTTGAACTTACACTGAAACACACACACACACACACACACAAGAAAATAAGTAACAGCTTACCTGTGCCACTGACACCTAAAGGTAGCAGATTATCCTCATACCTCATCCACGTCATCACAGTTCACCCCATCTCCTGTATACCCATCTGGACAGGGGGCACACCGGAAACCCCCCGAGTCTGTGGGGATGCACATGTCCTGTGTGAAGCAGGTCCCAGGTTTGCAATGAGTCAGATGCTGAGGCTGAGGCTGAGGCTGCGTGACAAACTGCCCTGGAGTTGGAGCCTGAGCTGTGTTAGTAGGACTGCCTCCAAGACCTGCTCACACACACACACGTGCAGATATGTGAAAACTGAAGTTCTGAATCATTTTCAACGTGTAAAATTGAAAACTAAAATCTTACCACAAGGAAGACACTCAGAGATGGTGTTCCTCAGAAAGTTTGTCTCCTTAATCTAAACCAGAAACAAAAAGAATGTTAAATGATTTATCAGTGTGTAACTATTTGTATGCACAGACCTATTTTCAATCTTTAATACCTCAGAAACTGGAATGGAATAAAAAAGTGTGCACACCAAAAGCTGCTTCAGAGTCAACTGAAAGAATATCATCACTCCATGTGCAAACCTTTTTTGTCTTTATGTCACTGTTTTGCATCTGTGTTTGAGTTTTTTGAATGTGCATGTCATTTTCTTCATTGTGTATAAACTGCTTCCTAAGAAACTAGCCGTACTAAAAGTCTGGACTATGACCTGAATCACTCCAGACAGTGGAACTGCAGCTCTTGTACTAATCACCAACGATCAGTTTCCACACATTCAGTATTGTTTCAATGCGTGCCAGGTCTGAGACCCTGGACTGTGCAACAGGGATCTTATTGCTCCAGGCTTTTTGTTTGGTGCCTTATCTCGGGACAAATCCTTCGGCTTTAAGCGATCATCTGAAATCACTCTCTTCTGTCTCCTATGGGTTTTTTATTTACTCAGCTGCCTGTTTTTGAGGTTACATCAGGTCTAAAAATAGAAGCCTCGCTGAGACTCTGCGTGTCTTCGGAGTCTGGATTTAACAAATCACAACAAATCACTGCTTTAATTAAAAAACCAATCTTACCCCAAGGAAAAGGAAATTCCAAATGGTTGTAAAGCAGCCAAAATTCCTCCTCCTCTAAGTGTTGATTGCCCACTGAAATAGGAGACTTATTCATTTTTTAACACCAGAAGTTCTCAAAAGTTTTCCCTTTGTTTGTTCTTCCTGTTATTAATGCAAAGATGTGACAAAATTGTTCTAAACAGGCGATAGTCATCAAAATTTTCAAGTCTCTGCTTGTTCAACCTTTAAAAATCTCTGGCTGTAGTTTAATGTGTATGTGTATTAGTTTGAGGCATAGAAATGATATCAGTACTGGGAGATATTGCTTACATAGTTGAATGCGGTATAAGCAGATTTACTGCAAATATAAAGACTGTACATATCACATTAAGATATTTAGAGTTAAGTTTGAATTTTAGCTTTAAGTTAAGTTTTAGATTTAAGTTTAGAGTTTCATTTATACTCATTAGACCTTTATGTTTAAAATACCATCGAAAACCAGGGTTGGGCAAGTGACTTGAAAACTGTAACAACTTAGTTTTTGCTTATTACTTTTAAAAAATGTAATCTGATTGCTTTTCTTATGGTACACTCCATTAGATCTCAGAAGTTGGATTCTCTGAGTTGCAAATTAGATATTTCAAAAGGAACGCCCGCTTTGACCAGAATCTCTAACAGGGAAGCTGACAAAATCTTCAGGTACCCCATCTTTACCAGCTCACGGCTGAGATTTCTTCAGCTTGGATGTGACATAATTCCTTTTTCTCACATTAGAGTTCCAAAAAAAATGTAACGCACCATCATCACTTAGAACCAAAGGTAACTGATTACTTTACTATGAAGTTATCTGTTTAATTAGCCTGACCAAAAAATGATAAACAGCACATTTAAGACAGAGTCTGCTCTTTTCCAGACACAAACTCAAAACTCACATAATATTTAGAAAATGAAGATTGCTCTTTCTCTATGTTGTGTTAAGCTTCTTACCACTGTGTGAGCACATCATCATTAACAGCACGCCTCACAAAAAGTACCTAAGATTTTTTGTAAGTAATGTCATTGTTTTTTAGAAACTGTAATCCTCTACTTTGCCAGCTACGTTAAAATAATACGATAACAAGTTAGTCAGAGCCAGATGCTCTTAAACTGAAAGGGTTTTCTGAAAAACTGTACCCAATATATTATTATATATTTAGCCAAATCCCTGTTTTTAGATCAGTAGTCATCAATATTTTGAATAATCAATCAGCCAAATCAAAATCCTCTATATCCTCCACCATGCTGTGAATGTTTCTCCAGGTCTTATAGCACACTATTTTAGCGTAAGGTCCAAATAGGTAACATGTTCTGAGAAACCAAAAATAGGTCCTGAACTAAAGCTTGTTTAATTTATTGCACTTGAGAAGAACTTGATATCATGTGGTATTTCAGCAATTTGGCGGTATAAACTCAAAACCAGTTGTTTTGCAGACAAGTAAACAGGGATCATGCATGGTGAAGTGCTAACTCAGGGTGTGCTCTCAAACCTGACCTGTTTTTTGTGTCAGAAAACAATCTCAATTTACTGCTAAATATATAGTTTAAATATGATACACCTGTAATCTAAATAAGTCAAGTTAGATATTACAGTGTTTCCACATTTGAAAATGCTCAATCACTGGTAAATTTGTATTCTTTTTAATGCCTGGTTTACAACAAATATACTTTTACTGTAGGAGTAAAAGTCAGCTCGAGTACAGATGCCGCAGAAGAGACACTGTTTTACCATTGGGAAAAAAAACTGTTCACAGAGGAATATCAGTGTCCACTGAATTGAGTTTGGAAATGTAAGCATTTCAAATGTCAGCAAAAATCTGTTGCTTTGTGTCCCTTGCCTCCCCTTTTCTATCAGAAAAAAATTACAGAGCAATTCACCTGCTGGTTGAGCAGCTGCTTCATCTCAGCCAACATGCTCTTCAGCTCCTGCATGGTGGTCTGCTCCTGTGTTACTCTGCCCCCCTGAAGACCTGAGGGGGAAATTCAAATAAAAAAAAAAGTTTAATTTAATATGGCTGCATATGTTTAATAAGATATTGTTATTCAGTATTTTCCACTCTGTCCTCACTCAGCAGCTGCAGAGCCTCCCTCGCAGAGGCCCGAGATTCAGTGTGATCCATGGAGCAGTCCTGCAGAGTGGCCACATTGTCGATAGTGTCCTCTATGACGAGCTTCAGGTCGGTCAGTTCATCCTGAAGAAAAAACAAGAAAGGGACTACAATTAAAAAGGATGAAAGAACGCATTGATTGAGATATCCAACAACTCAGTAGGCTACTCTCTTATTTCTAATATATTTATTATTTTTGTACCTTTTCTGTTCAGCTTTTGTCTGTGGTCCTAAACAGTGGTTCTCAACTAATGTTCCTTAAAATCTACCAACACCTCCCAAACTAGAAAATTGTGACATTTTTTAACGTTCAGTGACATGAAGTAAATTAATTAAATATGCTAGGGTCTGAACTTTAGATGGAGCAGAACATTTTTTCAGATGATTTGACAGAAGGAAATATGTTCAAACAGTGCATTCTAAGGAGACCCAAGTGAAAGTGTATGCACATAAACAGTATTTTCACTGTTTTCAGGAAGTACAGAGTAAATTTTAGTTTTTGACCAGATCCTGTATCTTAGAAATGTAATATCAATCATATGAAAACCAGCTTTGCTATCCCAAGAAAATATGAAAATTAATTGTAAACTGTTATAGCCAATTATTACGTCACATTGCAGGAACTAATCACATTCATGAATGTAGACACGGTCAAGGTTAGCTTCTGAAGTCCAAACTGAGCATCAGAATCAGGAGGTGGATTTAAGTGAGTTTGAAGGTGGCATAATTGCTGGTGCCAGAAAGGCTGGTTTGACAGTTTCAGAAACTGCTGTCTAAACTGTCTAAACATGCACAACTGTCTAAGGTTTACAAAGAACGGTCTGAAAAACAGAAAGTATCCAGAAACTGGCAGTTGTCTGAGTGAAAATGTCTTACTGATGCAAGAGATTAGAGAATGGCCGGAGTAGACTGAGAGTCTAGAAAGGTTACAGTATTTCAAATAATCATTCATTACAACCAAGACCATTTCTGAACACATTAAATGTCCAGTCAGATAGGTTTCAGCAGCAGAAGTCCACATCGGGTGCCACTCCTGTCAGCTAAGAACAGGTAATTTAAGCTATAATTCATACAGGCTCACAAATATTGGAAGATTGTAAAAATGTTGCCCGATCAAATGATTCTCAAAATCTGCCACAACATTCAGATGTAGGGTCAGCATTTGGTATGAACAACATGAAAGTAAAGATCCATCCAGACTAGCATCAATATTTCAGGCTGATGGTGGTGTAATGGTATGACATTTAGCAAAAGGGAGTCCAACCAAGTAATAACAAGGCATACCTAATAAAGTGGTCAGTGTATATGTGACCCACTGACGGCAACTCTGTGACCTGCTTTCTACCCCTGGCCCACCTGTTGATTAACAATGGTCTTAGTAATAATTATCTTTTTGGCAAAAGTTTATCTAACAACAATAAAGTACTGGTTAAGCATAAGTTTGTTACAGGTAACTCCTGACATATTAATACTGATATGTATAAACACTCTAATAAATTCTGAACTCAGTATTAGCATTAGCAGTAGTTAAGACTTAACTCTCTATCAAAAAACAGCCATCATTATTTTAAGTTTAATTATTCATTCAAATTACATCAATAAACTGTGTTTACTTGTCACTGATAGCATTAGTCACATGGCCACAGTGAAGGTCCAAAGGGAAAAATAACTAATACATGGGCTTTTAAACTTTTTATCTCTGAAATTGCCATGTTTACATCTAATGAAAACCACAGGAAATCCACGATATTAATTGAAACTGTATGTTTTATGCACTTTGAAACTTCTACAGAATCCAGGACAATATTTCCCACCGCAGGGATGAAACTCCACTTATAGCTGTGTTGAATGAATTTCCTATTTGTTTGTATTAACAATATATTTTAATTTTGGAAGTGAAAAACAAGAAAACATGTACTATCAAAGTACAATTGAGTAATAAGATGACATCAGCTTGTGCAATCTGCTGTCACTCCAAGTTTCAGTCCAATATTTGTGTCAGGAATATTATCTATTGAAGTGATAATCCAATCAAGTTTACGTAAATGCATGTCAGGGTTAGGAGACGTCAGTTCAATGCTACTAAGTTCCTAATATACAAACACAGTGGAGCATATGACAGCATTAACCCCCTATTTGCTCCTCTCTGGGTTTTCTCCATTTAAGACGAGGCTTGGTAGAAGTATTGCGCTGGCTTGTCTCCTCATTGATCAGTGCATCCAAAGGAATGATTTTCTTTCCTGCTTAGGCAGTGTTACATGAGCGATATTACATGAAAGCTATTGAACAATTACACACACTTAGGCCAGGGTTACAAAAGCATGAACACAGTCCTGCGTTTACTAAACCATTGGTTCACTTTGAACAAAAATGCCCCTTAAACACTCAGTTTTTACTTCCTGGTGTTAATTATGTAATAGCTTTACAGCCCCAACCTACATGAGTGCTTGTTGTTGGCAGATGTCATGACTGTTTAGAAAGGTTGCCTCGTGGCCTGTGACCCCTGCTTTCCCCTCCCATCAGAGAACATTTGGGCATCCAATCAACACAGAGCTCATTATCATGGTCTCCTGTAGCCTCCATCCAAAGGGGAGGGAAAACAGTTGCATCTGATCCTCAACTGAGAAGAAATTTTTCAGTTTTTAATTCAACTTTAGTCAAATCCTTGCTCAATTGACACCCAAGAGATTATGTAAACTGTCAAAAACACAAAAGAGAGCACCAAAACAGTTATAGACTGCTGAAGAGCACCAAATCAGCAGTTTGGAACTGACATTCAAAATCTAAGGTCTGATCAAATTAATTGAAATATGAACCAGTAAACCTGGTTCTGAAATCAGCAACCCTTGAACATTCAGTCGGGACTGTGGATCTCTTTTTCACCTGTCTGCTCGTCTGCAGAGTCCTGAGTGCAACCTTATTGGGACCCTGTTGAATGGACCCAAAAGCAGCAGGAAGGTCATCCAAAGTGTGCGCCAGTGTGCAGTCTATGTAGATGTAGAGGCGAGACGGGCCGCGCTGCAGACCAATGGCATGGAGCATCACATGGTGCTCATTACCATCAGCCAAGGACGGGTGGTTGAAACTGGTTGTGCTGAATCTGCCATCAGCTTTCAGGTACCGAAGGATCACTGAGGGGGGAGAAGAGAACATGTGAGACAGGAGATGGGAAACACAGAGTCATGCTGTAACACAGAGAGCTCATAGAGTCATCTGTCTGCATAATAACTCACCCTTGCTCAGTTTGGCCTGCACGCTCAGCTCCAGGTACTTGGTGTTGTCTTGTGGGTTGATGACACTGAACAGAGAGGTAGGGGCTTTGTTTTGGAGCCTGAAGGAAGAGAGGAGGAAAGCCTCATCTCGGCCTTTGTTTTTCAGGCTTCCCTGGAGTAGGTCAGGCAGGCAGTCTGGAGACACCAGCAGGTCATAGACTAACACAGAAGAGCAGGGTTAGAAATCTTTGTTATAGTGCTGAAAATGTGATTTAAGTTAAACTATACAGATGAAGATTATTCAGAATTTCCTAAGGATTGATATTGTTGATCTGGGTTGTCCCACCTGACTTCATTCCTCAGTTTGCATTTATTTTCAGTCTCTGATATGTTTGTAGTATTCACCAGCAGTACTTTAAACACTCAAGATGCGCTTATATTTAGACACTGAAAAAGTACAATGAATGTTTCCAAATGCTTTTCTTAAATCCAGCAGGTAAGCTGCCTGTACAAGGGTTTTTAATGAGGTGGTGTGGTGCAAACGTAATCTAAGACTGCAGACATACAGGATAAGATTGATAGCAAAGATCTTAACATGTTGTCTAAGAAATGATCAGACAGCAACATGTGAAGCTTCGTCTTCAGCACAAGGTGGTGCATGTCACTTTGTTAGAAAAAAAAGAAAAGGAAAGGAAAGAAGACTTGCAAATGCACTTGGATGACTGTAAATATATATTGGTGGCCCAGTGAAGTATAGTCTATGAGTGGGGTACACTATTATTGGTAAACAGATGCATATTTTAATTGTTTTCAACAAGTAAACTTTGGTCCCAAAAGTCACAGAACAGATATTTTTTAAGCTTCCTTCAAATTCCACCCAAACTTTAGATGTTGGGATATCCATAAACAAGATTGTTTCTAGACACACTGGGGCCCCAGAGGGACCATGGAGGCCCTCCTGGCCCAACATCAGTACAATGATTCAATCCACAAATCTTTTATTTTAAATAACAAAAGGGCACAATCATGTAAATAACCAAGACTAAACGAAAACTTCACAAACCATTTATAAATAACATAACAAATATAACTGACATGTGCAACGTCTTCTGAATGGCACAAAAACAACAAAGTAAAAAAAAAAGTTTTTAATATTCTTTCGTTCCATATCCAGATCCTTTCCTGTGCAATTTGTTTTTAAAATCTCTTTCTGCAGACCTTGGCTTGTGCAAATGCAGCTATAATGTCTTCCATATCTCAATCTCTTGTTATTTTTTTCTCTTTTTGCATGCCTTGAGGGATACCTTCACTTAATTTTCACTTTGGCGAAAAAATCTGCAAGAATCGCTGCGGAAAGCCGGCTAGTAGGGGGCCGATAGGGAGATTCTCAATGTGTCGTTGCAGCGTCTATGGGGGTTTCAGCTTGTGTTGCTGATATGGATTAATATCAACTAATATCAATCAATATCAACAATTGCTGCTAGCCAGCAACAGCAAGTACGGGGCCCTTTGGGGGTTCCCAATGCATCATTGTGCAGTGTCTAAAGCAGTTCAATCATTTTATCATTGATATGGGGCAATGTCAGTCGTCTATCGTGGCCCCTTCCAGCTAGGCAATTGTCTGGCTTGCCTTACCCATTGTGACGTCTCCGCCCCTCCACCCCTCAGTTTCAGCCCTGCTAAAAACAGGCTGTTAATGCGCACTTATGGGCCGCTGATCCATGCGTTAGAGGAGTAATCTTAGACAAGAAACCTTCCACTGCGAATGCCCTGCAGGCTCTTACTGGCATTGTTCCTGCCTTAATCACACTTCAGACAAACAAACAAAATTTAACATTAACGTACAAAAATATGAGGCATGTTGATCCTACACAGCCCTGACAGACACGCAGCCAACTGAACAGTTTAAGGTGGAAGTGGTCATGTAAAGGTAGTGTCTCCAAACAGCTGTATGAAGAAAATAACAGAGAAAGGTGTCTGCAGATCTTTCCCTATCTATTCACTTAAAAGAATTGATCTCTAGTACTGAATGTGAACCTTTACAGCTATCATATTCATCGTTATCCTTAGCTGGTGATGCCACTGTTGTTTTCCTCCTACTCTATTCATTTTGGATTGCTGTGTTTTTATGACACAACAATGACACTCATCAACAAAATGTTTGTCTTGAGGGCGGAACAGAGAATCTGTAGTATTAGGAGCAAACTCAAGACCTTCCTTTTTAGTCTTGTTTTTGACTGACCTTAATTTCACTTCAGGCAATTTTATTTACTCGTCCATTTTTATTTTTATTTTTTAAATACTGAACTACATACATATATAAGCTGTTAGTTTTATCCTTTTTTTATTTTCTTATTTTGTGAAAAACATTACAGAGAGGTTGTGACACAATAGTGATGAAGAAATACAAAAAGTAATATAATATAGAAAAAAGACATGTTACAGTAACATGTTGGTAAGGCAGAATATCATGTTCTGGGGTGTTTGTGTAAGGGTGTGTGTGTGGGTGTACCCATTTAAGGAGGGTAAATGGGTTAAGGGTTAAAGGGGCCTAAATTATACAGACACAACATGCAGAAGAGAAACAGTATCCTTAATGCATCAACCAGAAAATAACAATTATAATAATAGTGATGATGATAATAATAATAATAACAATCATTATAATCATAATAATCATAAAATACAGCAGTAACTCACTAAATAATGGTAATATAAGTATCTTCATGAGATAATAATATTTGTACAACTTATAATATAGTAGAGTATTTATATAAATATGATTATGTAGCTTAAAAGGAAAAGAGAAAGATATGAAGAAAAGAAGACATTTGTCTTAGTTTACTATAACTATGTGATGTAGAAAAAACAGGATAGTTGTCATAAAAAAACAAACCACATAAATAAAAAATTAATTAATTAATTAATTAAAAAAAATGTTTTATTATTAATAATTTATTGTTTATCTCAGTCTATTTATATTAAGAAGCATTTGGAATTTTTAGTGTCAAATTTCTTAGTGTTTCATTGTCCCACTCATGTTTCTTTACAGGTTTTTACATGTTGTTTTGTTTTGTACATTGCCCTCTATTCTTACTGTAGTTCCTTACTTGTGTATTTATCATAACTATTTTTATTTCAATATAACTCTTCTTTTATATTCAGTGTTTTCTTATGATGAACTCATGATAAAGTTTCCTCAGTTACTCACTCCCACACTTCTGTTTCATCCAGGTCTTTAATAAATCTATTTTTGCTTGTTGTTGTTCAATATGGGTTTACTTTATTCAGCATTATTCATGCCTGTCTTGCATGTTTTATTGTTGTTGTTTTTCTCCATCTAAAGCACATTGTGCTACATTTTTTGAATGAAAAGTGCTACAAAAATAAAGTTTGATTTATTGATGACACATGTAAGAAGAGATAGACTTTGGTGGTGAACTGAATCTGGATCTAATTCCAGAGATTTTTTTTTTAATGAATTGGTTTACTTTTTTAATATTAACTTGACTAATAAGCCAGTAATGCTGTAAAAAATTAAATGCAGATGTACTTCAAGTGAATCCAAGACTGGATTGAGTTGGATCCAGAGGAACTGTCCTGGCAGAGGTTTGTGCTCTCTGAGCTCTTGTAGTTTCAATCATTTCCTCTCTGTGAGACCTGATCAAGCTGGTGCTTGTGGCTGTGGCAGTCATGTGTGTAATATTGTTTTCCAGGACAAACAGAATTATGTTTAAAGTTCCGGGCTGGTGTTGTTTTCTCTGGTAGCAGTTTGTGAGCAACTGTCTGTTAAAGATGCAATAATGCTTCAAAATTCTTCAGTAAGGCTTCTGCAAATAGATTCATGTATTAGAAAAAAAGATCTTGTGGATTTACCATGGACGATAAATCCAGAGTACGATAAATCCAGGGAACTTAAAGTGCTAAGATTCTCACTGCTGCATTTCAGGACTCATAACTGCTCAGCTCCACCTCTGACCTTTCATACTGATGAACTCTTTTCAAAGCAACCTCCTCCAACATCATCAGTGTGTGAGCGTGGTGTGAATGAGTGAGTTTAGCCCAGGGTTGTAAAAGGCAACAGAGCTTTTTAACAGCTCATTTACTTTTTGAAACACACTACTTTCTAGAACATTTACAGCCCCAAAAAGCTCAACATCTGGGAAACTATTACAAGTAATGACCTCTGTTTTTCTTAATATTAGTGAACAGTTTGTGTCTTAATGTCCATGGCTCATCCCCACTGCTGAGTCAGAGCAGTAGTCCTTTATTATGTGTGACAGTGTCTCTGAGTGTGTGTGCACATGCGTGTGTGTGTGTGCACATTTATGTTTGTATCCTGCTGTGTGTTTTATGAAGTGGCGGACTGAAGTTTCAGAAAGGAGCAGCAGTAAACTCTTTCCACTAAAACTAGACCAGCACCTCGCACCGCCTCATGTGCATGAACACAATCACACATGTACACAAAAACAGTCACACACAGCCAGGAGCTGATGTCAAGACTAATGTGCAGGGGTAGGAAAAAGTATGGAAACATTTATGTGTAGGTTCCAGGAAATCAAGTGTTGCACATGCACTTTCTCAAATGGCAGGTAGAGCTGATTTTTTTCACCTTTATGTAGGTCACACTTTCTTTTCTCCTGTCAACTTTTACAAACCACAAAACCTGAACAGCAGGCAAACCAGACAAGTAATTACCCCTGCAATGTGTGAAATGATAACACAAAAGAGCAGGTTATGCATGCATGAATACAAAATCAAACTTGTGCTGACCGATGGAGCCAGTGTTTTCAGAGAGCATGAGTTAGAGAGAACTCACCGATGCCTTGAGCTGTGACAGTGAGCACCAGCTGCTGCAGGAGCACAGACAGAGCCGCCGCTCTGGACCACACACCCATCATCAATGCCTCAGTGTGGGACACACTTCAGGATGAAGCTGGAAGGAGATTTGTTTGTCCTTTAAATCCAATCTGTTGTGGATTTATACTTTATTCATATTATGTTGAGTTGAACAGTTGAAAAAATCCAGATGCTGAAGCAAATCCACAGCAGAGATGAGATGATTTTGTAGCTGTCGCTTTTAAAGCAGAGGGGAGTGTCCTTCGCTCAGCTGTTTGGAAAGTGGAACAGTGTGGGGATGACTATAATGGTTTGTGGGTGTGCCCCCTCACTTTAGTTCAGATGACTGGTTTGATTTTTTTACCTGATGGTAAAAGATGAGGTACTTCTACATGACTGGTTAAAATGAATAAATAACACCTCTGTATGAAGGTATGCTGCCTTTAGGTTGTGTCTTATTCTATAAAAGACATAATTTAATTATGCTGTATAAGCTCAGTGTATTTTTCTTTGTCTTTTTTTGGCCAACAACGGGTTTTTATTCATCTGGGAAGATGTGCTACTATACCACAAAATCCCTTCAAATCAAAGCATGTGAAGAAAGCCAGCTTCTACAAATATTTGAAAAGTACCGTGCTTGGGTAAAACCTGATCCCATCTGGCTTTGTTTTCTGCACAAACATCATCAACCTGTCTCACGGACGTGGAGCCCATCCCCTCTCTCATCTCCAGTAAGCCAGTGTAACTGTGTGCCAGATGTTTCCGAATAATTCAATTCCAGTTAACTCTTACTACATACCTCTGAGAACATGTCTGTTAATCCCATCTGTTAAAGACTTTAGGAAGTCAAGACAAAGAGGTCTGGGTTTTATACCCTGGAAACATTTGATGATAAATGTCTGGAGCTTGTCTTTAAGCTGTCTCTTCTTACTATGAGCACATTTCAACTTCTAAGCTGCAAGTTCAAGCCAAAGAGAGACATTTACCATCCCTCAGTGCATCACATGCGTAGATCTGTCTGTGCTGGTCTCTGTGGTCAAACACATGCAGCCCTCACCAGACTGTCCATTAGTCCAGAGACACAATTCATGCACCTATTACAAAAAAAGACACAAGTATAATCATGGGAAAGTGGAAATAACTGGTTGACATAAAATAATGTTTGATACTTATTTGTTTATTTACTTATTTGTAGCTTGATGCTCTTCATACAATCAGTTCATAGATAAGGTACAGTCTGATCATGTTTCTTTTTGAATAAATCATCAAGTACTTACAAGTCCAACAATAACAGGGCCAAATGCATCCAATGTCAGAGGAGCATTACCACCACCCACTATGCAGGAGTGTGAGCCAGAGGTCCCTATTTCCATTAGGAAAAAAAAGGCATATTTACTCTGAACTAACTTCTGTTCATTAAATCTGTTTTAAAATTTTCAAAAAGTGCTTCATATTCTCATTTTCCCAATTTTTAGCTTGGGGGAAGTGATGTATGCTGTCAAGTAGTCAAAGCAGTGAAAATTTGCAGTTTTTAGTTTGGATGTGTTCCCACCATCCACACCAAGGTTACATAGTGCCAATGAAGGTGACACAGACCCCCTTAGACCATGACAGAGGTGTCATTCAACCTGACGTAAGGTGATGTACCATCACAATGACTAAAATATTATATCATGGTGGAAAAAACGACATAGTCTTGGTTTAAATACAGAGAACTTGTTCAAAATTAGGACTCAAGTTTGAAAAATATATTTTCATTAAAGGCTTTGTCACTTTTTATGTGCATTTGGGCTAATTGCTTCTTTAATGTTAAAGCATGGATAATTTTGGTTATAATGCACTATTTTACTGTGCCTGTTTTTAATTATGTGACGCACATTTAGTTTCAACTGTTATGAAATTTGCCATACAAATTGAATTGAGCATAATATGTTATTTTACACGACGTAGCACAATCTGCATAGTAAAAATAGACACTTCCATTGTTAATATTAACACCTCCTATGTGTCTACATGGATCCAAACCACAGTAAGCTGATTAAACTCTTTTTTGAGGGTACATTAATACTAATTAAGCGTAATTATTGACTCCTAATAAAGTTGACTTTATTACTTTGTAATACTTAATAGTGTGACTAAGGACTATGTCTTCAATGAAGCATCACAAATATTCTCTTGGAGTGTCTTTTTTTCTATTCAAGTGTAACCTTTAAATTAGGTTTAAAAATTGTCCCATTAATTATCTCTTATTTACTGCAAATGAGCTGATGTAAAGATTTAGTTTAGTTATAACAAATTTATTTTTAAATATTTGCACCTTTTTAATTTAAAATTCATTGATTTTCTATTTAGCTTATCCCTTTCGGGGTCGTAGAGGGGGTTGGAGCCTATCCCAGCTGTAATTGGGCAAGAGGCGGGGTACACCCTGAATTGGTTGCCAGTCAATCGCAGGGCAACATAGAGAGACGGACAGCCATTCTCACTCACACTCATACCTACAGACAATTTAGAGTCACCAATCAACCTAACAAGCATGTTTTTGGCCTGTGGGAGGAAGTGTCCAGAGAGAACCCACACATGCACAGGAGGAACATGCAAACTTCACACAGAAAGGCCCTGACCAACCCGGGAACCTTCTTACTGTGAGGCACATGCACTACCTGCTGTGCCACTGTGCTGCCCTTAATTTAAAATACTTTCTTCCATATGGAACAATGTGTCCTCCACATTTTCATTAGAATGTCAAAGTGTGAACATTAAGTAAGCTGAGCAATGCATAGCATGCTGATCAGTGTGTTCTCCTTTTGCGTATGCGTGAAAGTGTTCATCAAAATAAAGTATGTTAACAGCACATATACCACACTATTACATATGCCCCTGACACAAAAACTGATTGTGGAATATAAAGAAAAGTGCTTAAATTTCAAAAGACATACTCTTAACTATTATTTGAGTGGATTCATGAGGTGCTACTTTCTAAGTTTAGTTACATTTTAACATTTATACAATACATTTTCTACCCTGTTAACTGTTTGCAGAAGGGCAGGCATCTGTGTGCCATTAGTGCAGAGATAGTGGGGGCTTCATTTGGACAGAGACAGCCCTGAGGGTCGCCAAAAAAAAAAGAGTACAAGGCAGTGTATGTAACGAGAACAGCACATATGCACAGGTGTCTGTGTTTAAGCTGAATGCTCTCACCACCACCACCACCAGCTCTCCTCCTCCTGGTGTCTGCAGGCTGCGCACAGGCACCGCCTGACGTCACAGCCCTCCATGAATGGAAACATGGCGGCTGCCATGGAGCTGAGATGCTGGGGAGGAGACTGGGGTTTGCCTTCTGTACACACCGAGTCTTTAATAGTCCTGGTAATGTTTTTGTCATCATCTTCAGAATCATACGGTCTTCGCTCCTCTGAGAAAGATGAAGGTTTATTAGCGGGTCTGCCTCGTTTCTGCTCTGTGTTTCCATGGTTAGCTTCCGTGCTAACTGAGGCACAACAGTTTGTTTGTCAGCTGCTCAGCTCGGTTTGCACGATTCAGCATTCATTTACTAATTTACTTAATTTTTGTCAGGCTGCAAAACTAAATCTGCCCCCACTGTACGAAAAGTCAGAGCGGGTTAGACAGGGGCTCTGACAGCTAACAAAATCTGACTCGTCAAGGTCAGTTTGCAGGACTGGGTGTTTATGTTTATTATCAGCATGCAGCGCTGCTGTATCGACGGTGGCCGAGCAGGTACATACCTGCACGGTAAAATAGAATTTAGTTGTTTGCATTTAATTTTCATGTGCCTGTCTGTCAGTAAAAAATGTGCTAACGGCTCGCGCTACAAGGTGACCATTTGGCCTTTTCTTATACCACATAGATTTAAATTGTTGTATTATAACAGTATTTAGTATTTTATAGTATCGTTTAATGTGGCATACAGTTCATTACAGCCTAAAGTGGTTATTACTGCATTGTCAACTTACAAAGCAGAAGAGAGTGTCATTTACTTGATAATTATGGAGCCAAAGTTAAGGGAACTTTTGTGTTTAATTTTCTTTCAGGCATATACCAAGTTTTCTGGGGCAAAAGTCACAGTGTCTCCTATAGACTGGACATGGAAAACTCTAACAGGTGGGCTGTGGCTTCTTCTAAAACGCTGTCATAACAGTGAGGTTAAAAGCACATGGAGATAGTTTTCTTTGTGGCTGAATGAAATTTTCATGTCTTGTAACACCCTCACTTTTCAGGATATATTATCTGCTTAAAGCTTTATTTTTACAAAGAAAAAGGGATATAAGAAAAGCTGATGAAAAGTCCAACATCAGTTTGTACCATCCAATATCTGTAAGCAACACAAAGCAGAAAGGCAAACACTGAAAAATAACATGCTTTTATGTTTTTTTCTTGTCTTTTGAACTCCAAACAAAGTGAATAAATGAAAGTTTTAGGTGGAAAAGACTGCAGCAGAAAATCCTGCTAATATTTGGGAAGGGCATGCATGATGTTTTTTTTTTGTTTTGTTTTTTTTTTGGCGGTAATGTCAGTTATGCCAATATTTTCAAACTTATTTCAGCTGATACTGATATACAGTAGACTTTACTTCTACTTGGTTTTTAAAACAGACATAAACACTGCATTACACAATGAAGGTGATATTTATTATCTATTTAATGTAGCCGTGGTTATACAAATGGTTTTGTATACATGTGCATTATCTGCAAAGTTTATATCACTCATATTATGTCTTTTTGACCAAGATACAAAGCCTGTGGCATTGAGGCCTCTCCCTCTCCCCCTCTCTGTGGCACCATCAGATGCCTAAAACATCTAGCTTCCCCAGTCCTCCCAAACAGACCTGCCAGTGTGTTGTCCTAATGTTACATTGGTGTCAGTTTAAGCCCGATGGCTCATGGTAGCAAACTCATTGCCGAGCACAGACATCAGAATAAATGCAGAGCTGTTATAACATGGCACTTAGCAGCACTGAATTGAGCCGTTTCCTCTGAGTAGACTTTTTTTTTTACAATTTGAAGGAAATTTAAAAAAGCCTGATGTAGGTCTGTAGGTGCCCACAGACACTGGATGCATGTGGTAGTCACGAGTGCCAGCTTTGACTCTTAAGGCTATGGCTTTCAGACCAGGTACATGTGCATGTTAGGGCCATACAAGAGACTTGACTTCATTTCATTCTCTAACAGACCTTGGACATCACAGTGGTTGGTCAATTTCAGGGGGGCAGGAGGAATCAGCCATTTGAAGCTTCTACTGCTGTTCACTGGCGAAGTGGGAGAAGCCCTGATGCAACAGGCTTCGTTGTCTTTCATATATTCTGTTATGAAACTCGAAAGAATGATGATGTTCAAAGGTGCACTGTCATTCTTTCGTAACTCTGCTACCTTTTAAGTGTACATCTCTCTCTTTTGTTAAATCTGTAGCGACAGTCCCAGAGCTGCTTTGTGGAGACTCCACGGTTCAGGATCCTACACAGATACTGAACTTTCTAAGAAAACAGGTAAGAGGGGATGCTCAGAGCTGTCACTGTTCATTACTGCACATTATTTCATCCATACCATTGAGAAAATCAAGATCTACATTCTAATATGTCTGATTTGCCCATTTTCAGAGGTTTAATGCAGACTTTGAGCTAACAGCCAGACAAGGAGCAGACACCATGGCCTTCATCGCTCTGCTTGAAGAGAAACTGCAGCCAGCTGTGGTACACCAACATCCCACCTCTTCTCATTGTTTAAAGAATATCTTCTTTTAATTTTAACATTCACAGTGACACCTTGTGTCCCACAGTTGCACACTTTCTGGGTGGATGCAGAAAACTACTCCAACCTAACACGGCCGTGGTTTGCTTCTCGCTCACCTTTCCCCCTTAACTTCATCGTCCCCAGTCGCCACGCCAACACTGCCTTGTCTCGCATCCTTCTGACAAAAGGCGAAGCACCACTGCACAGAATCACTGAAGTAGAAGGAAAGGTAAATACTGACGCGTCTGATTCTGTGGCCACATGTTACATAACCTCTGCAGTTGTTGACAGAGTGAGATGTCTCTTATTATTTGAAAATCTTTTCCTCTGTCTCAGATCTACAGTGATGCTAAAGAGTGCCTGAATCTCCTCGCCTACAGGCTGGGAACAGCAAACTACTTCTTTGGCAACACGTGAGTTTATCTATTTTGATTTAGAAATGCCTGCAGTGTGAGCCTAAAGTTGATGGAAAAGTCATTTTCTATTTGATTTAACTTGTCTCTGTGCAGGTGTTTTTCTCATTCACATCAACCTTTAATTTTAAATATTCTGTCAGCAAAAGTGGAAAAACCACAGAAATACAAAATATCCCAGTAAGCAGGGGGAAATATGTAGATTGGATCATCTGGATTTTTTTAAGGATGTGGAAAATTAACTGAGAGGTTTCTAAGTGATGTTAATCACAAAAGGCTGTTGGAGAAAAGGGGATTTTTCTGAAGGACTCTCAACATCATTCTGGTACAAATTTAATTGAAAGAACAAATGTCATTGTCAAATTTATTTTTCGGTCATGTTAAAACTGTGGTAATACTGGGGTGCTGGTACATGCCTCTGCCGGTCCAGGGTTTGAATCCATCCTGTGACCAGTTTGCAGAAAGCCTTCCCTGCTCTTTCGCCTCCTTTCACAAGCCTATCCACTGTCATTTCTCTCTCCTATCAATACAGGCATAAAAGTGCCCAAAAAATAAAACAAAATAACTAGAGGTAATACAAGTTAGCCTTTATTGTCATGCAGTAACCAGGCTTTGGCACAAGCTGATTAATTTTGTGAAAGTTAAGCTTTTTTTTACATTCTGAGGTGGACTTAAATCAAGAAACATCTTGAATGATCAACAGGGCTGCATGGTGCTGTGCCAGGTAATACTGTTCTCCACAGAAAGGATCTTGCTGAATCAGCTCTTCAGTCAGGTGGGGCCTTAAAGTTTGTGTGCTCTAGCCCTGTGCATTGGTTTTCTCTGTGTACTGCAGGTCACCTGCATAGACAACCTTGTTAGATTGTTTCGTGATTGTAAATTGCACTTACAGTAGGGGTGAGTGTGTGTGAATGGTCGTCTGTCTCTGTATCAGCCCTTTGATTGGTTAGTGCACCCACCCAGGGCAATGTCAGCTGTGTCAGCTGCGACTGGCTTCAGCCCCTACATGACCCTGGGTAGACTAAACGTTAAAGATAATGGATACATACTTTTGGACAGCTAGAATGAAGTCTGTTGATCTGTAATTTGTATATACAGTAGTTCGATATATGGATCTTAATGGATGCAATTTGTGTTGATTGTAGAGGCCTCAATCAAAAAAAATAAAAAAAAACACCAATCAGTATCAGCCATAATTTGTTAGAAAAATATGATCAGAAGAATGAACATTTCCTGTGGTCACCAGTGGCATCACCTGTTGTTCAACTCCACGCTCACCTTCAGGATCTCAACAAACCTCTACTTATCACTTATCTGCTGCTCCTGCTGCTCCTGCTGCTCTGTCATCCTCTTAAATAGACCATAGTTGAATCCCCGTTCTGATGCTGTTTTCTGCACTTTTTGTTGAAAACATTCTTACAGTGTTGAAATCTGTGTCAATCCATGCTAAAACCAACAGGATAAAGTCTAATTCATTAAGCTAAATGACACATAGCTACACATCATGCACTTTGTGTTTGTGATTGTTTGAGATCCATCAATATTATGTATTTAAGTGCTCGGTAGCATTGGTATTAAACAAAGGTGAGTACATTATGTTTTTTAATGTAATTTAAAGAGATAGAATCTTTGATATTGGCTGAATCTTGAAAAAATGTTGAGTAGGTTGAAATTTGCTTGTTTTCTTAGCAATATTAAATACATTGATACAAATTTATTAAATAAATCATGTAACGTTGTTGATGTTCTTATACGTATCGCATCTCTAATTAGACTGTGAACACAGTTTTGCTTAATGGATAAGATTAATGCTCCTTAGTCTTAATATTGGTAACCCATATAAATATCCAAGTAATAAATGCTAAAACCAACAGGATAAAGTCTAATTCATTAAGCTAAATGACACATAGCTATTTATTATAATATCTAAGTAATAAATGAGTCATAACACCATGTACTTCAGAACTTCAGGCGTAGCTTCTGTAGAATTCTTATTATATTGCACCTTTAGATCTTCAGTCATGCGACCACTCAACCAGTTGTTATAAAAATGTGAAACATAGATAGATACATAGATACTTTATTGATGCAGAGGAAAATTCAAAATATAATTGGCATCATATTGCTGAGCTCACTAACAGGTGATAAGTGATCAATATTGGTCACAGAAAGCCTGATCAAGGCATCCCCAATCTGGATGAAATCTTGTAGGAGGTTGGGACCATAAGGAGACCCTCAGATGCAGAGGGGCAGTTTTTGTTATTATTCAGAGGGAGAGGTACAGCTCCATGAGCGTATGTCAAGCACATGCCAAGTTACAGCTCTCTCATGCTGTCAGCTGACACAAATATCACGTCCTCTATGAACAAACCTGAATATCGCAAGTTGTAATGATGACGGGGCCTCATTTCTGTGTTTTTGTCTCAGTGCCCTCTGAAAAGGCTTTAGTTAAACATTTTATAAACTGTGCCCACCTCTGGTCACAGCACTATATCAAGAGTCTCTCTGTGTATGTCATTTTAATTTTGCTCATGTGGGTTTGTGTTTACCAGGCCGACCAGCCTTGATGCCTTTGTGTTTGGTTTTGTGGCTCCCCTTTACAAAGCCAGTCTGCCCAGCAGCCCACTGCAGAGCCACCTCAAACAGCTGGAGAACATCACACGCTTCTGTGACAACATCCTCGCCATGTACTTCAGCTCAGACCACCCCAGTAAGATCTTTGCACGCACTGGAAACACTCACACTCTCTGAGCTTTAGCCCTTGGAAATCTACGCTCAAAGAAAGGAGAAAGTTTGCATCTGCAATCACATAAATAAACTAACACTGCAGATATGCCCCTTCTTCTTACACATATTTCACCCTATGCTAGCTCCTCTTTCTACCTTCTTAACAACATGGGTGCTTTTTGACCTAACATTCCCCGTCACACTGCTTTATCTTTCTTCTTCCTCTAACATCGTCTCTCTCCAGGTCCTCCTACGCCTGTCCAGGAAACAATGGACGCCAACCTCAAGAAACTAACTCAGCTTGTAAATAAAGAGTCCAACTTGATAGAGAAGGTGCTTCTGCTTTCCTTTTATCTTCTTTGCATGGGGTCATGGGTGCATGTGGCAGGTACAGTGCAAGCTGTAATAAAACGTGTAGATAGTTTCTAGCAGTTTATTTTGCAATTTGAATTTTGTTTCCTGTGCCTTTCTTTCTCTAACGTGACGGGACTTTCTTTTTACCCCAGATGGATGATAATCTCCGCAGCAGCCCTCAACACAAACCCCACAGACCAGACCCTAAACCCAGTCTAACCAGTGAAAGAAACTCAACCCCCGCCTAAATCCCAGCATCTTCCTTGGCCATACTTATGAATAGAAGAGGTAAAAGGAGACTCGACTTCTTGTAATGAAAAATATATTGAACTGCTACTTGAATGGCAAATAGTCAAATAATTAAAGGGTGTATGCTTTGAAATATCAGAGAGCCTTATTATGGATAATGATGATAGATTTTAAAGATGTTGGTCTGTGAGGGAAGGAAAAGTGCATGTGTGAGCTTTGGTGCATGTATGTGGTTAAGGATGGAAAGGCTATGAAGTGGTGCTGAATGAAAGAAACTGAGACGGTAAAAGAAAAATCCAGCCGAGACTAAAAGAGGGCAGAAGATTTGGCCTCCTGTTTATTTTTATTTCGACATTTCCCCCTTTTATATTCTCACAGAAATATGTTTTATTCCAAACATGAAAATGTCCTCTCCTGCCTCACAAGGTCACATGTTTTGAGAAAGTAGAACTGAGTTATCTAACTTAGGCATCAGATATGAATCTGTGTTCGATAAAATCCTTTAGCACCCTCTTAGCACGTGTCCGTCCTCATAACCACTGAAAAAATGTCCACTAGATAAATGCAACAAGCATCTGAATTGTAATGTACAGTCTGTATATCAGTAGTTATAGAATAGAGAAAAATATGCACTCACTTTTCTTTGCCACCTTTTCTCCGTTAATGTAAAGCTTGTAAAGTTGTAAATAGTTATATTATTTAAAAATCCTCTGATAGGGCTGATCATTCTGACTCATTCATCTTTAACAGATACATAGAGAATATGGGAGAGCTTTATTCACTTTATTTTCTTATTCATTCAGAGTTTAAGGGACTAATGTGTGTGTGTGTGTGTGTGTGTGTGTGTGTGTGTGAGTGTTTCCCACAGCCATCAGAAATGTTTCACCATTAACAAACCTCTCACCTCTGTTGTTGACATTGATTTCCTCTGAGTTTTTGTTTTTTATTTGCTGTGCCTGTTTGACATCACCTTACTTAACCTGAGGTGTCCATTTCATTAGCTGCCTTTTTTGCCTTACTTGTACCAAACTGTATGACGGCCATAAGGGCTACTCTTACATTTATCATATCATCTGTATATTATTCAGAAACCATACTTGAAATTGTAATATTGCAAAAAAGAAAACACCCTGTTGTGTGGAAGAAAATCATAACAGATGAAGATATTTGCCTTGTATTAAGCATGCATTTGTGAGTCTGATCAAAATATACTTTTAAGTGGACTAAGATACAGGACGTACATGAGGTTTCAGGCCAGTATCGTCACATTACTGTTGGTGACTGGACTCTAGAGAATCAGCACTGTAATTTTGGATAATGAAAAACGATCTGTCCATAAAACTTGATGACCTTTTGCATGTGAATATTTGACTTTGGTCAACATTATCCCAAAAATGATCAGATCCTTTTTTACTGAGCCGCTTTTATTTTTAAGAGTGGCCCTTATGCTGCCAGACATGTTATGCTTTTGTTTTTATTACTGTGTTTCCTTATGTTCTCCCTGCTGTTTTATTTACTGAACTGTATCAATCTGTATTCATTATCTTTCACTATTTGTAGGGATGCACAATATGGATTTTTTTTTTACCGATATCTGATATACTGATATTTCAGAACTCATCATCACTAATACCTGTGTCAGTATTTTTGGCCTGAAGTATGCACGGTCCACCTGACCTGTTCCTTGTACTATGATACTTTACTTGTGTAATAAACAGATGTAAAACAAGTAAAGACAACATTTGACTCCCTAAAAATGATAAATGTCTTAATTTGGACATTAACTGATAATAAATTGAAGCTAGGGGTGGGCGATATGGCAAACATATCATATCACGATTTTTTAAAAATAAAATCACAATCATGATTTTATCACGATTCTTTTTTACTTTGATTTTTCTAGACTAATTTGCATGTTTGACCATTTTTCCCCATGTTTAAGATATAAAACATGTAAAATCCTGAACGAAAAAAAAAGACAATTTCAGCCAAAGAAACTTTCTGAACAGGTTTTAATTTAAATATTGCAGTTTTAATAAAATGTGCAATAAATGTAACCATAAAAGGTAATGAACAACAATATCAACATTATCTCTTAAAGTGCAACAATTTAAAACAAATGTTATCTAACTGCATTGTCTATAATCCGAGTGAATAATACAGCTGCTTTAGAACAGATTTTTGTTCAGACATCTTCAAGCTTTTATCTCCTTTTCTCTTTCCGCCATGGCTTCACGCTACATAACCAAACAGGAGATACCACCATGCACTGCGCTAAATGTGTTACGATTGGTTAGTCGGGTGCACGTCAAAGTCTCTGCGCCCACACAGACGATCTGACGATCTTTCTGCTTTATGAGATCATCCCCACGTTATAATCCTTAACAATTTAATATCGTCATATCGCACACCCCTAATTGAAGCATGACGGTGCATTTGCACACTCTGCTGATATTTCAGCCAGGAAAATGATACACAGTAGATGACTGGTATGTTTGGCTGTAAATATTGGCAGACATTTTCAAATCTGCAGGAACTAATACTTAAGCTACTATCTGCTGATACCAAAGTTGTATCAGTGATATTGTGCATCCCTGATTATTTGCAGTTTTACAGATATTCCTGGCCACATTCCCTTTAACGCACCGTATCCTGAAATGGACACGTTGATTGAAGTGTGTTTGTATAACGTGTTTATGTGAAGCCATGAACAAAGTGACGTTTATGAGGACCATATGGGTGCAGCGTGCCTTCATGACTGCTGGTGTCTTCGTACAAAAATCAAAATATCATCAGCGCCCTGTATAATTTTGATACATTGTCATAAATAATCTGTCTACAATGTTGTCTGCATTCTCTGTGGATGGATGGTAACAACATATTAAAAACCAAATATGGTAATACAAGCATCTCCAGTGTCATTTTTGAGAGCAGAAGTTCTCAGATGATACTGCTGAAGGATCCGACCAATACCTGAGTAATGAGAAACCACAACCAAAGTTTGAACTACTCAATTTACTCTATGAAAAATGCTGCTGTTTAGACATCACGAAAACAGAAAATTAAGCAGAGAGAAAAGACAAGAGAAGACGTGTATGAACGCATTCAATTTTATTCTGCGTCTTGTGATAATGTTGATTTTTACTTTTTTCTTGAAGAAAAAAATTTTCACTGCTTTGATGGGAAGGCGCCAAATAGCTCAGGGGCACAAGGCTCAGCTTTGAGGTTGATAAACTGAGGGCTTCATACACAAAGGGACCAAAAGAGTCCCCGTACCATTACACTACCCACAACTTGAAGTGTTGGTAAAAGGCAAGATGGACCAGTGCGTAAATATTTACTCCAAATTCTGACTGTACCATTTGAAAGTTGCAGCAGAAATCGACTCTTCAGGCCAGACGACACTTTTTCAGTCCTCTACTGTCTAGTTTTGATGAGCCCATGTAAACCTTAGCCTCTGTTTCCTTTACGCTAGTGACAGGAGTGGCACCATGTCTGGTCTTCTGCTCCTGTAGCCCATCTGCTTAAAAATTTGACTTGTGCTTTCAAAACTGGTCTTCTGCATACCGTCGCTGTCAGGCCATAACCTCCTGTTTCCTTTTTCTTTTTTCATTAAACAGTGTTATTGGTCGCCTTACATGCTGTGGAATGAGGTGTTTTAAGATTTAAACCAATGAGGAGTACAAAAACTATATTTCTAATCAGGAAAATACACTATTTGTTTATTCAAGAATTTTCTGATTTCCTCAAAAGTAGCAATTTTGGAGATAAGAGCTTTGTGCCCAGCAGTGACAAAACCTTGGTTGTATCAAGTGGTTATTTAAGTTACTGTTGCCTTTCTATCACTTAAAACCACTCAAGTCATTCTCTTCACAACTATTTCATCAACAACCCAGCGAATGCCACTCACTGGATATTTTCTCTTTTTCAGCGCATTTTCTGCAAACCCTAAATATGGTTGCACGTAAAAATCGGCAGTTTCTGAAATTATGAGACCACCCTGCCAAGTTCAGAATAAATTCAAAAAACTTAATTCTGATGCTTGTTTTGAGCTGCAGCTGGTTGTCTTGACCATATCTACATGTATAAATGCACTGAGTTGCTGTCATATGATTTGCACATTAGCTATTTGTGAAAATAAGCAGTCTAACAGATGTACAAAACAAAGTGGCCGAAGAGTATATGATGGCCAAACCAACAAACACAACTCATTAGATACTAACAGACTGAAAAGACTGGGATGCTCTGTTTGTTCTCAGTTCTGGTTCAGGGGATTTTAAGATAATCCGTAAAATTGAATGTTGGCGACCGTGCCGGCTCTCCAAGATTTTCTTCAAAATCAAGTAAAACTTGTGGACTTGTTTTGCCTCTGGATGCCAGCTTGTGGTTTCAATGCTAGGAGAATAGAGAGCTCTTTGTTTGAGTCTGGACACAAGCATGGAAAATAATAAGTAATTAAGCTGAAGGATATGATGCAGACTGATCATCAGATACTCTGGAAGTGAAGTCCTGGGTCAGTTCAGGGTGAGACTTCTGAGGCTTCTCCTGGCTGTCCCAGAAACTGACGAACCATGACTGAGATTTAAATTCTTTCATAATTACACATTTTCCATCTAATTTTTCTATAATAGCCTTTTAATCATTGTCTGCCTCCCCATGGAAAATAAAACTTTGTTAAATATTTATGTCGAGAAGTTTCAGAGCACCACAGAGCCTCCAGTCTGCAGCTGCACAGCATCTGCTGCAACACAAACAAAGCTTTCAGAATTCAATCTAAATTCAGCATTATCCTCTACAGGAAAGATAAGTGTCCATCCAAGGAAAATGAAGCTGTTACTTTTCGAAGTCCTCTCCAACATTAATCTGAACAGATCACATGAAAGCTCCTCCTCTTCCCCTCTCTCTGTTTACAGGAAAATAAAGAGGTGTGAGAGTCCAGGGGAGAAGGTTTGTGTTCTTGGAAAATGCACAGTAACGATTACAGTAAAAGACAAGTTGTGCTGTTCTGGCCAGATGTGCGGCTCCCTAGTCCACAGTAGCTCATGATCATGAAAAGGAGGTGTGGGGGTGTGATGGGCTTAGCAGAGGTCGCTCTGATGTCCTGCATGAGATTGAGCTCAAGTGTAAAAGCAGAAACACAAATGAAATCGTTTTAAGCTCATTTGTATTTGTACTTAAATAATATTTTAATTGTTTATATATCATTTTGTTTTGGGCAAAATTTTGATTGGGGCTGAAAAGTAACAAACTACTTTTACTGAAGTTACTGTCACACAGAAGCTTTTTTTGTTTACTTCTTCTTTGTTTGAGTACTTTTACTTTTTACTTGAGAAGTTCTTTTGAGGTATACTATACATATTTACATTTGTTAAAGTGACTGTTCATGAGTGAAAAAGAATAAATGAAAGTAAAACTGATTGGATTTTTCCATTAACTCAAGGAAAACAGTCATCTGTTTTACTCAAAGCATGTTGGTTCATTCATACACTCTGCCGATATTAGCCAATAACAGGGATAAAGATAATAGGTACAGTATGTTTGGCTGATATATTGATTGTAATTATTGGCAAACATTAGCATCATTTGCTAATATCAACATTGTATTAGCAGATAAATTTGCTGGTGAAATTTTAGTAGAACATTTTTAACTTTACCTAGCTACACCAAATAGATCAGGGAAATCCCCTTTAGAGTCAAGGGTAGGTTACATTTGAATGACATCATTAACCTGTAGCGCCAACTAGTGGTGGGTCATATAGACCCGCGAAGGCCCGCAACGTTACAAAATTAACTAAAATACCCATAATGCAATGCAAATAGTGATAATCAATTTTATTTGAAAAAGACAATAGTTATACATGAAATATGTAATTTTCAGGCTATTACATGGAAGAAAACCATATTTTTATAGCGTCCATTTGTGGTGTTCAGGTCATATAGACCCGAAGACCGCATATGGTTCAGATTTTGATATTCTGAAAAATAACATAAATTTACGTTAAGATACACTTTTTAGTGATTCAGTATCAATGAGGGCAGTATTTCTGATGCACTGTTATATTAGTCGTTCCATAATTTTGAAGTGAAACGAGTGCTTATGCAAAATTGACGTAATTGACCTTTATCCTATAATTTTGACATTTTATCTCTTAAATACCTTTCATTATCATAATTTTAAGCATTTCATTGTTATGGCTCAGAATGTCATAGTAATGACTTTAAATACTGTCTGCAGGTAATTCAGGGTGACCTGTCTGGGATGTTTTAAACTTGTTTGTTCACACTTGTCTCTCACAGCATGAAGATTTTCTACCTCGTTAATGCCAGTAAAAGGAAGGATAAAAATACAAGCAGACCAGCAGGGTCATTTCAGGGCCCAGTCTTGGTGGAAAACCCAGCTTGTGCTTTCACACATGTGACTCCCATTGAAGAGCAAAGGACGTATTAAGGGTTTCTCTGGGTGTGTGAATGGGGTAAGATAAACTTACTGTTGTGAGGGAGTAGAGTGCTCAAGTAATTCAAGCTGTTTTCTGGGAAGGGTTCAAACCCACAACAGACATTTGTCGTGATTTGGAGGAGTAAAAGTTTTGTTTTTGTTTGTTTGTAAATATACACAACAGCATTGGATCATAATACCGATCTCTGTTTAGTTTATTTCCTTAAAAAAGTATGGACATGACAAAGAAACTGTGATCAAACACAATTTTGTCTGAGCTAGACGACCTCTGAAGGAGTACTGACGCCCTCTAGTGTTGAGTTCTATTCAGGGAGAAAGTTGAAGAGCAACAAGACAAAACAGACTTATCAGTCCCTCTTATTTCCAAATACAAAAATAAACATGTTAGTTTAATTCACACAAAAACAGATTCACCAGACAGTGAAAACAACACAATTTGTCTCTACCCTTGAAAACACTATTTACACTAATAAACAATACAAAATGAAACTGATTAGAAGTGCTGCAGAATATCTGTTGGAGCGTTAAAGTTGTTTTTCGGATGTGTCAAGAGAGAGAGAACTGTTTTGTTACCTTTCTTTCTTGTCCTTATACAGTGGGTCTGAAACTCTAAAACCTTTCTCTCCTACAGAAAGTCCTATAATGCATCTAAAAAAACATTTACATTTCAGTACAAAAATAAACCAAGCTAAATTTCCTAAATGATCTGAACCACTTCTTTTCCTCTTAACCAAAAAAGGCAAATCTCTGACAAGAATAAGTGAGCTAAATTTCATTTCTGTTGTAGCCTACTTCACAGTGTTGTTAATCATTTTAAGTTATTGTATATAATATTTACAGTTGTATTTCTGTTACAAAATAAATAAAATTCTGCTTAGAATCTTAAAACCAAAGAAAAAAACATTTGCAATGAATAAAAGGTATCAGGTCCAATTTCACTATAACAGTACAGACACAACAACAGAACAATAAATCAGTGAATCTGTGCCAGTGAAGAGCAGCTTGCAGCTTGGATTTCTTTTGTAATCACTTCAAGAGTGCCAGTTTATGGCTTTCTTATTTGTTAATGTTGGAATTTTTATTTTTTACTAAAAAAGATCAATTTGAGAAAAGTTCCCCTTTTCTGTAGAACACACATCACCGGGGTGTCATTACAGCCGCAGTGATGATTTGACAAACATGTTGAGCTAATGCTACTCTAAAAGTGGTGCAGCAATGAGTCCAAAAAACACAGAAGTGAGTTAGCATATAGGAACATCCTGGTTCACAACCCCCCAGAGGAAATGGAATTGGATAGGTGCCTGAAATAATGTTTGTGGTGAACACATGCACATGAGATTTGGTGTTTCATGGGAAATAACTGAATGCATCTGATGTTGCCTGCTTTTCAATTTTAAAGCCTTGTTGTGTGTTTAACACATAATTCTAACAGGGGCAACAAAAATGGCTGGGGACCCATCTGCAACCATTTCTGATTGTTTTTTAATACTCATGTATTCATAAACTATTTCCACATCCATGAGGACCAACTTGATCAGGTCACTCGATGATGAAGAAACTCTAAAACTAGAGGTCTCGACTAGATGTTTTTCGCTGGAAATATTGCAGTTGCTACTAATTCGAACTGCAGAGTTGTAGTTTCATAGAAGGTTGCTGACAGCATTTCACTCTCGCTGATACGTTTAATCTTTAAAACATTTGAAATTAGGTTTGTTTGTTAAGATTATCACAAGAACAGAAGACGTAACTTTCTGAAGTTTTTGTTCTCCAGAGAGCTTATTATCAGCAAAAACAGGTTTTTAGTATGTCTGAGGCCAAGAGAACCAGCATGGCGGTAACCTCAGTGCCTTCAAAAGCACGTCATACCTGCACCACTCTATATGGACAGAGGTTAAAGCCCTCTGGATGTGTTCTTGTGAGGGAAGCAACATCTCATGACATCTTGCATGACTGGGCTGCTCATGTGGGTTTCAGGCACAGCCCCAGACATTGGGGGACTCCCAGTGGCTGGAGGTTGGCTGGTAATTGGCTGGAAGGGGAAACTGAAGCAGCTGCATCCGTGTAGCAATGATAAAATTAGTCTAATTCAGGGAGTCTCCCTCTTTGGCTGGCTATCTGTTTTAAATGCAGATATAAAAACAAACATACAAAAATGACTCCAGAGCTCACCTTTGTATATTCATTTAAAGATTTCATGAAAAAAACTGCTCCTAATAACCTCCCCACAAAGTGATTCACTGTGGTCTCAAACCTGCAATTTGCTTTTAGAGTACCATCGTGTTGTATGTTCATATCTGACATTTCTATTGCATAAGGCCAAAAGCCAAAGTATAATTAATAATCTAGTAATCAATCTGATCAACAAAAGTCCATTTTATGATGTGTAAACTCCTTGGTGTGAAAGGCTGATATCAGAGCTAGCTGTCCTTTGTAAACTCTGGCATCTCCGGCACCATGCTGACCTCCAGACAACCCGGCAGCTCTAGAGCCAGAGCAGGGTGGCACATCTGAGTGAAGGGTTGGCAGAAAGATCCCAACAACTGGCCAGTTTGGGTGTTGTAGAAAGAAAGACGCCCAAGCTGGTAATCCAGGAGAGTGCCCACCCGCACAGGCATGTCAATCACAAACACACTGGACTGAACGCTGTTGTGGAGCAACTGATAACTGCAGCTGGACAGACAGAGAGGGGAGGATTTAGAGCAGGAATATGGAGAAGTGTGACACATAGTTAAGATGTTTGATATATACCTGGATGGTGTAGGGATACACTGCAAACACCATGATTGACTGTTCTCTCCAAGTGGGCTGTTTCTATTGGCTGAGCTGTATGCCACTCCGAGCCTGTAAGCTGTGCTTCCTGAAACGACCGTCTCCCAGTAGTACTGACCCCTGCATGGCAAGAGTTCACCCAGGATTGATGGACACCTACAATGAAAAATAAAAGGGTTTCTTACATTTGTTATATGAGGTTAGGATCAGGCTTTAGGTGGAGGTTATTGATCACTCTTAGTGAGATCAGCTGAAACCATATGATCATATTTTATGTTTAGCTCTAACACCTGAGTGAGTGTTTGCTCAATACAATACAAAATGATCTCAAGGACCAATGCAAAAGTGTGATGCAGAAATGAGTCCAATAACACAGAAATGAGTTACTATTTAGCACATCCTGGTTCACATCCCTCTAGAGGAAATATTTAGAATACTGGTTTTGAATAAGTGGCTGAAAATAGGTTTGTGGTGAACACATGCACATATGATTTTAAATATTTAATGAGAAATGATGAAATGCACCTGATGTTGCCTGCTTTTGAATTTTAAAGCCTTGTGCATTTAAATGCAGGATGCTAACTGACTGCTAACAAGAGCCACAGAAATTGGCTGGGGAGTAGGGACCGAACAGAAAGCATTTCTGATTGTTTTTTTTTTTTAAACAATCAATTATTCACATACTTTTACCACAGCCATGAGGACCAACTTCATCAGGTCACTGGTTTATGAGGAAACTCAAACAAGAGTTTACAATAAGATGTTTTGCATTGGAAATATTGCAGCTGCTTGTTAGCTGTAGTGCAGTGTTGTGGTCTCATAGTAGTTTATTAATAGCTTTTCAATTTCACTGATTACCTTCAGGCCTAAAGCACAGTAGGTTGTTTTGTTAAGACTATTAAAAGAGCACGACATGTAATTTTCATGTTTGCTCTCCACTGAGCTTATTATCAGCAATGATCCAAAACACAGTAGTAAAAAAAAAAACGTAGGCTTTTAGTAGACTAACAGTTGAGGGAACAAGTGTGATGCTAACTTCAGTGTATTCCCACAAAAATGTCATCCCTTCAGCCCTCTGTAGGTGATCTACAGCACTGGTGACCGATTAGTATCCAAGATGGTGGCGCTCACAGTAGCTGTGGCTAACTGCTCTCCCAGCCAGTGCCTTGAAAACAGACTTATAAACAGTCTTAAACCACCTATTACTTTGTCATTCTATTTTGCAGCATCCTTTATTACTTTATTTTATTTTTATTTCTTATCTTATTTTACTTCACTTATGTTTGCACCGTTCTTTATTGTATTTCTCTCACACTGTTTTGCACTGACTGAAGGGCTTTTGCAATTTAGTTGTACTAGTTGCAATGACAAAAAAGTTCTATTCTATTGTATTCTGATATCTGACTTACAAACATAAAGATTAATATATTTCTTATTTTATTCATGTAAATTAACACAATTACTGAAAGACTGAAAAAAAACTTTCTATCCGATTGGCTGATAACAGTGTCAATAATCTAATAATAAAAGGCAGTATATTTAAGAACATCAACTGAGTTGCGTTATGAAACTTATGTCATTATATCATATTGTTGAAAAAAAAAAAACACATTTCACAATTTCACACCCTGTCAGCATTATTCATTCAAGGTTCCACCCAAAATCTAATATTCCTTCTTTTTGAATGACATCTGAACACCAAATGCTTATATTCCTTTAAAAAGTAATTTTACGAGCCAACATAAAAACATCACAATGTTACCCATTGGACCTTAAACACATCATAAAACACATGCATATGTTGTGTAGCAGTGTGTAGTTCATTTAGCTTAGCTGATTTGCTTTTTTATTGTTGATCTTTGGGTGAATTTGAACAGACTAATATTTTTGACTGAAAAGACTGAAGCAAAGTATTGAGGATTCTACTGCAGTGTCTGTGATAATATCACAGAGAAGTAGACAAGGGGGTGTGGTTGATTTGTTGATGTCTCAGGAGTTAAACCACTTCTAATTTTATTGATAAATTAGACCTTTATTTTGCCAATCATGTATTTTGAACAAATATCAGCCAATGTTAATCAGCCTTTTTGAATGAGGCACACTTAATAAAAGGATAGATTAAAATAGTGGCTCTCAATTGCTCTGACTTCAAGACCCACCACATTTAAGAGAAACACTTCTCAAACTTTAAGGTCACGTGGCATGCAAAAAAAAAAATGTTTTTGTGCAAAAATATGCCCATAGCCTATCTACAACCCCTCCTAAAATGATAATAAAACAGACTGTTTGACAATTTTCCCAAAGTTATGTCCTTCGGAGAGATGGTACCTCTCCATGATGGACACATACCCTGAGCCAGCTGAAGCCCCACCAGAATCTGAAAACTTCACAGAAAACTATTCTGGCATGGTCTTGGATAAATAAACATGATATGACAGAGGGACAGAACAAAACCAGCATCCTAAAAACAACATTGTTACAGAAGCCTTAGATGGACATATTTTCACATGTCTAAGTTACTCAGTCTCACACGCTCATGTGTAGTAATAGGTTGCTTTCCAGAGATACAGTATAAAAGTAGTGAAATAATCATATGAAAAACAACACTGTAATCTCAAGATGAAGAAATGAAAAGGGGCGTCTGGAAAAAAAACTACTTAAATTTACACAGGAAACAGAGTGAGATGACATGTATAATATGTGCTTGTGGGCCTTCTGTACAACATAAACTTGTTTCATTTTTTTGGACATCTGTACATTTACAACCCATCGACCCTCTTTTGAAAGCCCCTGCCCTTTAGTTGTGTGAACAGACTGTCACTCACATTTTGTCTGTAGATGGAGAATCCTCAGGATAGTCCTGAGAGAAGTGCACAGTGGTCTCATCTGCAGACAGCTCCAGAGCTGGGTGAGCCGTGTCTTTCAGGAGGCCAAACTTTGTCCCTGATGCAGGTTGGAGGAAGCAAACAGTTTTTTCAATTCTTTGTAAAATGAGATAAAGCAATATGACACAGAAAGGAGTGAGGTTGTACTGATTATTGAGACTGCTGTAGTTCAATCAAATGCATAATGATGCTGAAGATATTCACAAAAGTCAATATTCATAATGTCACTTTCTCCTGTGTGTAATGGACTGTATGCAACAACTCTAATTCCAGCATAGAGAAGTAAAAATAAATCAACTTTTGTCCAGGTGTGGAATCTTATCTAGATACATCTTTTGTTGTATTTGTTAAAATTGTCCATCAGTTCCAATTAAGAATCAATGTGTTCAAAAAAAGGCACAGAAATGTTCTGTCATCTAAAACAGCTGTAAGCCAGTGAAATATGTTGATCAGTCTCCACCCTTTGACCTTGTTAAGGACAGTTAATTGAATCCCTCCCTATCCATCCATATGAACATCTCATGACATTAATTAGGTCAGATACAAATCATTGACTACATCCGAAGTGCTCCGTAGTGGAATGGCTGAAAAGCTCAGCAGCACTCTTCTTCGTGTTCTAGGAAAATTACATGACCCAACACTTTTTGTATGTTTAAATTCATGGTAACTGAAATAAGGGTGCTGACAGCCCCATGAAGAGGTAACTAAACTTTCAGCCCTTGAATGCTAAAAAAAATGAACAAAACTAAGACCCTCCCCATCTCTGAAAAGGGTTAAGGCATAATGTGTGCACGGGTACAATCACTCACTACATGTTTTCATCGAATTAAAACAATATTTTAAAAAAAACACAACAACCTAAAAATCATGATATTGGTGGTAAAACATTACCTTCAATTTGTCTTTAATCTCCCCATTTGACTCTTGTATTCCAGGTCCTAAAAAAGAGAGTTATAATGTGTCTTGTTACCTTTGGTGGAGATGAGTGCAGCCTCGCTCTGTTCACTGGTTCCTGCTTCATTCACAGCTTTGATGTAAAAAAGATAATTTTCATTGGGCTGCAGGAGAACCATCTGTTCACAGTTCTGGATACCCGAGATCGTCCTGGTCAGAGTGACACATACACATGTTTAAACATACTTACATCAACATGTAAATACTCAAATAGACATTAGCTTTTATAGCTCTGTTAGTCATTGGACAACTATAAGCAGTTCTTACTCATCAGGTCACTTTTACCCGATCTCAACACAATCCCACCACATTTACTTACTAACATCAACACCTGTTATGTCTTTTATATAAAATTTTATCAAAATCATACACATTTGTTCACATTTACAGGCTCCTTGGGACACATCATCACGTGACTGGCTTGGGTTGGGACCCAAATGAGAAGTTTGCTCTCTCCCCAGGACTCAAACTTACAAAACTACATTATACTATCTATGCTGTCTGATAAAATCATAATTGACTCCATAAAATCTTTTTAGCTTGAACAAAATATTAAGACAGCATGGAGGGATAGAGTACCATGAGTTCTTTGTTTTGGGTGTTTTTTAATCATATGTGTTTTTCCTCTGGAATATTCACATGTCAAGTGTCATTTACTGGTTGGTGTTTTAGGTTTTTTAGCTGCAAAATAACATTTTAAATGAAATAAAAACATGGTATGTGATTTTTAATTTTATAAGCAATATATATATTTAGAATATTAGCTTTGCATAACCTCATCCTCAATCATGTGGCGTACATTTTCTATCATAAAATAGTTCTAGTAGTAGTAATAGTTCCTATTTTTCTTTAAATTCATAACATATGAGAAATTTAAAAGAAATGAAAAAAAGACCCAAACTTCAGGCAAGGCTGGTGTAGACAAAGTAGCAGGTCAACAGGCATATTTGTGGACCATGTCCTGACTGGAAAAACAAAAACATATTAGACATTTATTTTACATATTAACACCACTGTAGATAATCTGCTGTTTTGAGTTGTACCTTATAAAATTGAATAATGTAGTTTTAACCTTTTGAGAAGGGATTTCATGTCTCATTTTGCATTGTATGCATTACACCCTCTATACAATTAAATGCTTATATTTACAGTAATTGAGAAGCACACCATATATGAATTTTGGATTTTAGTTTATTTTACTATTAATTTTGCAAATTATCTACAGTAGTGTTATACATAGAACAGATGTTTTGTTTGAATAAAACATTAATTTCAGTTATTCACTTTAGAGCATGGTCCAAAAGTAAACCACTCTGCCAGCTAGTTTGTCTGTATAATAACTCATGTGAAGTGATGTCCCTAACGTATGGTCTAAAGGCAAACTCACAGACTAAATTCATTGTGACTATAGTTTGGTCAGTGATGAGTAACAGGAAGTAACTATGTATCCAACATTAATTCATGTATTAAATCATCATGAGTAGTGTAATATTTAGCATTAATTAAGCATATGAAAGTGACTGTTTGTGTATGTAACAGCACAGAAGAAACACCCACCTGAGCCCCTCTCCCTCAAGCTCATACTGGCGGCAGTACTCCAGAGTGAAAGTTTGTTCTGGCATCTGTTTGGATGAGCTCCAGCGTAGTGTGGCTGAATCCCAGAGGACAGCACAGCGCTCTGTATCAATCACTGGCACTGATGGAGCTGCAGGATTAGAAAAGGGTATTGAAAAAGTAAGAGTGAGATTTGTGCTGCCCTTGAAACTGTGATCAGTCTGGCCTTTAAAAAACAAAAATATAGTAACATAACAGAGATTTACGTTAGACACTGCCTTTAAATGCCGGTTCAAAAACACTTCATAATATTTTCAGCCAAACCAGAGCACTCCAATAGTTCAGCTTGTGTTTGTGAACTGACCGGTTCTAAAGGAGAGCCTCTCACTGGGCAGAGAGCAGCCAGTGTAGTTGACCGCCATCACCCACACCTTGTAGGTCTTGTCAGGCTCCAGCTCTTCAAGAGCACAGTAACTCTCCTTCACTGTGACACGGTACTCCTCTGACACGGCTGAGGACAACAGCAGAAACATAACATTCAGTGTCAGTATGTTGATAGAATACAGCAATACTTTCTTTGGTCTTAATGTCTCATTTTTGCACAAAAATACTTTAAAAGTATGGCACGATCATGTGCCTTTAACACGTATTTGTGGAGAAAGTAACTTTGTAAAAGTGACAAAGTAAGATTTAATTTTTGTTTGACTTTAAGGTCAAAGTTATTTACTCTTGCTGAAAGCACTTTGATGATGGCAGCATATCAGGATAGCAATACAAAATGTATTATTTTGTATAGCTATCCTGTATAATTGGATCCTGGCAAAACAGGATCCAATTATTTTAGAAGGGGAAAAAAATGTAACATTTTTTGTGATTATAGTCATTAGTTTACAAGAAATCAACTAAAATTTTAAGTTGAATGTTGTACATCTTCAAGAAAAATAGGAGTTATTAAAGTCAAGAAGTCTTTCACAAAGTCAAGTTTTGCAACTTAAATGTACAAAATCAGAGCAGTCCCCTGGCTGCTGATGCAGAGGTGCTGCTGGGCTACTTTGGAGATGTAGCTCTTTTACCTCCCCTTTGGAAATGCTAAGATCTGAGGAGGCGGGGAGGCTACAGGAGGCTTTGATCATTAGCTCTGTGCTGATTGGCTGCTAAAACGATGCCTGATTGGACTGAGAACGAAGGGTCACAGGCTGCAGAGCAGACTTTCAAAACAACCATGGTGTCTGCCTGTGACGAGCAGAAAATACATGTGGATGGAGGCTGTATAGCTATTACATCATAAACCATAGTCAGTAAAACACAGAGTGCTTCAAGGGGCATTTTCTTTAAAGAGACTTGGTGAATTTCCCTGTGAACTGAGTGTAGATGTAGACGATGTCACATTACTCTGCTCACAAAGCTCTTACTAACAACATTAAAAGCAAAGACAATGATTTAGCAGGACATGGGACCTTTAAGTATTTCCCTATTCTTAGTCTAAGTAAAAAATAAAATTTTAACATGCCCTAAAATGCAGGCATAAAGGTATGCGTAAAGCTTCAACTGGTATAATTTTATCAGTTCTGCAATAGGCCAGTTCATACTTCCATGATATATTTATGAGCTTGTTTTCCTTGTAAAATACATCTTTAAATAAGAATAATTAAAGTTCTTATCCCCCCAAATTCTAAACTTTTTAACCCCAAAATTCCAATTTTATGACTTCATAATCTCAAAAAAAATAATTTTTTTCTTAAACATTTTCAAATCACATTTACTTATCTTATTTTTTTTTAGAAAAGCCCCTCTATGCTGTTTTTGTATTTTATGACCTGGTCTGGCACATACAAATTGCCTTTTAAACCACCATTTGCAGCATCCTGAAGCATTCACCTCCTTGTGGATCCTCCATGCAGTAGACCTGGAAACAGTCAATTATATCTCCAGGGTTAACTTTCCAGTAAACAGTGACGCTGGTGCTGGAGGCTGAGCCAGCCTCCTGAGGCTGCAGCGTGGGTCTCTGAGGAACTGAAACACACATCACAGCGTATATATGTGAGACACATCCTTACTCACAAGACTTCCTACTGATGTGTTGATGTCAAACACACATATTTGTTATTACATTAGACATACCTGGAATTCCTTTACGTTGTGCGAGGTGAGAGCTGGAGGTATTACCCTTGGCATAGTCCTCAAACACCAGCAGCCCCCTTGGACCAAGCTCCAATGACATGGCTGAATCCAGAGCTTCCGTTAGTCTGATCAAACAAACACAACAATTAGTCTGTAGACTAATCAGCATGAGTTCCTCCTGTGTAGCTAAATACTCAGTATATTGGCACATGCATCATACAAAACCACTCTTACTGACACCCTGTTTACTGAAGCACATTACCTTGATTGAATATCTTCAGGTGACTGGTGGGGAAGAAAAGACCAAATGTATAAATCAGGAGTTCTTTTCTATGATCATAGGTTAAATCTGATCAAGAAGCCTGAAGAGCACCAGGACTCACTCGTGCCTCAGTCTCAGCCTCTCTGGCTGTGGTCTCCAGAGTGGCCTTGGCAGAGTCAATGCTCTCCTGGAAGGACACAATCTGGTCATAGAGCTGCTCAAGCTTGGCCTTCTTCTCCTCCATGCTGACAGACATGCTGTTGTACTGCTCCATCACCAGGGCCATCATCTCGTCATTCTGGGCCTGCATCACTGCCTCACACTCCACAAACTGGTCCTGATACAGAGAGAAAACAGAACCAGAGAAAAAGAGGAGGTTGTTATGTGGAAACTGAAGCAGGGATTGTCCTATTCACTGTTACTTTCTTAAGTGATTTTACCTCTACAGAGTTGTATCCCAGTTCAAGTTCAGACACCAGATCCTCGATGTTCTCGGACCTCCCCTGCAGCTCTGAGATCCAGTCCCCCAACTTCTCCTAAAAGATTAAAAAATGAAAGAATTCAGAATTGAAATACCATGTTGATATCCTCAAGTCATTCACTGAGAGGTTAGCTACTGGTATTCATTACATGATCTTTTGTGAAAAATAATACTTTATTAGGGATGCCTAAGGTTTTTTTTTTCAATGTCTGGTATCTTGATATAACTCATAATGCCGGTACAATACCAAAATATATGTACATTTTCTGTCAGTCTCTTCTGTGCTTAATTAACTTTTCCACATTGTGGCAGATTATGTTTGCTGCTACAGATGTAAAAAATCAAATTCTGCTGTCATCACGACTCTAAATCAAACTGTATGACCAACTTTTTAGGCATATATGTTGCAACACAGATGCCAATACATACGTCATGTGGATAATATATGTTATGCTCATGTGTAATGGTAGTATTACCGTTTGGCAAGTTAAGTACTGACTTAAGGCCTTGTGTACCTGTCCAAAGCCAATATAGGTTTAAAATATAAAATAATTCTCATTTGTCCTGCATCATTTACACAAGCTTATCTGAATACTTATTCTAGAATCACAAATTCACCCTGATTACTGCCTCTTATTGTTCAGAAAAATTTTACCAGAAGAGGCCTGTAGCCCAATGATGTATTGAATGTGAGAAACAGGCCTGATGGATAAAAAAGAAATTTTTAAATCTATCTATCCATATCCTCATGTACAGTAGCAAGTACATAGGTCAGAGAGAGCATTGATGTGTTTGCTAACACTGATGTAAAACTTACACAGAAACTTTGACCCACATTGAGTGAGTGTGAGATTTAAGATTTGTGAGACTACAGTGTAAAAACACCTTGAGTAGATGAAAAAACTATAAAAGACCTTTATGCACCAAGGTAAGTCTTAATTTACTAGTTTATAATGCTGCATCTTGGTTTAACACAAGAGGACATAACAGAACAAAATATCAGTGAATGTAACATTTTATAAAAGATTTTATAAGGATTTTATGATTGATTTTGAAGGTGATCTGGGTAACCACAGTTAGTGAATGATCATTTCGCTCAATAATCCTTAAACTAAAAATGATTTAGTATTATTTCAATTGCTACCGGAAGGTTTTCAGGGTCAAGGAATCATATTATGATGGTGACTTCATCACGGGCCTGTTGCCTATAACACTAAAAACTATATGTGAGCTACCTCTGTGAAGGTTTGTGCTCTCTGAGTGCTGTCAAGTTAAATATTAGATCAAATTTGTCAAGTGTTCACAAAGGTCTTCTTGCCTTGTGATGAATTGTTCTTGTCAAGGTTAATATAGTACTGTAAACATGTACTTTATTGTTGGATCTGATCATGATCCATTCTTTGTTGTTGTCAACTGCTTAAGCCATCATATTGTAATGATACCCTGTTCTGAGTTGTTGAATTGAAGCAGATTGCATTTTGCTGTCGAGTTATATTTTGACTCTCTTTTTGTTTTGTTTTTCCCTTTCTTTTTGTTCTATGTTATCTGCAGTGATGTTCTGTTGTATGTTTGTTTCTTGTTGAAAATCCCTTGAAAATAAGATCTTAAAAGAATTCATCTTTTATTAATTTGCTCCAAACCTTTATGTAAATTCTTCACCTTATCAGTCAAAAAGTCCCAACCAGGCTAACACTGTAAACTTAACTCTTTTGGCCTGACTGATCTGTAGGCTCATTGTTAGAGGTGAACTAATGCTGTTATTATTTTGCACAGAGAAGATAGTTTCATCTTGCCCTGCAGCTTTTGGGTGAATAATCTTTATTTCCTGCAGGGGAGAACGCCGGCACCCCCCTGTCACCACAAATCCAAAAACACATCACAAGTAACTGGGTCAAGAGGGTCACTTATCGCTGCCTGTTTCTCCTGACGCTCGCCCTCCCACAGCTAAGATTTAGAAAACAGGTGTATGCGTGTGCGTAAGGAGGAATGTGTGAGCATGCTTTCACACATCAAGCCTGCAGAAGAGCAGAGGAGCTCTCTCCAAAGTCAAAGCTCTGCTAGCTTGTTTTTGTCAACCTGTCAGGGTTGAGTTTCCCCTCCTGGAAAATCTGAACAACCTGAATACTTTGGTGCTGGAATCTGCGTTTGGGACACTTGAGTTTTGTCTTGTTTATATTTCAGCCGACAATATTTCATAGAAGTAGATGGCACATGTACAGGATCTGATTTCAGTCTCATTTGTAGAACAGAAATCTGATCATTTTTAGTTTGATCCAGGTTTTCTTTGGTTTAGATATCAAATATTTTGCTATGATTGTTTATAAAACACACAAAAAATGTCCCACTGTGTTAATATTACATGAAAACATTTGGACAGTGAATAAATGTCTCCCAGAGGGGACTAAGTGTCTTGAGCCAGGGTGAGATTTTTTCCACCATAAACCTTGAGGGACAGTTCAGTGTTGTTGAAACCGGGTCGTGGGAGGTATATGTCCATACATTTGTCACAGTAATATTAGCTGAAATAAGAAAACTGTCACAGAAGCCAGGCTGTACATTACTACTGTGGGGGGTTAGAGGCTTATAAACTGAGTGAAATTTAGTTGAAAACAAACTGAAACACTTCCTGAGTGATTGTAGACGGTAGGTACTAAAAGACAAACAAGCTTTGCAGTAAGCTGAAAAAAATAAAGTGCTGCAAAAGAGCTCTTGCCCCCCCAGCCACACTTCTCTCTTTAGAGAGGAAGTATGAACCAGAATTACTATGAACATTGAATTAAACTGTTGACATTAACCTCATAAAATCGTACTTAAAAAATACAGAACTACCCATTTACAGATAGTTCAGGATATGACTGTGTGCTCATAGTCATAAGATAAAATGATGCCTGGTACTTGAGAACCTGGAAGTCAAAGATGATTAACTGTTTCCTTGTAGAAAGCTGGAGGAGGCTGCATCATATAAAGCCGGATTAAATAAAGCAGATGTTTGACCCCAGGCTGACCCATAAGGGCAGGGGGTGTCTGTGAACGGATCCGTATCAGTCTGCACTTGATGGTGTCATACTGGACCTTTCCACTATCTAAAGCAGAGCATTACATCACAGCGATTCAATGCAGCTGCCGGTTAGCTTAAGAGCATGCAGCATGCTAATTCAGGATGGCTTTATCATGGTCTGATGTAATGCCAGTAAACTGTGATCATGTCTGTTTTATTCATGCCTTTGAGTAAAGAATGGGGATCTGCCCTTTATAAAAGGCAGCCCACAGGTATAAACATCATGTCTGCAAAACTACTCAAACATCTGGAAGACAATACAGCAAAGCCAAAAAAACATGCCAGGTAAAAAAGAAGATTTACAGTTTGACAAGAAACAATGTAAAGGTTTGCTCCTAAAATATATGATGTCTCAGTGTTCCAACAGATTTCTAAAAATAAAATTTAAAGCTATTCATCTGTTTTTAATATCAGGATTGAGAACATAAAACAATATATTAAAATGATCTCTCTCTCTCTCTCTCTCTATATATATATATATATATATATATATACATATATATATATATATATATATATATATATATATATATATATATATATATATAGAGAGAGAGAGAGAGAGAGAGAGAGAGAGAGAGAAATATAGATATAGATATGAATATGATATAGATCTAGATATAGACATGAAAATATCTTTGTATCTATATTTTAAATTTATATACTAGCACCAGGTTGTTAGAATATTTTTCAATTAATCTAATTTTTGAACAACAAATTTACGATTTGTGACAAAAATGTGATTTTTCTGTCTGCAGATTGGTTAATCAGTGTTTGTATCTCTTTAAAGGATAGGCAAACCTGATTTTATTGTTACAACAAAAATATAGTTTGCATCTTCTAGAGATGTGATATAAGAAAAAAGTTTGTTATTTGCGTGTTTTTTTTTTATCAACACTGGTATTCGTTTAGTGTGGAAATATTAGCATTTGGGTATTGAGTCAAGCTGAGGAAAGACTTTACTCATCACAGTAAAACAGTAAGCTGTGATGAGAAGCAGCAGTGTGAGGAAGCACTGCTGTCCTTCATCATTAATGTCTGTAGGGTGGAGAGCAGTGTATTTTTTTTTTTTGATAACCTGTAATTAATAACACTTGAAGATATTTACACTGCCGATTACGTGACATGTAACCAATGCCATGTGTGCACAAATATACAGCATTTGTTGTATCAGCATTGTGCATCATATTAAACTTATAATAGTCAGCGTAAAAGCACCTCTGTTCACACTGCTTTTGGTGAAAGCTGGAGCAGATTCAAAATACTGACTGCTGCTGCAGCAGATACGCCATTCTGTGCTCAAACCGCCTTGAAAATCACACCCAAAAGTTGTAGCTATTCTTGATTGTTTCTGATGTAATTGAAATGATAACTTTCTGAGCTGACAAATATCTGCATTATAATATATTTAAAGTTTACCCAGAGAAAATTCTATTCCTCCAGTTTTATCCTATTTTGCCCTTGCACTAGTGAAAATGATATTAACCTGCTCTGATTGGTCACCAAAATCCCTGTTATTGTGCTATACCTTAATTTCCTCGTAGGCTCGATCCACAGAGGTCACCTCATGGTTACTATGTTCTCCAGACAATAAGTCATCCTGTGACAGCAGACATCCACAGGTGAGACAAAACCAGTCCATCCCCTGCAGCTCAGCCGCCAGCTGTGCCTGACGCTCCTCCTCTGCGTCTATGATGTCATAGTCAGCCTCAATGAGCTCTTCATCTGGGGACAGACTGAACGCTTCCTCCTTCTTCTCCACCTCTGCCTCCATCTGCATCTCCTCCTCTTTCACCTGATCTAACTCCACCTGGGGTTCCTCGGTATCCCTCTGTGTTTCAGGTTGTGGCATCTCTGCATCTTGTTTATAAATCATTTCGTATTCAAGCTCGTCTATGGTTACCTCTTTGACTTCCACTGGGACTGCCTTGTCTTGTTCTTCGTTCTGATCCCTCTCCTCTCTCTGTAAACCAGTTCTTAAAGTAATTTCCTCATTGAAACTTATTTCAGGGACATCCTCACTCTCGTTTAGGTCTTCTTCTTGTATGACCTCTGACAAGAGATCCTCTTTGTGCAGCCCAGACAAATCTTCCAGAGGGGTGAAGCTCCTCAGAGGTGATAGGACCTCCACCTTCTGACCCTCTTCCTCTTCTTGTAAACTGATCTCCTGACTGAAGTCTTCTGCAACAATATTTGTTTCAGGGACATCCTCGCCCTTTATCTTGTCGATGTCAAGATTTTGTTCAACCATGGGTTCCTCTAACTGGATGTTCTTCACCTCTGGACTCTTTTCCTCATTTTGAAGGTCGATCTCTGGTTTGAAATACTCCGTTTCAACAGCTGTTTCTGAGAAATTCTCTGCTTTGTCGATGTCTTCTGTTTGTTTTGTGTCTAGTTCCTCTGAGTGTAGATCCTCATGGTGAAGCCCAGGCATATCCTCCTGAAGGGTGAAGCTCTCTAAAGTGGAAAGGGCATCCATCTTTTGTCCCTCACCCTCTTTCTGGAGATCAATCTCTGGACTTGACTCCTCAGTAACGACAGTTGTTTCTAAGACATCCTGTCCCTTGCATATATCTTCATTTTGCTCTACCTCTGGTTCCTCTGACTGTACAACCTCTTTATGTGGCTCAGACAAATCCTCCTGATAAACAGCGCCTTCGTCTTCTTCAAGGTCTGTCTCCATCTTCTGCTCCTTTGTGGCAGCCTCCTCCACAGGAGCTGTTATAGAGTACCTCTCATCACACTCTTTTCCAGGCATCTCTTCATCCTCTAGAATAACTTCTGGTTCTGACTCCTGTATAGGCTCTACTTTTCTTTCCTCTCCTGGTTCCTGAAGGAGCTCTGGACTTACTGAAATAGTTTCAGATGCTGTGAGTTGCTCGCATGTTCTGTCAAATTCAGGGACAGCTGGAGTATCACTTATCACTGTCTGAGATGGACTGACCTCTATGTCCATCTCTACAGCTTGTCCTCTGGGGACAAGGACGATAAGCTCCTCTCCTACATTCACCATCTCCTGAACAACTGCTGCAGCACCTACTGCGTCATCTTTGGGCTCAGCTCTTAGCTTTGTTTCTTCTGACTCCCCCTTGGTCTCTGGTTCCTCCTCTTGTTGAAGCTGCTCAAATTCAATGGCAGCTTCTATCTTGGTTTCTGGTTCCTCCTCTTGTTGCTCAGATTCAACTGCTTCTTTTGTTTCTGACTCTGTCTTCACTTCTGGTTCACACAGAATCTCAGTTTTGACCTCTGTGTCCTGCTCAAGTCCAGTGGCTTTGTTCTCAACTGCAGTTTCCTCCCTTGTAGCTTCAAGTTCCTCTCCTCCGACAGCTTCTGTCTTCCCAGTACTTTTAACATCCTGGAGATCAATCTGAACTTGAGTTTGGATTTCCTTTTCATCAACTGCTCTTTCTGTCACCTCTACTACTGCATGCACCGCAGGATCACAGTCAGTAACAACTTCAACAGGTGCAATGACTTCTTTAGCATCTTTCTCTTCAAGCTGGGGTTTTTCGACTGATGGCTCTGCTTCAGAAGGACTCTGCTTTTCCTCCACAACAACTATATCTTCAGTGGCTACCTCTTCCAACAAACTCTCCTCAGGACTTTCTGTAGGTATTTCAGATTTGATGATTTCTTGAGTAGCCTCATTGTTCACCTCTGTAGCACCTAAGTCCACCTCAGTTGCTTTTTCTCCAACTTCTTGAGTCTGATCCATCTCAGTTACAGGCTCAGAAGCTGTTTCTTCTTGCACTTCAGGCAGAGGAATCTCAGTTTCCTCTGCTTTAGCATCCACCTGTTCAGTTTCAGGGGCTGTCTCAGTGATGCTGCTCTTAGGAGTCTCAATGATGTCTTGTTTCTCTTCTTGAAACTCCACCTGATTCTCTGATGGTTTGGACTCTTGAATGGATTCTTCAGAGATAGTTGCTGACTCCTCTTCAGCCATTATAAATGTTTTTGCTTCTTCCTTCTCTGTTGTTGTTTCTGGAACTTTTCCCACTTCCTTTTTAGGGGCTTCTATTTGCAAGTCTTCTCCTTTATCTTGAATGCTGACCTCCTGCATCTGTGGTTCCTCTGCAGTCTCTTTTTCTTCCTCACAGACCACTCTGGTCAGACACCCTGTCATTTCAAACTTGCTCTGAGACCACATCATCTTCCCCTCTGTCTTTTCCTCCACTGTCTCCGTTAGGTCCTCTACTACAGGAGTTTCATCCTTCAAAGTAAACTTCTCCAAGTATCCGTCTGTCTCTTCAGAGTCTGACAAACGCCTCTTGTAAGACTTCTCAGATGCTACGCTCTCTGCCTCAGAGCATTCCTCATCGCTCTTCCTCCTCTCCCCTACAGCATCCTCATACAGGTCGGAGTACATGAAGGACATAGCGGTGGGCTCCTCCAGTAGGATGGGGTCTATGATCTTTGGGGGTCCTGGAGAGATGAAGATTGGTGTGAGGATTGTTTCCTGACTCCCAAACAACACAGAACCATTCTCCTTTACGGATCTCTGACTCTCTCGTCTCATTCTCATGCGCCCTCCTTCTTCTGCCTCCTCATCCTCTCTCCTCTGCAGTGTGTCGGGAGGAGGACCTTCTCCGTAGAAGACCTCATCCAGATGTTCCCCAACTATCTCAACATCTGTGACAAAGACAAAAGAGTCTTGAGACACAGAGGGGCTGTCTGTGGCTGTCTCCTTAGCAGGCTTTGGCTCCTCTTCCTGGGGCATCCCGGCAGGTTTTTCTGCCTCTTCATGAAACTCCTGAGTCTCGTCTGCAGGTGCACTGACATCAAGCAGGGTGAACTTTTCAAAGTAATCAATGTCACCCCCGCTGCTTTCTTTGGGAGTTGGTGTTTTGCTGAGCTCTGAGTCTGTTGGGGACTGAGATGTTCCTTGCTCAGACTGCAGAAAGATCACAAAACAGGATTAACTGAGATCATACAATGTGGTGTTTAACAGAAGATAATACCCAGACTATGACCAAAATAAAATAAAATGAGACCAAAAACAGAAGAGAAATGAAATGCCATGTAAAAACTTAGCCATTATTAATGAAATACCTCTTTGTGATCTGGTAACTCCCCATCTTCTGGCATAGCATGATTCTGCATTTGCGTCCAGTCATGATTGTTTTTGGAGCGGATCTTTGGAGTCTGGTCCAAGTAAGACAGATTGTCCTGCAGCTCTGTGCTCTCCTCCTCATCCACAGTAGGAAGTTTTGAGGGCACTCTGATGTTTAGAATCTCATAACCCTCCGAAATCAAACTGAAGAGCTGCTGATCTTTGTTTTTGAGCTCCTCCAAGTCCGGCTCTGCTTGTGTTTTCTCCTGTTTGATATTCGGGAGAGACACCTCGGCCATCTCCGGCCTCTCAACGCCCAGAGCTGATGCCGATCTTGAGCTCCCAGGACGGCTGAACCGATCCCCCAGCCTGCTGCTCCTCCCTCCAGACCTTGTCCTCCTCCGAACAACTTTCTCCTCATCGAAGACAATGGTGATCTTCCCCGCGGCTCCTTGTCCCTCCATGCTGTAGGCTTCAGATGTGGAGCTCGTCTCAGAGGCCCAGGGAGTGGAGCAGCGACTGGAAGCTGTCTCCCAGACTATTCCACTGTCCTCGCTTTGAACAGTGACCATGGAGAATGACGGATCCACCATCAGGCACTGGAGTTTGGGCTTCACAGAGGGATCCTGGACTACCTCTCGCAAGCTGAGGAAGAGAGGGTTGAACAGATTTAGAGGCTGCAGAGTAGTTCACAATAAAAAGACATGGAGGAGACCCTTCTGGCAGCAAGTAGAGGACAAGCCCATGAATCCAATTTAAATACGTCCGAATCTAAATTCAGGACATGCTAATACTTCCTCATGTACTCTCAAGATAAATACTGAGGATTTTCAGCATTAGACCAGGTGTGCGGTGCAAAGCTGCCAATGTGAGAGATAAACAGATAAATAATTATCAAATGCACCCTGAGCCGCGCCTCCTGCCATCAGTACAGCTCAGACCCTGCAGTATTAGAGCCAGGTGACGTCCCAAAGCATCACTCATGTAATATTAGAGAGGAGATGCCTCTGCCTTCCCAGATACGCTCCACGTATCAATGACTTAAACTATTTCTGACATGGAAAAGGTAGCTAAAGCACAAGTTTGAAACAGGATAAAACAGATGCAAAATAGGAGCCAGTAAATAATGTCAGTGTTATAAAACCAGAGTGACACCTTGTTAGAGGTAACGAACATATGCTCAATTTATGGAGTGCTTCTTTGAGCCGTTTGGTCTGAATTAGAAGCCTGAATGTAAGTGCTTATTTCAGTTAATGTCACATTTAATCCCTGGTGGGACATGCTTGATTTAACACAAAGTGAGCCTCCATTTAAGTTTTTTCTGACTGTCCAGAGTGAAAAGCACCTGTTTTGAAGCTCTTCCACCTCGTCCTCATCGTCCTGGCTCTCGGCCTCGCTCTGGAACTGCTGCAGCTCCGTCATCTCAGAGTCCAAACTCTCACACTCCTCCATCTTGGTTTTAATCCTCCAGCTCTTCCCTTCGATCTGCTCAATGTTTTATTTTTGTGATTTTTCTTTTAGAGCCCACTTGATGGTTTCAGCCCCTTGGTTTTGGGACGAGCAGCTCTGCCTGTTTGTGTCATTCTAAGTTGGGAGCCGTCCATCTGACTCAGCGGGGTCAGAAATAGACCAACTGGGGGTATGAAAAGAGGGAGGTGGGCTTGGAGAGGGGCACAGCAGAGACAGAAGTTGGTCTCAGTGTGTTTTATTGTTGAACACTGGTGCTACAAAGCTGAAGCTGAATTTGAACTAATGGTAGAGTTTGACATGTTTTCGATATCTAATAGAACAATTATTAGCTTACTCTGTGAGAGCTGCAGCTGAATGAGCCTGTGTGACTTTAAGATCAAAAACCCCCTCACTGAGTTAAATTTAGGCCCTGTGCTGAAACAGGAACCCCCCGTCCTCTGGCTGCTTGTCACACACAGTCACACACACACTCATCACACTCATACAGCTAGTGAGGTATCTTCCACCCAGCAGTGCTGGCACAGTTCAGAAGTCATAAAAGTGGGTGTAGTAAGCCATCAAACCACAGAGCACAAAGCAGTCGGGGCTGCCAGAGGAGGCTGCACAGAAAACCTAAAATGCAGCAATTTTATACAGGAGAAGATAAAAACTCCAATTGTCCTACAACAAACAATAACCTACCAAGATTAAAGCTCTAACACATTTTTTCATATCATGTATTGGTGTTAAACCTTATACCTGATTTGAAATTGAAACAACCTGGTGTTTATCACAGACTTTGTTTTTTATGCACACGGGTCTTTTCAAAGACAGTGACCATCAACTGAAGGCATTATGGTGAAAATCACAATATGGGTGAGGACTTGTGGAGGCTACATTTTTGTCTATGATTGATTATGGTAATATCCTTTATGGGCCATTCTACTGAATTTGTCCAAACTGTGGTCCCACACTAAAAAAACTATGTAACAAAACAATAAAGAATTCAGACTTTACATATTTACTAAGATTCTGTTATGATCTATTCAACACACAAGACAGCAAATATATAGTAATAAGCTAAATATATACAAAATCATCATTTATAGTGTACTTTCTATTGGGAAGTGGTTGTTCCAACCCCTAAGCCCTAAATTTCGACCTATGAAAATAATACTTAAAACAATTTTGTATTTTTTTTCAATGATGTTTTTTAAAATATCCTGTTGATTTCTTTTAAACAGCATTGAAAAGATTTGGATGTATTGTGTTTTTTTTTTTATTATTATTTAAAAAGATCATTCAAAAAATGCTGTCCCACGCTTTCATGTCACGCCCGAAACACAGATAGTTTTACCACATAGGTTGAGCCTGTTTTTAGCCACACCCCTGCATTTTTGATCAGGCAGAGACTCAGCATCCCTCTACCTCATGGCATCATGGTGAGTAGTTACCTCTCATCATTTTGGAGTAAATGTGTTCCAAAATCTGAAAATCTGTCAGGAACATTTTTAATTGTCACTACCAAACACATATTCTCTGCAATTAGGTAAACTTTTGGAGGTTTAATGCAACACATTATGTTTTTATGGGTGTACACCTGTTCAAACATCCATTTACTGGCCATGTGCTTAGTAGCATTTTTCAGTTATTAGCTAAAATTAGCTAAAATTGTCACAACCGAAACAGATGGTAGAGTTTTGGTTGTGACAACATGTAATGGTCCACTCACTTAAGTCAATGTTTGATCATTATTACCTCTTAACATGTAGATAATGCTGATTCATGTTTTATATTATAAAGCATCAGGAGAAAGCAACAGGGAGAAATGAAAAAAACACCAATATGGCAAAACAAAATATTTGAAAAACTAGACTTTTAGCCCAAGGGTGTCGACCACGTTATTCTTAAGAAGTTGTTTGTTTTGTTTTAAGTTCATTAAAGTTCTTGCATAACACTTTCTGGTGTGTCTATATTTTAAAAAAAGATTTTTTAAAGGGACTGTGAGGAGTTTCTAAATAATTGCAAAAAAGTCTCCCTTTTAGATATATGCCTGATGGAAATATACACTTTAAGATGAGTTTAATAGCATCAAAATAGGTTCTCTATAAATGCTATTCCTTAGCCTTCCGGTCGGGTCGGGCCGGGCTGGACTGGCCTGGATACTCAACTTCGGGAACAAGACAATTAAAACTAGAGCAAATTTATATTATTCTGACACGTCTTAGAGCACCAAGCTGTAAGTAGTGATATATGGCCAGCTACAAAACTATGATACACAGTTTTCTAAAAATGGCTTGTTGTCACACATCAAAAACTACCGCTACGTAACTAGAAAGAGATACATTACCTCGTCGCTTTGCATCCTGAAAGTTGTTGAAAAAAGAAGTTGTAAAGCAATGCAGAGTTCTGAGGAAGGTCTGAGTTTCATTCATTTAGCATCACAACAAACACACGCTTTGGCTTGTGGTGCATTCCAGTTGTAGTCGGAAGTTGGAATTTCTGAGTTCCGAGTAGGAGACTACAACTGAAACGTCCCCCGAAGTCTGAATTTCCTGCTGGGAACTCGGTGAAACCTCGCCACCCCCGAGTTGACAATAGAAGATGGATGCCCCCAGTGTGAACAGTTATTTAGCTCCTGTAATAATACATTTATTTGCACTTCTGACTGGGGTGTGTCGCTCTAGATCAGCTGTATACATCGTATTGTTAGACTTATATTTACAAAAATGCTGCCATAGTGATAATCACATTCTTCATACAACAATGCAGGGCGTGCTAACAACAGCTAACAATAGCCTGGTAGATCGGCATGTTTTTTTCCGACTTCAACTGGAACACCGATAAGTCAGAGATGATGTCACTCCTAGTTCCGAGGTTACTGGAACGCAGCATTACGACAGTCGCCGTGCGTGCTCATGGGTAGCAGAGTCTTACAGTCTCCTCCACCTGCTGCTGACTGCAAAGGATTATGGGAGGAGAAACAGCATTTAAAGTGTAAGTTTTCATTTGGATTAAAGGTATTTTGGAGGTATTTTCTATGGAGATTATAGCTATAAGAGCAGAGTTCTGACTCCACCGTTGACCTTTCTGTATATTACCTCTAAATTATTATTATTTTTATTGATATTTGCTTATTTAAGAGTTTAATCAGGGAACATGTACATCACAACAAAGAGGAAGAGCTTCACAGTTTATAACAGTTTTCATTTTGTACGTTAACCAGTTCATTTTCTTCTTCTGCAAAACCAATAATGCATGTGTAAAACCAGACAAAATTAAGATTTTGATGATGGTCTAGTCATTTGCAAAAGGGCCAAAATGCAAGCTGAGAACTGTGTAAATTGTGTATTTTTTTGCGGCTGCGTTAAGCAAATGCATTTATGACCACCTTTGAGTATTCACTGCTTTACTGTGGATCTTTTCTGTCATTGTTTTATTCTTCCCACCATTATGTCTGCATAATCTCCTGTCATTCATCATTGATTCACTATGACAATTTATATCTAACATGCAGAACCATTTTTGTTGATTTTTAATTGTTTGTTCTTTTTTGCTTTCTATTAATCCACACAAATATCTTCCTCTACTCCTCTACTCCTAAGTGTCGCCGGTAATAGATTCTCCTCATAGCACCTTTAAGTAATGTTACAGTAGATGCGTTGTGATGTTTGAGTAGGCTAATGCTGGCCTTCAAAGTAAAAGTCATTTGATTGATTATAAACATTCGTGTTCATAATATTACCAATGTAAGACATGTTTGAAGTTAATATTAAGCAATAAGGTGGAGGGAATATGATACAACCTTGCAAACAATAGTAATAGTGGTCACTACCAAAATAGTGCAGTCACAACCAAAACGGTGCAGTCACAACCGAAACACTGGGTGTTTTGTAAAAAATAAAGGATATTGAGTCATCAACTAACATTTTATGATGACTATTCGTTAAATGTATGTTCAATTTCATAACTCATTAACTCTGAGATGTATATAATCAGTGGAATTCATTTTACAAGAAAAGATTGGATTTTGATTTTGATGAGTCTTAGAAATTGAACTTTGGAAAATGTTTAAAATATCATTTTTAATGATTTTGTTGTAAAACCCTTCAAGAAAAATTTGTAAAAATATTCTTTAGAGGGGGCATGGAAGTACAATATGAACAGATTAATATAATACCTTTTATTGCAGTGTGTTGCTATGTTTCGGTTGTGACACATTTTGGGAGTAGAAAAAACATTTCAAGAACAGGCAGAAATTAAAATATGAATATTGACTGCACTATACAAGATATATGTACCTTAGATATGGTACAACATATGTATGGAAAAAGTTTTAGGAAAAAAAACACTTAAAAAAAAAAAAATTCCAACCCTGCACTTTGGACAAATTCGGTAGAATGGCCCTTATATGCTTGCGTCTGTCTCCACACTGCGGACCTTTGATTCAGTGTATCATGCATCTCTTCGATTCATAACCAACGCAAAATCTCTCACCCATCACTGTATTCTTTATGATTTGGTTGGTTGGACTTCACTAGCAATTCGCAGACAACAACACTGGCTGATTTTTATTTATAAAGCAATTCTTGGGAAACTTCCCTCTTACCTCTGTTCATTTCTGTAAAGCAGCTCTACTGGGTACCAGCTACCATCCTCTAACTTGCTGCTCTTCTCTGTACCCAGAGTTTTTACAGACCTGTGGAAAACTGCTTTTTCTTTTAAATGCACCTCGGTCGTGGAGTAATCTTCAAAAAGAGCTAAAACTGGATTTAGTGATATCTCTTAATGAATTTAAGAGCATCATTAAGAATGTGGTGACAGAGGCATGTGGTTGTTTTTCTTGAAAGCCAAATCTGTATTTGCTTATTTATTTTAAACCTGTTGATTGTGTTGTGTCATTATCTGACTCTGTTTGGCTGCTATTTTGGCCAGGTCTCTCTTGTAAAAGAGATTTTTAATCTCAATGGGACTTCCTGGTTAGAGGTTAAATAAAAAAATGAAAATAAAAATTAGGGCCACATGTAACTAGAAAAGCACTCGGAGAGCGCAGACCTCCGCCAGCACCACAGTCCTCAACCATATTGTGATTTTCACCATAAATATTAGTCCTACCTTTATTTCATTGACCATGAAAACATACCATTAGCAACTGGATTCATGATATCTTTTTTAGTTCAGTAGTTATTCACAAAAATCACATTTTTCATCATGGTGGATCCAGACGGTGATCCGGATCAACACCAAAATTGAATCACTTCTTCTTTTCCCATGCTGAACATTTCCTGAAAATTTCATCAAAATCTATCCATGACTTTTTGTTTTCTCCCGAAAACATAACCTCCTTGGCGGAGGTAAAAATCAACTCAATTGACTCCCACCTAATGACTGCACTTCAGTTACTTACAAGAGAATATGTTTTTACAAATGGTTATTTAATGTATAAGCAGTTACAGTTACTGTTGTTTGAGTGCCTTTAAACTACAATAAAATACAAGGGGATGCATGTGTAAAAGGGCTAAAGCAACATTTTTCTTCAAAATCTAGTCCTCACCGGGAGAGTTGCTCCTTGGCTTCCTCAAACACCATGCCAAGGGCTTCAGGTCTCTCCCAAGGACGTCACGTCACTGAGTCTAGTGTTTCAGGTGCACCGTGGTTTCTCTGTCTGTTTCTTTGCTCTTCTTCTTCATTTCCTGCTCCTCTCGAGTTCCAGGCTCTTCCCCCTCCCTCCTCTGTCCTGTATCCTAGTCTCAGGTTTCTTGGTGAAGGGCAGGAGCAGGTGGGACCTTTGGCCTTACACACCACTAACATGACATGCATGATCCATGTGTTTGCGATATAGGCGATAATTTAATCACATAGTAAAGCGTCAAGCTTAAACAAAACCTTCATTCACAGTCAAATCATTGACTGTAGAAGAACTGGATGAAGCCTTTTGACGTCAGCCATTTTGTTATCAAAACCTTTGAAGCTTTGTTGATGCTCTCTAATGGACGTCCCCATACTGCATGTCATCTCTACCAAACTGCATCACTTTGGGATCATGTGATGATGATGATGAGCTGCCTGTGGGTCAAACAAACTGATTCATGGCATGTCTCTCATTAGGGATGGTGGTATATCCCCTGATTACATAACTGAGTGAAAACTTTCAGACTGCCACCTTTTCTTAGAGCAGCAAACTTGATTTAATTTTGACGCTCACTGGATGCTAAGTTCTGCTTTTCTCTGTAATGTCTTGAGCATTTCATTAATTACCTGGAATACGGTTCAGTGATGAATGTAGAAGAGAATTGCTGTCCAACATTACTGGACCTGTTGTTTGACTTTTTCAGAACATTACTCAGGCCAGCGCCGGAGCTGTGGTAACCCCGTATCCCAACAATGCTGCACCGAGGGAGCACAGCAGCTACCCAAGTCTGCCTAGAGTTGATGAATGTCTGTTTGCAGCTTCTTTGTGGCTTGAGAGGTTGCTGCATAGGGCTCACCTCCACCCTCACTAGTCCATTACACAAAAAGATACAAACCATGACGAAACCAAGAATAAAAAAACACAAAGGAAGACCATACTGAAAATGCTGGGGCTGCTGTAATTTGAGGTGGCTATCTATTTTAATGAATAAGTTATTTAATGCACCGGTGGGACTTCTCAACTGCCTCTCAGGCTTCACCCGAAAAGGGCCAGAGAGCCAGGGAGTCTTTCTTTCCCAGTGATAATTAAGAGATGTCATAGAGGAGGAAGTTTTATTTTAATGACACTGTTGCTCTGATTTGGGTGCATAAAATTTGGACTAATGTTTTGAAGCCAGGTCGATGCAACATAGGGCGGGTGTGCCATAAGATATATTCCCACTTACACTTCTTCAAAACACTCAAAGACTGAATCAAAATAATGAGCACATGTTCTGGAGTTTTTTTTTAATTGTCCCCCCTCATATTATGGACTGCACTGAAAAATTAAAGCCATTTTAATTACAAGTGATGATCCTCATGGCAACAAACCGGATGATGTCAAATATAATATGCTGCAGAAAAAATGTAACCTACCTTTTATGACAGGGTTAAGTATGGTACCTGAGCACATCTGAGTCTGTTTTAAGTTGAAATGGTAAAAACACATTATAGTTGGCCTTAATACTTAGACCCTCCACTTTATCTTGTCTTTTATATCAGTGGTTTTCAAAGTTTGGCAGAGCGAGTGTCCCCTCTCAGAACATGTCTTTTATTTAAAATCAAATTGATATATTAACATAATAAATAACTTGGCAAATTAGGGTTAGAATTTAATAAATCTCCTCCTCCATCACATGCACACAAAACCTAACTACCTCAATATATTTATTCAAACTGCCTTTTTTAAGTACTTTATCTTATTATACTAATTTTCTTTTTCTTTCCTTTGCTGATGTATGCAGTCATTTGGTATTAAAATATAAATATATTTTTTCAAATTTATGTATTTTCTCATTTTATCAAGAGATTTTTTAAAAGATTCTGAGTAGATCATTACATGTTTGTGCTGACATAAATGTCTAGATTTTAGATATTTTGCCAATATTTTTTATCACGTTGTTGATATTCAAAAAGGAAACAAAAAAATCTGCCACAAAAATACCTTAATTAAGCAAATCTTATTTTCTTCTATCATTTTGAAAATGAACATATTGCTAATTGTGCCAGCACCTCTTGAAAAATGACAGACTGTGATCATTTTTTTTTTTTTTAAACTTCAAATTTTGGTTTTTGTCACTTTTTCTCCAGAAACTGTTTTCTCAAAAATAGTTGAAATACAATTGAGGAGCAACTTTTTAATATCCTCTCAACAGATATCAGACGTTGGCTGAGAACAGCAATAATTTGCTGGTTTGCTTTCTCACACTGCGTCTCCCTGACGTACTCTCTCGCTCCCCTGGGGGGGGGGGGGGGGTCAGCCTCAGACTTTGAAAAGCAATATGTTGTTATGTTATGATACACACTTTTTTTTACACTTTTACCTGTACACTGCTGAGAAAATAAAACAATGTAGTGCAACTTTGGCCCGGCTAATGTATTTGCAAAGAAAATAATTTACAAAGATCTCAAAAGTATAATTCAAATTATTCATACATCTTCAGAGATTTAATTTTTTAAATAAACATTTAAAAGTCAGTAATGTACAAAATGTACAAAAGAGCTGAGTAAACTATCAAACAATGAAAAGGATAAATGAAAGGAAATCATTCTTGAGGGTGTAATCCTGAAATAACTTAAGTAAAAAGTGAACTGATAGTGAATAATAACAGTATTTTGCCAAGATTAATCAAGGACGATATCAAATAGACATGTAACAGTATTTGCAAAACACAAAAGTTTTACTCAACACATCAGGAGCAGCAATCCAGGAATTAACGGTCCAGTCCTCCACTGATCACCATGGGATCATTGATGTAAATGATAGCACAAAGACATCCGTATTTACCCAAGGCAGTTCAGAGGAGCACAGATTTACAGACTGTGAGGATGAAATTAAAGGGTCCTTAATGCTGAGATTAAAAGTGTTTCAGCATCACTGGTGACCAAAACAAGAAAAAAAGACTCATCTTACAAGTTGGTCCAGAACTGACAAAAGACAAAAGTGTTTTTGCAAGTCAGACACACAAAGAAAATGGCCCTCTGCTCCGGCGATGAGGATACAGCAAAAAATGAGATGAGAGGAGAAAAACCTGGCTGTGATACGTCTAGCAGAAATGCTCTAACATCAGCGGGTTCTAGGTATCTGTTTGTCTTCTTATACTGAAGCAAAGAAACATGAAGGCTTTCTGTGTAAGAACAGACGGCTAGGCAGCACTGACACCTCTGGCATCCCCTCGCAAAAACTGGAACAACAGTGAGAATTTGGCAAAGTGTGAATTATTGTAAAGTGAGTGCAACATCATCAACACATACTGCCACATGATGCAGTTTGTGAATGATACAAAGGCATAAAGAGGGCTCCAAGTCCTAGAGCAGTTCTGGCTGTGAGATGGAGAGGCAGCACATCCAAACGGTCCCTCTGAGGTAGGGGCCTCTGGTCAGCTCATCCCATCAGAAGAAGCCCTTATCTCCTGGACGACTCCTTATCAATGACGGCTCTGACTGGGAGGATGGAGTTCAGGTCCTTCCTCTGCTTTAGAATCCGCCACGACTGCACAGACACAGAAATGAGAAGAGATTATGGAAAACTGACAGCTGCCCTACAGCAGAGCACATTAATCAGGGCAGTTTGTACCTCAGCAAACTGGGTTTTAATGGCTTCAAACTTGATCTTCTCATGGACTGCACGGGCAACGTTGTTTCTTTCAAATGGCTCTGAAACACAACGTACTGCTATCACTTGCTCTGTATGTGGCTGGTCACAGTTTTTGGATTGATGCTCCACTCAGTGATAACATGTCATGTCCATGGGGATGTTTACCTTCAACACAAATGTATTTGTTTCTCCATTCACGAGAATTGTTCCTGGGCAGAGCTCTGGCCTCTCGGACAGAGATGATCTTCTTGTCCCAACTGCAATGACAAATAAAAGATGGATGGGTGCCCATGATCGTTTGTAGTTTGAGAATGAATGTTAAGATTGAGTACAATGCTTAAAACAACCTTTACATCACAAAAAGACCAATTACAGGTTGCCCAGCATAATAACACCTACAGAACACAAGATATTTGCCCCCAATTGAACAGATGATGCTCAGCAAAGAGAACCCTAACCTCACTAGCATTTCAAAATATTTTTGAGTTCTCTAATCAGCTGTATGGCCCTTCGTTGCCACAGCATGACCACCTTAAACTGACCCTGGCTCTGTACATCCTATCTACTCTCTAACATGTCCTCTTACCAGCCCTCCAAATCCACTACACAGACTGAAGAGCAGCAAGAGCCAAACATCACCAGGGTCATCAGGCAGGACCCTCCTGGCAAAGGAGTTAATAACTGACGAGGAAAAAGACATTGGACTTGTAGTTTTAGTTCATTTTTGTGCAAGCTTTAATTACCAATGCAGCAAGATATTCAAGTATGTACAGTTGTAGGAAAAAGTATGTGAACCCTTTGGAATTACTTGGATTTCTGCTTAAATTGGTCATAAAATATGTTCTGATCTTCATCTAAGTCACATCACTGGACAAACACAGTCTGCTTAAACTAATACAACACAAAAAAATGTAAGTTTTCATGTTTTTATTTGACACAATATGTAAACAGTCACAGTGCAGGGTGGAAAAAGTATGTGAACCTTTGGATTTAATAACTGGTTGACCCTTCTTTGGCAGCAATAACCTCAATAAAACGTTTCCTGTAGTTGTAGATCAGACCTGCACAACAGCCAGGAGGAATTTTGGACCGTTCTTCTGTACGAAACTGTTTCAGTTCAGCAATACAATATTCCTGGGATGTCTGGTGTGAATTGCTCTTTTGAGGTCATGCCACAGCATCTCGATTTGGGGTCAGGACTCTGACTGGGCCACTCCAGAAGCCGTATTTTCTTCTGTTCAAGCCATTCCATTGTTGATTTACTTCTATGCTTTGGTCGTCCTGTTGCATCACCCATCCTCTGTTGAGCTTCAGTTGACGGACAGATGGTCTTCAGTTTTCCTGCAAAATGTCTCGATAAACTTGGGAATTCATTTTTTCGTGGATGACTGCAGTCCGTCCAGACCCTTAGGCAGCAAAGCAGCTCCAAACCATAATGCTCCCTCCACCATATTTCACAGTAGGGATGAGGTCTTGATGTTGGTGTGCTGTGCCTTTTTTCTCCAAACATAGCGTTGTGTGTTCCTTCCAAACAATTCAAATTTGGTTTCATCTGTCCACAGAATATTTTGCCCGCAGTGCTGTGGAACATCCAGGTGCTATTCTGCAAACTTCAAACGTGCAGCAATATTTTTTTTTGGACAGCAATGGCTTCCTTGGTGGTGTCCTCCCATGAACTCCATTCTTGTGTGATGTTTTACCTACTGTAGATTTGTCAACAATAATGTTAGCATGTGCCAGGGATTTCTGTCTTCAGCTGATGCTCTAGGATTCTTCTTCACCTCATTGAGCATTCGGCGCTGTGCTCTCACAGGCATCTTTACAGGACGACCACACCTTGGCAGAGCAGCAACAGTGCTGAACTTTTTCCATTTGTAGACAGTCTGTCTTTCCATGGGCTTTTAGAGATACTTTTGCAACCCTTTCCAGCTTCATGCAAGTCAACAATTCTTGATTGTAGCTCTTCTGAGAGCTCTTCTGTGCGAGGCATGGTTCACATCAGGCAATGCCTCTTGAGAACAGCAAGCTCACAACTGGTGTGTGTTTTTTATAGAGCAGGGCAGCTTTAACCAACACATCCTATCTAATCACAGGTTGGCTGACTCCTGGCTCCAATTAGCTTGGAGAACTAAATAGCCTAGGGGTTCACATACTTTTTCCACCCTGCACTGTGACTGTTTACATATTGTGTCAAATAAAAACATGAAAACTCATCATTTTTTGTACAGTATTAGCTTAAGCAGACTGTGTTTGTCTAGTGATGCAACTTAAATGAAGATCAGAACATATTTTATGACCAATTTAAGCAGAAATCCAAGTAATCCCAAAGGGTTCACATACTTTTTCCTACAACTGTATAACTCAAACTTACTGGGTCCTTCAACACATCAGCCCAACAACACAATTCCAACAAAAACTGCAAATGCTTGTAAGTTTTAGAATTTTTAAGCTCACTTAATGCTTTTTTTATGATATATGAATTAACAACTGGCACACAGAAAGATATTGCTCCACAATGCCTTGAACTCTTTCAATGCTGGCAGTAAACTGAAGCAGGTCAGCTTTCAGTCACATGACCTTTACAGGGGGGCTGATATGGTGGCTGACAAGGGCAAAAAGCCCACAACGGCTCAATGCAGTTAAATAAGAAGACAACAGCTTCAACCACAGAAAAGATTCAAAAACAGAAACACGACCAAGTTCAGAAAATAATACAAATCTGGAAATGCACTGCAAATGAAATGATGCCCTGCCAAAATAAAAACAAATGCCTTAAAGGCACACGCGCAGCAAGTTAGAAACAAAGGAAGCACAAAACAGTCCAAACCCAGCAAACGCCTCCAAGAGCAGAACTGAGCATAACTAGGTTCAAGAATGAAAGTGCTCAGGGTATCCTTGGTAGATACCTGAAGTCCGTGGCATAGTATTTGAGGAAGCCCAGGAGCAGCTCTCCCAGAGAGGACTGGTTTTTGGAAACATATGGGGGAACATGTTTAGGTCCCTCTGGAACCACGTTGATGTCCAAGCAGGGGTTAAAATAATCCTGAAAGTAAAGGCACAAGACAAAAGATTGAGTCTTACTTTAAAAAAGTTCAGTTCAGACAACTTTATTAATCCCACAAGGGGCAATTAATTTGAAGCTTTCCAGTGTAAATTCATGCATACAACAACATGAATAAATAATGAATCGATCAATCTGTCAAGAAAACATACTTAAGCATGGGAAAGAGGGAGATGTCTGAAAATTACAAGTTGCTTACTTATGCAAATCTTTGAGCAAGATAAAACAAAATATGATAAAAGATAAAAGCAAGTTGGTTAAAAAACACGCCAATGTAAAACCAGTAAAACAATAAAATAAATAGAAACAACAGGAAATAATGTCCTCTAAATAAAAGCCATGTAAAGTGGGTGTGGTCTTTGTTTTGGAGCTTAATAGCAGAGGGAATGGAGGACTTTAATTTGTGGTCAGTTTTCCTTTGGGGCACACTGTAACACCTGCCTGAAGGCAAAAAGGAAGAAAGTACAAGAAATTATTTACTTCAATTCATCTGCGTGATATACGTTAGAATCTTAGTCACTGCAGTAAATAGAAGGAAACAAGAGACACTGATCAAAAATTACAATTAAGACTGGGCCACTTCATTGTTCCTTACTGTTTGAGTATTAATGTTTAAGGGTTTTTTTTGAGGCCATTTACATTCATGCTGGTCTTCTTTGGTTATCACTACCTCAGGATTAGGCTCTCATGCTCCATACAGCAGAGAGGAAAGATGCTGACCTCTTCACAATGGTTGTCCATAGCTGAAGAGCCTTTTCAGTCAAACCAGAACTCACAAGATTTATTCACTTGACAGTGTACCATCAGTCCCTCTAAAGACATGGTTATGAAATGATGACAGCAAAAACTTGTTAAAATGGTACCAGGCCAGTTAGTTTGTTCTGCATCACTATCCCTGTTTGGAGTGGGGCAGCAGCAATGTACAGGGGGGAATGTACCATGGTGTAGGGGCTGCGTGGGATGGTGATAGCTGCACTTGACATGAAGAAGCTTGTCTCAGCAGATGTCCAGGATACAGCCAACATTTTGACAAAATAAGTATTAACTGTGCATCTTACACATCAAACTTCATTCTACGTGCGTCCTAACTTTCTTTACTTTTCAACAGTATGGCTTCTTCTGAAATTGAATTAGAGAGCAAACAAACAGCTAAACCAACACAAGAGTCGGGCTTTGTTTACAAAATCAATCACTTACTGGGTAGTCCCTCTGCAGAGATGGAAGTACAGGTTCCTTTAGAGCTGAGCATCCAACATGAAACAACCATGAGTTGGCAAGTTATGAGCAGAATTCAGTTAAAAAAAGAGTTCTTGTTCATCATACTGACTCTGGAGGTAGTGCAGCACCATCAGCACCAGTGTGTAGCTGCTTAATGTTCCCTTGCTGGCATCGTTGATTTCACTGTGCCGTGCCCACTTCTTGACAACAAGGATCATGGGTCTTATCCTGAGATCAGCTGAGACATACCACACAAAGATTGTAAAAGAGTCACATTTTCTTTTCATAAAAGTGCACTGTTTGTGACTGATAAGACTGGAGTTGAAAATAAGTCAAAGATCGTGAATGAAGAATATCAGGATATCATTGACTTTTAAACCCACCATAGGCATAACTTCTCAGTAGAAAGGTGTTTCTGATGCCCACTGTGTTGTTGATGTTCAGATCAAACTCCAGATCACTACAGGAGGTAGGGGGGATAAAAAGTAATATTTAGAGACATTTCCACTTCTCACTCAAATCTTAACCAAAAGAAAGTTCAAATGTTTGGCTCCTACCTGCCTGTCTCTCTGAACCTGAGGATTGGCACTTTGGCTCGAATCAGCTGAGTTCTCTCTATATATGCTATGGATCAGAACAAAGGTGGTGAGTTTACGCTCAGTGTTAGTTTGACTTTTGTGAAAATGAAACCTGGCTTAAATAAGTACATAGCTCCCCCTGCTGACATTTTTGGAGAACATGTTACGAGGATCCAAAATACAGAACTGTCCTAGGATCCCTTTTTTCAGTAATCACACCTGTTTTAAGAAAGTATGCATTCAGTTATTTCTTAAAAGCATCAAAGACCCTGTTCAGCAGTAAGACAAAGATTGAAATGCAACCCAGGTCCTACAGCATGCTAAGAAAAAGCTCCCTGAGGTTTAAAGTAGGCACAAGAGACCATAAAGAACCTTCAGTCTGATGATCTTAGAGGCCTTGCAGAAGAGTATGGGCACAAAGAGTAAGACAAGTAACAGGCTACAGCTTGTTAATGTAGATCTCTATGTTAGAACTATTAAGATAGTACAGAGATCATCAACTGACTATAAAGACCACTGACGGGAGGATAAAACCAGAGAAATGGGGGCTTCACTCTTAGTGCCAGCTTTAGCATTGCTGCTGCATGTTGTAAAGTCTGAAGTCAGTCAAGGCTCAAGAGTTGTTTTATTAAAACAAGTTAACAGTTCGTTGTAATAATCTATTATTATGGTGCGTTCCAGTAACCTCAGAACTGGGAAGAGGGAAGTGGGAGTGACGTCATCTCCGAGTTATCAGTGTTCCAGTTACAAAGTCAGAAAAAAACATGCTGATCTACCAGACTATTGTTAGTCATTTTGTTAGCTGTTGTAAGCATGCTCTGCATTGTAGTTCACAAATACCACAAGAAGAATGTAAATATCACTATGGCAGCATTTTTGTAAATATAAGTCGAACAATACTATGTATATGGCTGATTAAGTGTGACACACATTAGTCAGAAGGGCTAATAAAGGGATTATTACAGGAGCTAAATAACAGTTTACAGAGCATCCATCTTTGATTGTCTACACAGGGGTGGTCAGGATCCCCTGAGTTCCCAGTAGGAAATTCCGACCTCAGGGGGCATTCCAGTTGAAATTTCCTACTCGGAACTTGGAAATTCCGACTTCTGACTACAACTGGAACGCACCATTAATGCATGAATCAAAGTTTGTACAAATAACTCAAATGATAAAGGCAGTTTTGGCAGTGATGAATACAGTGACAGGCCACAGGGTTTAAAGATGCAAATGACAAATCTCAGTTATATGATTAGTTTTACTTGTGATTTGACACATTAAATGTGGTTTCAGTACTTACATAGTGATCTGAAAAGCCTTTGTAGGCTTGAAAGGACATGAATAGGATCAGGTCGTTTCTGAAACAGAAGAATCATAAGTCTTCAGGGGACTGAGGTTTCTATGTATTTATTCAACATGAATGGCAGTTACAGTCACTTGTACTTACATTTCCCTTGATTACAAGACACAGATCAGCATCACTGCTTCGACAGCCCAGGCCATTCATGGAGGATCCTGTCAGGTAAAGTCTTGCCACTGCCAGAAATAAACACTTTGTGAATAAGGACAGTGGCAAAAAAAAAAAAGATCAGTAGGTGAATGAGTACATCATGCACACCTGCATAGATTCGCTGTATGTCCGTCTGCAGCTGTGCTCGGCACGACTCCTTTTTTAACAAATCAGAAGATTGCTGTTGGCATGCCTCAAACAGGTCCACCATCTGATTACTCAACTGGAGGCACAAAAAAGGACCTCCATTAAACCTGCACCCACAGTCACAAAATGAAATCCCAAGCGCTTCTTTGTAAAGCACTTAGGGATACACATCTTTGTGTACGATAGGCATTATAAAAAGCAGAATTGAGTAGGTTGAGTATAAATATAAATATAAACCTTGTCTTTAGCATAAGCTTGTAGGCTGGTTGAGCTTTCTGGGACAGCAGGCACATGAGGGTGAGGGTGGGGGTTGGGGTCAGGGCTTGGATGGGGCAGTGGGCTGGAATAAGAGCGATCAAAGTCTGATCTTGATGATCCTGCCACAACTTGGGCAGGACGGTGAGGGGGAGGGGCATGATTAAAGGGAGACGAGTCAAGGCGTTGGCGCTTCACCACTGGAGACCTGTATTCATCACTTCGTCTCCTGAAAAAGAACAATAGCAAAGGAAAACATTACCAAAGATGTGATGACTACACTTGTTTAAAGCCACAATGTGTTTTAATGTACGAGTTAAATCAATGAATCAACATGGTCACAGCCAACTAAAAAATAGATTTACTTAAATAATTTTGACATATCTATACCATTCAAATTACCATTGGCCTTAAGTCTGTGCAGTGATAATGTGCCCTAATGTAGTTCTTAAAAAACAACTGCTGTATAAAGAAGAGTCTACCCACTCTCAAGTCAGGAACAATCTGGCCCAATAACAACAGAAGACCTTCAAGATTTTTGAGAATTTAACAGCTGGACATCACAGTGCCACCTTGTGGCACAGCCAATATACATACCAGCTAACCCTAATAGTAAAGGCAGGCTGATGCATTATTAGAAAAAATAATTTTAAAGAGGACTCTGTACAGTTTCTGTTGACCTAATTATAAGATCATTAGTATCTCTTATGAAGATGTCCTGCAAACAAAGAAATATATTTCCACATTTTGAGAAAATTAGAGAAACTGGTTCGTACGAAAGTAGAAATGGGGATTGGACGCACTTCAAGGTATGAACCACTTTTGATTAGTTTGACAGATCGATATAATTTGCCTTTGTGTTCAACAATTTCTTTTTCAGTGCTGTGAATGATAAACATATTTTACATTGGCATACACTAGTCTGGCCTAAGTCCTCTGTTAGATGACTGCAGCACTCTAGTTCAGTCAGTTACCTTTGATGATATTCAGTGAAAGGTTTAATAAAGTTTATATGTGTGCATGTAGTGTGGGAACACAAAGAAAGAAATATATATATTATCAACCAAGTGAACCATAGCATAAAAGAAAAATCAACCAAGTGAACCATAGCATAAAAAGGTACAGCTTTTAATGTAAATTATACATCACCAGAAGCGTTAACACATCATTAAACTCACTGCTTCAAATGTCCAGCAGAGGGCTTCATCCACCATGAAATACAGCTGTGCACATGTCAAGCATGGAGTTAATTTCTACATTCAAAATGTAATAAAACAATGACTGCCTGCAGAGCGTGTCAAACATCTACAAAACTAAAAATACAACTACTCTGCATTTATATTCAACGTGTGGCAGTCATTTAAACAGCTCTTTCATGAAGGAAAGTAAGTCATTAATGGCAAACTGTCTGGTGAATCAATTTACATCAATCTTGTACAAACAATAGAGCAAACTGACTATTGAGAGAACAGCAGATATAATCAAGGAAAGACAGTTTAAGTTTGATATATAACACAGCTGAAAACGTAGAGTTCACATTTTCATAGATGCATAACTTCTAGAAAGTCAGACGCCGCTCATAGCTGTTCAATTGTGTGCCGTTACAGGCTATACAGAGCACTCTGAGTGCACTTCATGATAGCACCTTGACAGCTCAGCTTGAGTGCAGCTTAGCAGAGCGTGGGAACTTGTACAAATGCCTTTGCCTTGCAAAGCAATGACACTGTGTTCTAACAAGAGGAAGTCAGCATAAACCACTACAAGGAGCTGAGGAAGTAATCATGGCAGGCAGGAGACAGCACAGGTCAAAATAATGGCTTCATTTTGCACTGTGATGCTAACAATGCAATATGAGATGTCTGTAGCAGCGTGATTTCCAGCAATGATTAAAACACCAGTTTCACAATAAGAAATGTGTTAAACCAGCACTGGTGTAAATTTCAAGAATACCATGTGTCTGACATTGTTGTCACAGATAATGTAACCAATTCAGGACAGATATCAACAGGAATCAGTTAAAACCTGGACCGATAAGGCAAATGAATAACAACAATGGTACTGATACAATCTCCGCATTTCCCAGTCCTGCTCACAGTAGACTGTCAATGTCGTACGCCAAAATGCTGGAAAATAATGTGAAATGGCTGTATTTGTTAAAAATGACAACAACCTGAAAATGAACTAAAGAGACAGAAAAAAATGGCATTGTAGTTTCAATGAATCACTGTTGTTTTTAATAAACTTCAAAACAATATAAATGGTTTTGGTAAAAGATGGGTTTCCGTGGGAACATTGTGTTCACTCAATTTCTGATGGAAGGGTGAAAGCGCTATAATGTAGACAAAAAAGAAAGTCACGTGACAAGATTTCTGTTTTTTATAGGTCAGATATTTTAATTTTATTGACTATCATTTCAAAAGATTTAGACATTTGCAATTAAAGGTATACAATTGTATAATTGTATACAAAAGTATATTTGTATATAGTAATAGTAACAGTCCATAGATTGGAAAGTTTATGGAACATTAATGGCATAAGAAAGCCATTACAATGTAATTGCCCGAACAATTTCAATCAATTCTTTGTGAACCTTCTCAAAGAAGTTTACTTTTTGGTCATTACTGTATTCATTATTCTTTAATGCAATATTTCTACAGTGATAAATACTTTTGTATAATTATTTTCTCACTTATCTCATCTTACGAGCACACATTTGTATGGCCTTAATTAACAGTGGGGATGGGAATTCATGTGATTTCGCTGACCAAATGACATCATTGATTCCTTTTTGATTCCTGTGGACAAATGTCAGCCTACCTAAGTTTTCAGCATCAACTACAACAAACGCATTTCTGATGATAATCAATGCTGTGTTGTGTAAATAATTACTTCTGCAAGTTGCTCATGTCTTCACACATTTAACATCATACAGTAAGTGTCATTTGTCAATACTCAAGCTACCATTCTGACCACCTGTGTGCCATGGTTACATGTTTTTTCTTCTTTGATGCCATTTCTGGTGGTTACAGACTTTGATTTGTCAAAAATCTGCTGCATAAGTATGTTGTTTTCTTCACAACGTTTCAACAACACCTGTGAGTGTAGGGAGGGCGGACGGTTATGACTTCACCCAGGTTTGTTTGACTGTCTACTTCCAAGACAAATGAAACACATCCCTAAAAATGTGCATATGGTAGTATATATTATATGAAAAATATTGTAAGCTGATTTTTCAGCAGTTTCCTATCATGTGCATTTTTGGCTAGAGGGGCACCAGAGGGTGCAAAATTTCAAATGTGACCAAAATAAAACATGTTTATGCAATAAGATCAATGCTGCAGTTATTATTTTTTTTTAATATAGGAGACTTTAAAAATTAGCAATGCTCCAGTACTATTCAGTACATAATAAAGTACTCTTTTAAGAAAACATGTATATTAACTGGCATTGAAAGGGTTAAAATTAGGGATGCACAATATTTTATTATGTTAATATCAATTATGCCAATATATCCATGTGTGTTACTGCTGATACTGATATTTTCTGTAAAGAGCATAAGTCTCTAACAAAAGCTGACTTGCTGCTTTCTTTGTGACTGTTTATTGTGTAACAACGTAAAAGAACTCGAGTCTATATGTACCCATGCAGTGAAGTCAGGATCAAGAAATATGGTACATTTGTGTATTTTGCTCATATTACCATCGACTGTAAATATTGTCAAAGATTTCAAAGTCGATATCAAAATTGATCCTCTGAGTCAATATCTGCTGATACAACATTGTAATGACAAAATTGTGTATCCCCAAGTCAAAATCTAGAAATAGTGAATAGTGATGATTTAACAGCACTGTTTTAGATTTAGGATTGTAAATTACTGAGATGTAAAGGGGAAACTACGAGATTGAGACTCGACAGGAATGACAGTGAAGAGCGGGAATGAAATGCAACTACGCAATAACTTAATGAAATTGTGCAAGTTAACTTTCAATAATCCCGTGTTATTCTGCAATAATTTCAGAAATTTTCAGTACAATAATCCAGCTGTTCTCATGTCTATTCTAAACACTTGAGCACTTTTCTCTAGTTACTGTTTCTTTATACTCTTATCGCTTTAATATGCTTACTGTTTTATGCCTTCTGATTTTTTATATAGTCTTTTGTTTTTAAACATGTACTTAATTCTAAGTACTTGTGCATAAGTGTTGCTATCAGAGCCATTTTGCAAAGAAATTCCGTTCATGTGTGTACATTTTGAATGACAATAAAGAGTTCTATCTGAAAATAAAAAATCAAATACAAACTTCCGTCCGTTCGTCATTGTTTGAGTGTGAGGGTAATGCCCAGGAGGAGGGGTTGGTGGAGGAGGTGAGGGTTTCCATTCATAGGTCGGCAGCCTCTCCAGCCCAGGAACATGAAAGCTAAACACAGACATGCATGTGTTAGTGCACAGGGAACAGTGAGGGTGGTCCCAGTGACTGGTCCACAGCTTCATCTGAATACTCACTTGTTGGCTCTGGGCTGACTTTGGTGGTTGTAGTCGTAGTAGAGCTGCACAGGGGGAGGGGGATAGGGGCTGTAGATGTATGCTGACCTCTCCCTCGGGGCAGCGCTGCGGGGGTACATGGTTGCCACGACTCCTCACACAGATCCAGCGTTAACTCGACTAATGTGCCTAAAATGGCAAACAACAACTTGTCCATTCATGTGGTACAGCCAGCGATCAAATGTTTGATCCACCACGTAACCATCTCTACGGTAATCAATGAAATACCAAAACACGTTTCAGAGGAAACGAAACTTAGCAACAGAGCGGGCTAACAGATGCTAACTCACACCAAGTTAACCAATGTCTCACAAGCCAAATGAAATATGAGCCCGGTATTATCATGACGCTCTTCATGTAAGACTGCTGTAAATGTACGTAAGTAGGTAAGGCTTGATAATGAAAAACTGAATTACAAGCTGATCACTCACCATGTCACATGTAAACAAAAAACAGTCTGTTGGGATCTGGTTGGGATGCTGGTTCTCCCAGTGTAACTTCCGCATTGACGTCATGACGTTGATTTGAAGGTGACGTGCTCATATTGTTTAAAGCAAAACTCCACTCAAAAGCAAAAGAAGAGGGAAGCGCTGTTAGTCTACAGAGGGGGGATTTATATGGTTAAATGTGACACTTAAACTAAAGGGGCATCATTTTTGTACCCGATGACTAAAACACAAAACTTATTCTGAGCTGAAGCTTGAGTACCTAATTATTAAAAATTAAAGAATTTGTTTGTTAATTTGTTTATTAGATTTGCACTATGCATAAGATCAAACTAGAAATATTCAGAAAACAAAATAAAAAAATGGCAGGAGAGGTCAAGAAGCCATTAGGCTTATGCAAAGGACCTTACCTTTATATCAGAAAAAGCAGAGAACAGTCAAGATTTCAGTAAGAACACAAAGTAATACATGCATACATGTGTTCAACCATATGTGAAGAAACAAAAAAAAAATAACAATAATCAACAATAAAACAAACAGACAGATTTAACAAAGAAATAAAAAATATAGAGACCAAGTACTACTTGCTGTGACACCATATTGATGAGGGAGACAAGAACTTAGCAAGTAGCTGATCCAGAACTCCAGAATGAAGATTGTTAATATGCTTTTCTTTACAGAGTGATGCAGAGATGATGTATTTAGACGGACAACGAGGAAGTTGGTGACACACTGGTTCTCCCTACTGAAAGCCTATGGGATTTTGACTGTGATCTTGGATCATTGCTGATAAACAAAAAAGCTCTTCATCAAACAAAGAAATGAAACTGACATGTTTTCTTCTTATGTTCAATATTCCCATCATATGACACTGCAACCTCTTATTTGAAAAAGTCCTCATAATCAAGTGAACCAATCAAGTTGGTGTCAATGGCTGTGGCCATGGTATTTAGAAGCCTTTGTATGACTATATCTTAAAAACAATCAAGAAAACAAGCATGTAAATAAGATAAAGGTTTTCTCTTTTGCATCTTTTCATCTCAGAATTGATTTCAGATACGTATTCATTATGCTGTTTTTAAATATACCAGGAGGATGTAATGCTAAAGCATTTCCACATACTTAGGATTCATTCCTGCACCACTCTGTAAGGAGCAGAACAGGTAAATTGATGATGTTTGCTCTTTTTGTACACGAGGAAGTTATGTACAAGTGAAACAAAAATCTCAATAAATATTAATTTGATCTATTTTATGAACTTGATTTTACAATGTTCCATCCAACCACGCAAGTTTGGTTGGATGGGACATTAAAATTCTCGTTGGATGGGATAGTGCTTAATGGACAGTTAATGTGAAGAAATGATGAATGTTAGAATTGTAAACTATTTCATATTCTTTATCCATCCCATATAAGTATTTCCAGTATATTGATGTGTGCAGACCTCTAAAAATGTTGATGAAAACATTAGATGTTGCTCTGTGTTAGTTTTTTGCATCTTATTGACACCAAATAAGCCTATGAAATCTTTTGCTTTTGAAACCACTACTTTTTTTTTTTTTGAAGACAACCAATATATTTCTTATTTTAAGCTGTATTTGGTGGTTGTCAAAAAATTAAAAAAAATAAAACTTACACTGATTAAAAACATTTTCACAGTCAACCAAGTCCACTGTCCCTATCCAACAAATATTTTAGCAAACCCAATCAGTCCTTATATTGTTTTGTCTCATTTCTTCTATAACATTTACCTTGTCCTGAGAAAGGTAGAAAACTTCTTCATAATTACAGAAATATACAATCTTCTAGAATTTGTCTTGAGATTAAAGAAAGCTCAAAGAAGATAGAAATTGAAGAAAGACCCTGTATACGTGAATTCCCTCCATAGCTTTAACAAAATCAATAAGTCGTAAAGGTGTAAGAGCTAGTATACCACATCACTGCCTGGACTGATGGTATCTGTTTGCTCTATGACATTCAAATTAGTAGGATTTGAATGAAGAGCTCAGAGAAGTAAATCAGATAAGGCATTTACCAGTGAAATCACATACAACTGAGTGTGTAATATATTCACTACTGTCTCAGTCACAATGTGAACAGGTGGGTTTCTTTTCTCATCCACACAAGCAGTTTCTCTTTCTCAGTCTTCATTGTCATTGTAAGTGTTGTCTTAGTGCAGTCAACTCCATCTTACAAAGTCATGTTTGAAACACTTGTGATGAGTTTAGAGAGATAAGAGAACAATAGGACTCAGTCAACCAGCACTGAGGGGGCACTAAAATCCACACCTAACTTATTAAGTCCAACTTTGTGAGTCTTTATGCCCCCTATGTCTATTTTAGTTGGCTTTCATTATATCAATACTGATTTTTACAGAGCGTGTTGATACTCTGGCAAAATATCCTTATTTCATTCATTGCCACAGGCCAGACCAGCTTTGTATGAGAGTCGCAGGACCTCAGATTTTTATTGTTCTTTTTAAAGTTTTAAATTTGACCCACCTCCCCAACTTCAATTCATGCATTGGTTTTATTGCTTGAACAGCAGGTCTGTGTTGCGGTCTTACTTATCAACACACAATTAAGCATAAAATAATAACAATAAATGCCTTATTTTTATTTGAGTGAGGATTTTTTTTATCAACACACTCATACAAAGTGTCATTGTTGAAATCATTGTTCAGATGGTTTTGATCATTCAAAATTTGATTAATGTCCCTCACTTGAACAAACAACTTTATTTAAAAAAATAGACTGTTAAATAAAGGAGTTGTCACAGTTGAAAAGGTTCATAACTTGCTGTCAAAAATGATTACAGGGATAAAATGGCAGGAGCCAAACTATTAGCTTTAGCACAAAATCTGTCTGACATTTCCAATTTTCTGAACCTTGAACATGTGTCTTTAATGCATTAGTACATGACAGTTCAGTTTTGAGACTTCCCAGTGGCTCTGAAGGCCTTTAAATCAGACTGCACTGCTGTCATACACATAATATCGTCACCATAGACTGTGAAAAGAAATGGACATTTGAATATTGAAGGAGCCTTTGGAACATTGTGAATGCCTTGTAATCAATGCTGCCATACATGTCATCTCATCCAAACATTGGATCAACACACTCACAGACATAGGGCTGTGTTGATGTACAATATTGTAGGATTTAAGGCTGTCTTATAGCAGCAAGTTTGTGCTGCCATGTAGCCATGGCAACCATGTCCCTACCACTGAATCAGAAATCATCAGTAAAATGATGGGCATGATTTTAAAAAATTCACCACTTACAGTAAGAGCTCATATACATATTAAATATTTAGACAAAGCTGTTTTTGTTTATATTTAGGCTGTAAAAACCATCTGTTTCCCCCATGCAGTCACTGTAAAAAAAGACTCATAATTTTACAGGAAGTGTTCTGTCATACTTTACAGATTTTTCCTGTTTTCCAGTAAAACAATGATATGATAGTAGTTTTATAACAGTACTCTTAGTGTTAATTTTTAAAATTACACTTAATTACATGTAATTTAATGTTGCATTAATATTCAGTATTTAATAACAATTTGTTGTATTTTTACATCTTTAACTGTAATTTTACATATAATTTCTGTATGTTTTTACAGGTTAGCCACCACTTTCTGTGAGACAGTGCAATAATTGTAAACTAGCAGATACTAACAGTAATTAAATATTCATGTTAAGAATACATTTAATTACTAATTATATAATATTAACACATCTCCATCATATATTAAATGTAATTTTTCTCAAAATGCAATGTCATTTCACAGATGTTTCTTGACATTGATAATGAAGAGACTATTGAGTTTGTTTTTCAACGAATAAATCATTCCCCTTGGAGATCTTCACATCTCTGTTTTTCTGTTGAAAAACAGAAATCTGAAGTGTTTTCCACACTGTAAAAAAAACCCTACAAAAATACAGTGGAAGCCCTGGCAGCAAAGTTTCCAGACCGATTCCCTAAAACAACAGTCAATAAATGAATCACTAAACTACAGACAATAACTGCAAAAACACATAGTAGATTTTTACAGTCAAACTCTACTTAAATACTGTATATTAGAGTTGATAAATGTCCCTTATACTGTAAAATAACATCCATATAATTTCAAAAAAATTAAAAAAAAAAAAAAACAGATGCCCTTAATCTTAATCTAATTTTACAGTCTTAAAAAACCTGTAATAAATGGTGAAAGCACTGGCAGCATAGTTTTCAGATGCAAACTGAAAAATCACAGTAAATAACTGTATCACAGAACAATAACTGTAAAAACACAGAGTAGATGTTTACAGTCAAAATTTAAGATGGCAGATGGACTTGGCAACAAGACAGGGGAGGACAGCTGTGTCAAATCACCTTGGATCACCTAATGTTTTATAAGTGAAACAGTTAGGCTATTTAGTGTAACTTTAGGGAATCGGTCTGGAAACTTTGCTGCCAGGACTTTCACTGTATTTTTACAGATTGCTTTTAACACATCATGGGTTCCTCCCGCAAGCTGCAAGTGGACACCTGAGGAACCAAAGCTTTTGGCACTTAGGGATGGACCTCCTTTTTCAGCCCCAGAAGGTTGTTACCTCTTCCTTACAGTATACATGCTTTTGTTGGCATGGTAAAGGTGGTGATGTAAGCCAGTAAAGATATTGTGAGCAAATATCTATGGACTGATAAAAGACAGTAATTATCAAGTGAAAAAAATGAAATTTCTTTTGTCTACTGTCCATTATTTTCAAACTGTTTGTATGTGCAGTGTAAGTATTCAGCTGTTAGGAGGGCTATAGTCCGTGGCTAATGAGACACTTCAAAGAGGCTAATTTATTACATATTAGTTTAGAAAGACTGAATGGTTTTATGAAGAAAAGATAACTAAATAATAAACAAGCAAAAAACACTTGAAATGACCTGCACATAGCTAGCCCAGCATATAACTTGCAGATGTTTGTTTCTTGAAGCTCTTGCCTAAATTTATAAAGCTTGTCCAGTATTTATTTTGGTTTTATGACTTACCTAATGGCTATCTTATTCTTTCCTAGCCTCATTTGTCACAAAGTGACTACCTCGGGGCTAAAAATGGAGACCCGTGCAGAAATGCCACAACTTGCAGTACTCTGAATGACCACTTGAGGCTGGCTGCAGAAAAATAAGACCTTTATTGTTACAGCCTAAATACACATCTTTACAGCCCAGTTAAAAAAACAGCTTCATTGTACATAAATATATATCTTTGACTCTCATTGTATAGGGGATACATTTTCAATCACTTCAGCTTTTCTTTTATTAAGGATTTACTGAAGATTTCCAGTTTTGGAAGGAGTTGCTATTGGTCAGACAGCTGTCTAGCTGCAGCCTCTCCATCTGTGAGAGGGTTTAGCATAAATTCATTCAAAGTGATCTGCAGTATGACGTGTCCATAACAAGGCATTCACAACATTTCAAAGGTTTGATAATCAAACGATTGATGCCACATGGCTTTGTCCAAGTTTTCTACTATCTATATTTGTCTCTAACCTCTTTTATCTCCTAGCGTCAGCCCTGTGGGACACAATATGGAGAGCGGCAAACTGCTTCTCCTCTTAGCTAACCGGCAACATGTTGCTGAACATGAACTTGAGTCATAAAGCAGTGCAACTCCTGAGAGATGATTCTGGCTTGCTGCCATACTTAAATGGTGCTTAAGACTTGTCATATGTGACAAAAACAATACATGCTAACAAGTCGTCACAGTAATGACTCATAAAGATACTAAAAATGTCAGGAGACATTAAACAAAAACCCTTCATCGTCAGAGAGAAATGAAGCCAAAAAAGAAAAACCTCCCATGCAGTGAGCAGTAAGGCTGCAGTCATTTCTTTATACAACTTTAATTCAAGGAAATTTTCAGAAATATAAGATAATACTAAGTAAACTCATTTTGCTCCTTGTTTTATGCAGATAGACATTTTAGAGTTCAATGTCAACTAAAAAAACATCAAATTTAATGCAAACAACTCACACAAAGACAAGGCAGCTGTTAATCAACACTGCTATCAATTAATTGCTGTTTTACACAAAAAAAGTTCCTCAAGACTCTGATAATCCATCATTCTTGCTTGCTGTGTAGTTTGCATCACTGAGGCCATGTCTTAACATAAATGAGTATTTTTGAAAACACTGTTTTTACTAAAACATAAACAGCATTTTAGTTCACTTAAAACACATGTCCTCAAGGTGAGCAATTTAGAAAACTCCATTTTTGGGTGTCTCCTGGTATTTATGTTCAACTGTGCCCATGTGGACTGGTGAACCATGGCTGCCTCATCTTTGGTTGTAATGGTTACCAACAGGAGTACCCAAGCACCCACAGAACTTTATAATAGAAACTGTCCAACATTATCGGATCCATCTCAAACTTAAAAATAAATATTTAGTCATTATGCCTGTTATCACCGGTCAAAATAACTGCAGGTCAAAACATAACTGTAGATTCAAGGTTGGAATAGCCTAAATAGGAAAATAAAACTGGTTAGCAGAAAAGAGAAAGAAAGAAAAAGAAAGAAAAAACATATCACCAGAATTATGTCAGTTGCAAAGAGTATGCAGCAGTGCATTTATGTGCTTTTCCATTATCGTATGAACAAAGATGGTGATCCCTTTGAGGCCCAAGACCATAGATTATAGCCAGAAAATTCTAATTTTTTGGAGCTGAAATGTTTGTTTCACTTTCCGCTAAAATCCTAAAAATATCAAAATGTCCATAAAATTCAACATATAGATTTTTCATATCTCATTTGATACATTAGGTGTTTTTGGCACCTGATAATCCATTCAAGGACATTTTTGTTATTTATCTGATTGTATTCAGATGGGGTTTTTTTTTGTAATTTGTTGATTATATTGAGTAGATAGAGGTATTATAAAAGTTTGTATCAAATATGATACAATTGGCTTTATAGGCTTAAGGTCTTTACCTGTTCAAATGGGATTGTTTTTGAAAACAGAGGAAAATACCACCTGCCAACGCAGCTTGAGTAAAATGTGACACTGATCACCTCAAAACTTTGTGAATCTGCTCGTCTGTGGGAATAATCACTTTTCCCTAAAGTGTAAGTATAAACTTTCACACTGCCCCCATCTGTCTTTCACGTTTCAACCATCATCATATCCCAAAAATTATAGAAATGACCACAGATGGATTATGAGTGATGCACATGAGAGTAAACTGGGTGACAACCAATCCCAGTCTCCCCTGACTGCGACTGCTGTAACTTGTTTTCTTAAATTCAGTAAGTTTGCATTTCCCTTACAAACAAAGCACCGTTATCAAGACCTCGATGAGACATTTTTATTCGAAAAGTGGTGAGTGGGCTACTTCTCCATAAACTTCTTTAAAAAACAACAACAAAAGCATGAAATGGCCCCAGTCCCCTGAGCATAGAGTGACGTCACTGCGGAGGACGGAGCGGTGACGTAGGCAGTTCAATACTGACAGTGATCTGAGTGGGAGGGAAGCGGATGCATCAGCCAGATGTGGAGCGGGTTTTTGGGGGAGGCGGGGTGCACAAATGGGGTCTGTGGATAGGCTCAGATCAATAAGGCGCACACATGCTGTAGCATAGAAACTGCAGGATATTTAAACCCGTGCGCAATAGCTCACATGCCAGTATTGATTAGGAGAGCTGGGGGTTGTCACGTGAGCCAATGGAAAATGGGTATAAATTCATGTTGCTGAAGCAATAGGGTTAACCCAGAATTTGGTTTTATTAAGGACAATCGGTGGTTATAGTGTGTGTGTGGACTCGCAGTGAAATAGCTGTAGTCTTGGAGAGAGTGGGGGTGTAGCCTGTGAGCCTATGGTAATGAGAGAGAGAGGGGGGGAGAGGAAGAGAGAGAGAGACGCGGGTGGACAGTGTGATGCTGTGCGTTATCTTCTGGCTAAATGAGGGTTGTCTTTCCCAGTTCAGGCAGCGAGGCTTCTCCACCCTTCCAGCAAGAATCTGTAGTTCACAGACAACAGCAGGGCGCCTCTCCGATCCCCATTGGACCCGGCGCTGGATCTCCCGACGCGCTGCTGCTGCTCCTGCTGCTTCTCCATCACCACCAGCGCCTCAACGCCAAGGGAAGAGGACAGGGAGAAGGTCTGATCTCCGTGCCATGTGCAAGTACGACATGTATGTTTGGTTTCAGACGGTGACAGTGTAAAGGAATGGAGCACTTGTCATCAGATTCTCGCAGACGCGCTGATGGTGATACATTGAAGGCTGTCGTGTAGAGACAGGAGACCTTTCACATACGCAGCAGCAGCCAATCCGATAGACACGTTTTTATTACCAGCAGCGAGGAGGACCAGCGGTCAAGAGTGGCCTCATGTCGACCACAACAATGGGGTAAGTGTTGTTAATAACCCACAGGCTGACTGAGACCATCATCCCTGATCCCTCTTCTCCTAATGCATGAACTTCCCACACCGCGCACAGCACAGATGCTGACCCTGGTGAATGCGTAAAAATGAAACCTGTCTGTTTCGTACTACTCCTAATACAACCAGTGATGCTACCTGACTAGTTTTTGTGGTTGAGTGTGTATCTTTAGGTGGTTTTAATGTGGTACACACAAAATCAACCAATTTAAGGAAGCAAATGCCCCCTTTCCGTCTTTACATTCCCAGTTTGGTTGGAAAAAAACACCAGGGCCCTGGATGCTGACACATAAATGCTGCTACAAAAGTTGCCTCATCATCAAACTTGAAAGATGACACACTGGGCTCATCTGCAGTGATTAAATTTCAGTACAAAATGAAACAATTTAAAACCATAATTCTGTTTGAGGACAACCATGGTGTCACCAAAGATGCTGGTTTTCCTGGTCTCATTATTCCAGTGTTTAGCCTGCTCATCAACATTATAGACTGTTATGTAATTCCTAATGAAAGCTTGAGTGAAAGCAGCATTCCCCTAATGTTCTCAAACACACATCTCTGGTATGATCTACATGTTCTTGTTCTGGAGCAGGTTTGGGAACATTATGGTGTGATGAGCTGGGGAATGTTAGCTCCTACAATGCTACATAATGCCTCAGTGACAGAAAGTGGCTTCCTGTCTCTATGGTAGCACGGCAACCGCTGCCTCACACATCCTCCACACAACATGCAGCCCTCAGTGATCCGCCTAGTGCGCAGCGCTGCTCATTTGCATGTCCCCCTAACCCTGAGCTCAGCGGTCCATTTCCCCTCACCAAGCCTGGTGTCCATTAACAGCTGTCTCCTACAGTTCATTGTGATTAATTGCACAGTGGGAGGTTAACAATATGGCACCAGCATGGTGTGTTTCTGAAGCATCAGCCAAAACTCTTGCATTAACTATTTACAATACACTGGAGGCCCTTCCAGGCGCCTACTCTGCCCTCCTACAGTGTGGGCAGCACATCATTCAGCGGTCTCCCACTCAGCTGCAGCTCTCCACAGGGTCCTGCCACACTGGTGACTAACTTACTGTTATGCAACTGACTCAATGACTCAATTGATCTACAATGGAATATATTGTAAACTGGGATTGAAGCACAGTGCTGCTCAAAGTATGTGCAAATGACATGAAACATACTGGTGCAGGTCTGGTTGTCTACGGGTGAGGTCACACAGTGTGGATGGGAGTGGAGAAATGGTTTCAGATAAGAATCATTTAGAATGAGTTTGAAGATTTTTTACAATTTGCCTTTAACTCAATAATCCCTCTGGTAATACCTTGCACTTAGTTCTGAATCATGTTACAGTTGTAAGTTTATCGTGGGGGGAGGAGCTGCGAAAAGATGAGAAAGTGTTTCATCGGACACAAAATAAGAACATGCCCAGCAGGCCACGGTGACGTCAGAACTGATCCGACGTAAAATTTTTGTCATTCTGAGCCAAACAGAGACTCAATGATGAATGTCGGTGCAATTAATGTGTGCTAAAAAGCCTCAGAGTTAAGTTTTGATTTATGGCCACTATGATTTTTATAGTTGTAAAAGGGCACGTCATGGCATTAAAGGAGTTGTACCAGGTAAACCCATCCCTCACCCTCATTGCATGATGGCCAAATTACATGTTTCCCAGTCGTGTAGGGATATGCTGTCACCCTTGACAAACTTTATTGTTTACTAGGGATGTTTTGAAATATCTATATATGGAACATCAACAAAAATCCAACAACGTAAATCCCTGTTGTTTATTTTTCTTTTTAAATTGAGGATTCTCTTAAAAAGAAACACTCTATAAGTTGTATTCTAAATATCTGTGTTGTGGCTCAGTTACATGTAGGGCTGAGTATCGATTCAAATTTTCTGGATCGATTTTGATTCGATATTACAAGGTCTCAAAACGATTTGATTCACGATTCAATTTGATATTTAATCAGTCTGGAATATCTCAATTAAAATAATGCTATGAATTTAAAAAGTGACCTTTTGACCTGGTACATGATTAAAAATTGTTTTAAATTGTTTAAAGATTCAGAACTGAACCCAAAGCAGTTACATTAATCTTTTATTAATGATATACATTAGTGTATCTTCTGCATATTACTTGTTTTTTGTCCAACTCATCTTTTCCTTCGTGCTTGTTAAATCCAAAATACTGTACATCCAAACATCAGACAGGGTTGATACCACTGGCCACTTATCTGCACATCCAATGAAGAAAAAACTACCCAAGTTAAAAGATCGATCTTTGGATTTTATGGATCGATTATGAACCAGTTTAAGGAAAATCGATTTAAATCGATTTTTTAAACCCAGCCCTAGTTACATGTCATGAGGGAAAAAAGGCTCCTATAGGTGGACTAGCCAATTCACACTAAAATGCTTTGTGAATGGTGTAAATCAGGAAGTCCTGTCACATAGGACTTTCTCCCTCATATAAAATGTACGCATGAAACAGAAACATTAGTTTGTACTTTTGTTAACACATCTAATCGTGTGCAGTTTCTTTTAACCAAGTCCTCAGTTTAAAACAAAAAGAATCATTGAAGTCAACCAGAGGTGAATGTGGGTCACTCTCCATCCTCTTGCAGTTTTGGTCTTGACCATAGACTCTAAAAGAACTGGACTAAGCCTTGTCATAGAAGCTTTTGAAATGCTGCTGATGCCCTCAAATGAACACTGACATACTACATGTGCTGTCTTAGGCTAAATTTAGCCCCATGTACTCAAAACTGGAAATTCTCAATAAATCCTTGATAAAAGAAAAACAGACACGATATGAAAAGAAATCAACCCACTGACAGCGAGAGCGAGTATTACTCTTTAAGATTGAAGTCATTTTGTGAACATCATTGTAAAGCTGTGTATTGAAGTCATAAAACAGTTAGTTTCCACAGTCATTATGGTGTCAGGTTTCTGCAGCCAGCCTCAAGTGGACACTCAGGGTACTACAGGTTTTAGCACTTCCACATGGGACTCAATTTTCAATCCTGTAGGTCGCCATCTGGTCCTGACCCATCATCTCTTGATTTTAACGCCCCAGTCACACGTTCCCGTTTCTCGCGATTGTGCACGATAGTCATAATCCTGATAAAACGTGCTTTGGTCGTGGTGCATGCACTTCTTGGTCTGGATCACCGTTGTATAGTCGTGGATGAACGGCGGGGAACGTGAAAGTGTCCCAACAATTTTGAACTGTTCAAAACTGTCGTGGAGAATCGCCGTTCTTAGTATAATGGGATGGAAGCCTAATGCAGTCCTAATGCGAACGGTATTAGCGCGGCATGTACGGAGCTCAGTCGGGCTCATCGTGGCTCAATTCTGACAGCTTTATGAGGACAACTGACAAGGATGTATGCATCACGGCGCAAGCGACAGGGCTCAGTCGGGGCTTACGTGACGCGAACTGAGCTCAAGCGGGGCTGACGTCGTGTCAGCGGGATGGATATTCATGCAATCCTCGTCATATCGCTTTATTAACCTAGCTGGAGCGGGACGAACGCCGCCGAAGCGCTGTAGAAGCGCTACTGACGGTGTATTTACGGAGTGTGTCCAGGGGTTAGACAGTCATTTCATCCTGTATCATAGCGATCACACCAGCCTCCTCAATCGTGTACAGTCGTGCACAATCGCCATTAGAAATGGGAATGTGTGACTTAGGCATTACAGCCCCCTTTCTGGAAAATTCATAAACGCTTTATTGTATTTGATGTTCTTGATATAAAATTCTGTTTAGGCTGAACTTTCCCATACAGAGAATTCACAGAATTGATAAGGGAATCAATGAAGTATTGGATCACAATGGAGAATCATTAAAAAATGTTATTGATTCCCGTCCCTACAGATAGAGTCTTATTTCCTTCCCAGTCTGATGGATGAAAACCAAGCCATTTTCAGAGCTAATAGTGGCTATAGCAGAGAGGAGAGCATTAGAGCTGGATGTACCCATCTACAGTTTCTGGTGCGTTTTCACTTCCTTGGGCAAATATAATCAATGCACAGACGGACTCAGTTTCTCTGCCTGAGTCTTTAGTTGTTTGTGTGGGTGTGAGTGAGAGAGAGAGGGAGAGAGAGAGAGATAGAGAGGGAGAAAGTTTACAGGCAAATTTTAGGTCAGCCAAGCCTCTCTCAGAAACAAACAGCTCCATGAAGCTCTATCTTTAATGACCTTCCCCTACCTTAAATATCTACCTGCCTTCAAGCCCTGCTCTGCTGAATTAATGAAAAAAACTCTGGATTAAAAGACAACTTTCAGACGGAGGCGGTTGGGGGTGGAGGTGGCAAGAGGAAAGTGAGATCTCCTGAGATGGACTGTTGAATAATGCTTCTGTTTCACTGTCAGTGTTGCAGAGAGAGTGGGGCAGCTGCTTATTTAAAGGGGAAACTCTGGAACTGACATGTAGCCTTTTGAGGTATAAGATAACACAGGAATGTCTTGGTACATCCTTTGTCTGTTTGCTATTTGGTTACATACCTCAACTGTAAGAGTCACAGTGTTCACATCTGCGCATCGAACCCCTGAAGCAAAAGATGTGCCGAGGACTAAGGACTACACCTGTTGCCTTTCTGGAGGCAACTGCACATGTATTGGGCTGTGTGTGATTGAAATACCTTACAGGAATGTTTTCAGTGAGTCATTTGTGGAGTTGAAATGTGTCACATCTAACATTTTTGACTCAGTGTACCTTGATTACGTGATACATTAAATAGTGATTTCCAGCTGAAAAGGATGTTTTTCAAAAGTTTATTTTTGCACCACTTCAAACATTTGTTATGGCGTACTATACCGGTTGTGGGTGCTCGCTTGCCTAGAAATACCTGCTTTGTTAACTGCTCACAGAAATGGCTGTGGATGAAGTAATATCACGACTGTTGATAGGAGATAAGCTCTTATTTTTTAGATGTACATATATGTCACCTCTGTTTACCTAAATATGGACATTGAATATCTAAAATGAAATGAATATGCTCCTTTACTGATTGGTTTAAATTTTTGTATACTTGCCCTTTAAATCATATCCACCTCACTGCTGGTTTATATTTTTATCAGGTCAACTGAGGTAAAATGTTATCAAAAGCTGTCTTAGTTGAGCTGAACAGCTGTTATTTACATTAAATACACCTTGGAGACATTATTTTGAGTGCAGTCAAGTATACAGAGTTAAACATTCTAAATCTGCTACCAATAGAGTGGTGCAGGCATGAGTACAAAATCAAGAAAGTTAGATAACATTTAGCTCTTCCTGGTTCCAAAGCCTTTAAGTATATGGGATCAAGGGGCCCTCCCCACAGACAAAAGTTTAGGTGCATCTGCAAAAGTTTCTAATTGTATGGACATCCTGTATTCTTGGGGCCAGCCTTTTGGAGCCTGGTAACGGGTTCCAGAGTAAACAAATTGCTGGCAATGTGTTTCTGTGTTGACAACAAATGCCGATATCTTCAGACACTATGGCATCATAGCCCCACCTCTTCTAAGCCGCATGTATGAACCCCACCAACAACAGAAACAATGGTGTCAACAGTGTCTCATGCTGCAGAAGCTTTTGAGCTTTCTTTGGCGTTTCACAGCAAAATCTTCTGCTCCTGTACAACAACCGTGAGCGACAAGAGTACACAGAGAACTGCATATGCCAGTGCTTGTTTACATTTCCCATGATATATGCTCATGTTCCATGTCTTCTTCTCTGGTATGGTGTATGTCTGCAGCAGTGTTACAGCGCCACTTAAAGCAAACTTCCCTTCAAAAATGTGTCATCCCTGTGCCTCACTATTTACCCTTGCAAGTGACTGAGCCACCAATCAGAGAGCCCCCCTCATAGCAACTGTGGCTAAGCTGTGTTGGTTAGACAAACATATGTCTGAGCCAGGTATTCTTGCCAAGTTGCAATTAATTTGTTATATTTATTTGTTTCTTTAACAAGGTTAAAAGAAGTGCTTGAAGTTAGAAAAAATTAACTGTGAAAGTGATCACACTGAAAATTCAGCTAAAAACATTACAAGTGAATAGTACTTGAATATGCTTCATGGTATTAGGAAATATTTCAGTTAATACTTATAATGTGCAATAACACTACTGCAGTAACACTACTTTATGGCAAATTTGCCAACATATAAATAGTTAAAGCATGTTACGACAATCAGTGCTCTCTGGTACTTGTGCCAATAGGTACACATCAACTTATGGTTGGCTCATGGCTAGTGAAACAATTCAAAATATTGTTACTGTTTGGCACAAACACTTTTTCTCCATTATTTTATATAGGCTATTTTTTTCATAAATCAGTACTATTGGTCACCTTCCATGTAAATGTATGGGATTTTCAAAGTTTTAATCGAATTAAGTTGTAAAACAAACTTATTTGTTTTCAGGACAATACCATATTCATTCATTCAGAAGTAGAGTGTTTGTTTTGTTTTGTTTTTTTGTAAAGGGGCAATTTGGGATAGGACGTTTGTGCCCTACGGTTTCATAAAAATATCTTGTTGTTGCTTTTCTTTCTTTACAAACACTGTTGATGTTTTTCTTGTGGGCAGCTTACATTAGTCAACATCTCTCGTAGTAGGCAGCGGTTTTGTTTTTTAACAGTTTCAATAATTTTTTTTAGCTATTCTCATACATCCTGCTGTATTTTTGCCTTCTTTCTTAATAAGGAAAGAATCAGATTTGAGTAAAAGGGGAAAATGTCAGTAAAAACAAGGAATATTCTCAGTTGTGTTCAATGAGCAGAAGCCCGATGGCAGGAGAATTTGTCTAACCAAACAACAGTAACAAAGGAGGGTGGGGCTTGACTAATACCTTCCTGGAGCGGACAAGGCACGACAAAGGGTTAATTAATCTTTATTTCTGGAACCTCAAACAGGAGCTTTTGGTTTTGCTAAGCGTGTTCAGATAAGGGATTGTAATCTGTTTCTGCTTTGGCCATTATTGTCTCTGAATGAACTGCATGATCCCAGACTCTAGATTTGTTTAATGTTCGACCCTAGACGCACAAGCTGTAGTGTCAGTATGGAAACACCACTTACACAAGCTTGCATCAACAGTTTGTCATCTTTTAGATCAGATTTTAGAAAATATATAACCAGCTGACTTTAGAGAACAACTAGTTCAATGCAGTAGTTTTCTTTAAAATCTAGTAGAGTAAAAGCAATAAGTTACCGTTAAGCTTAAACTCAAGTAATGAAGAAACAATATTATATGCAGTATACACCTGAGCTCAATAAGCAGCTGATTTTACTTTTGTACTGTCATTGTTAGAGATGTCCTGATCACCTTTTTTGGCCATTGATCCTGATCCAACTTTTGAAAAATGAGCATTTGCTGATTCCAAGTCCTGTTCTGATATTTACATTTACCTTGATAGTCCAGCTGCCCTGTTTTTGGGTGTTTATCAGCCGAAGCAAGATACCCCTATTCTCTTACTTTTATGGTCCTGATAACAAATTACTCTGTTTTACAAACTCTCCTTAAAAACTCCAAAATGTATCCCTCTAAGGTCAAATTTCAGCTGTGCAGCCATAGTTCAAATAATTGTTTATACCACACTGTGTCGCCATTTAGAGCCTCCCACTACCTTCATCTTCTCCTCTGTGCTCTCTCTCCTCACCAACATTCATCACCTCCTCCATGCTTTCCGCATCTCCCTGTTCTTCTCTCGCTTTATCACCCTTCTTCCCTCTCTTTCTTTCTCTCTCTCATTCTGCCTGATTTCTCTCTTTGTGGTTTAACATTCACGTTCCAGCACCTGCCCTTGTGTCACACACTGCCCTCTGCATGCTAAGCACTTCCTCCTTCTCATGCACTTGCTATTCTTTCACCACTCATTCTTATCCCACCAAAACCCCCTCCCGCTCGACCCTTTACTTTAAATTATTACTGTCCATTTTTGCTTTCACAGCATTCCCAATCTCAAAGTGAAGTGACTGTTCAGGTAGTCTCTGGCTATGTCAGCTCATGTATAGATGCTGTTGTCCTTAAAGGAGGGAGTGGGGCTCCTCTCTGCCTTGTGACTCCTTCCCTGAATGTAATACCCTATCATCTCCCTGCGTCTTTCTGTCTACTGCCCTATTAATCTGACCTGCAAGATGGACTGTTTCACATATAAGTGACACTTTTTAGGGCAACACTGCATTGACAGTGATGTGAGAGTATAGATCCTTTCAAAGTCAAATGACAAAATGGAAAGTAGTTGGGGCTGCACAGTTGTATTGCATCAACTCACTAGTCCGGTGGGGCCTTTCTGTGTGGCGTTTGTATGTTACAGTAATGGGTGTGTGGATTTCCTCCAGGATATCCACTTTTCTTCCAAAGACCTTTAACATGTTGCGTGAATTGGTAGGGACAACAACCTCAGAAAAACCATTATCATCAGTGTTTATGCTTAACAATTCCCTTATCAATTCCTTCCTCTCTGTTCCTCAAATCAAGTATGTTGTGCTTTCATCAGAGACAGTCCGCAGAAATACATATAAGTAAGTCAAAGATGTGATGATGCCAGACAGAAAACAGAAGAAGGCAAAATTGTGGCTTAACTAGATACAGAAAGAAAGTAACAACGGGATCCATTTATCCCTGTGATTTCCAGCAAGAGTGGAAACATCAACATCTTGCAGGCAAACTGTCTAGCACTGCCCTTAGCATAATGGAAGTGTCTGACATTGTTGCCACTGAAGTGATGCTTAGGTCAATTTTTTTATACACAAAAAAATAACTGACCTTGAAAATTGATAAAGAATTAGATCAATAAATGGAATCGCTAATGACATCTTAATCAATAAAATGTTCACAATTCGCATCCCTATTAATTGATGGCTCTAAATTGTTCCTAATGGTGACCATGAATGATTTTCTGTCCCTGTGATTGTCTGGCAACCTAGCCAGGGGATACCTTAGCAATTGCTTAATGTCAGCTGGGATTAAAAAATACTTTGTATCAACCAATAAATGCTGCCCTTTTAGTTCTCTGCTCATTTTCTTGGTAAGGAAATGTTGTCCAGTTCTAAACTGCTGTCATAGCTGCAGCTTGGCTAGTCTTTATATGTGTTGCTGTTGTTTAAAAGCTTCCAATTGCTGCCTTTCAGCACAGCGATACTATGGTCATAGCTACCACCCCTTCTCCTTAGAGAGTATGGATTTGTCTGATCACTTCTGACCAGTGTTGTGTGTAACGTATTACAAACTAACGTGTTACAGTAACTTAACAACTTTTTCGGGTAAAAAGTAAAGTAACGGCTACTACTGAAAATTTGGTAACGAAACGTAGTTCCTTTTTTAATGCGACGTGACGTTACTTTTCTCCCGGACAGATCTGTCACTGTAGCTACCTTCTCAGCTGCTTGCACAGACACGAGCAGCGTTGCCAAGTCCGCTCGTTATGAGTGTCTTGTGAGTCACGGCCGTGGGTTGTGGTTTTTTGGGCTAGTTTCTAAAAGTGAAGTTGCTTCTTGGAGCTCTGCTGTCTGTGTAAATCCCCCTGATTACCTTCCAGCTCTTAACATAAAGCCAAACACGACTGTAGGCAGTTTGTCCACTTCCTCGTTTTCTGGTTATCGCGCACGCTCCCAAACATAGTCGTGCACATGCCGCATGCTCCATAGCCAAAGTTGCTTATTATGAGTGACGGTCTTTTCTTGAATAGATGCTTGGCACTGTGATATTGAAATATAATGTAGACGAAATTTAACACACTTTATGTAGATTTCTCTTTTTAAAAAGTAGCATATCACATTAGGAAAGGAAATAGCTGGAGGATGCTTATTTTGGGCTTTTTTTTTTTTTTTACCAGTTTGCTTCTTTCAGAAGCAAAATGTGGAAACACTGGGCAGGAGCTCTCATTCCACAGGGTATGTGACATTTTGTAAGATAAAGAGCACAAAAAACTGTTATGTTGTCTGTAGTAGAACTTTTTGTAGGCCTTCACATTTAGGAGCAGATATGGGGTTCTGTCCAAGATCGAGCAATGTAAAAGTAACGGAAAAGTAACGAGTAATGGGAAAAGTTACTTTTCATAGAGGGTATCTAAGTAAAGTAATGAGTTACTTTTTTCAGAAGTAACGAGTAACAAGCAAACACTACTTTTTAAAGGTAACTTCCCCAACACTTCTGACCAACACAAATTGTTTTGGAACAAGAACTGGACAAAACCAGAGAGCCCCGTCAAAGGGGCTTTTGGATGTATTGTAATCCATTTTGTGGATGCAGGCATACAGTGAAAGGTTGATTCAACCTAACTTTGAGTCAAGCTACGGACAGTTACAGAGAGGCAGAGCTGAGGTTGTACTTAAGGCTATCTGACCAGAAGTGACACTTGTGAGCTTGTTGCCTTTTCAGTCTCTGATTGTGCAAAGCTGAAAATTCATAAAAAGACCAAATGGCATGAAGTAAAAAAAAGAAAAACCTCTGTACAGTGAGAGGACATAAATATATTTACTATTCACACAGAAGAGGTTTATTGAACCTGGCTGTAAATATGTTTATTTCAGCTGTAATCGTCCCTCCTCATACACTATCCTGAGCTGAGTTAGACACTCCAGAATCTGTTGTTTTTAACACTTCTTCATTGGCTTCATCATGAAGGTAGCTGCTTGGTGTCAGCTTGAAGCTTTCAAGATTGATCCAACAGATGACAGACTTGATATCTGGTAAATCCTGCAAGGTTTTCCTATCTTGAAACCAGAAGAAGACTAAAATTAAATTTTAAGAAAGCTTTACTAGGAGCTCTCATACTTCATTTGATACCCAACCCTACCACATCATAGGTTTCCTATCTGGCTTGTTGTTTCTTTCCTGCATGTCTTCCTGTTCTCTCCCTCTCTCTGGTTTCTGTCTCTGTCCAATCAGTAAATTAATCAATCAACTAACTGTTAAAGTGGATACACTTTTAACAAATGTTATCTGCACAAACTTTACTTAAAAGAGAAGTATAAAAGTTAAGCTGTATTCCTGCTGTAATGTATTGTAATTATTTATTATTCCATTTTATGGATTTACAAAGAAAACACGTGAATCCACCCAGAGGACAGCATTAAAATAACCTGCCACACCAGACAGATTGTTGAATATATATTATCATTATACATATCTCTTGTCTATCTGGGCACCAGCTTTAACAAAGTGTGTGGGGCAGACAGAAACTTTAAAAACTTACCTGGAAGAAGATTTCATGGTCATTCTGTCCATCACATTAATTTTTGGCCAATCAGACAGTGTCGTAGACATGTAGGCTACTACTCTTTCAAAGCAAGGTATCTACCCTGGGCCAGTTTGAAGACCAAACTCTTGCCAAACCTGTTGGAAAAGGGCTATTATACCTTTTTTATTGCTGTTTTCTTTCAGTGTTGTTCTTTGTTCTTCACCTGATGAAGAAATGTGGTGCAGTTCTGATTGTAATGCCACTAAAGCACATAGCTTGTAAGCTAGTCTGTTTATGAGTAGCCATTGTTCAAAGACTTCCAGCCACTTCTCAATTGGCCCTTTTCCACTAGCACGCCTTGGCTCTACTCTACTTGGCCCCTTCTCAATTTGCAGCGTGTTTCCACTAGCCCGGTACCCCCTAAAACAAGCTAGTTTTAGTACCTACTCCGCTCTGGTTCCAAGTGAGCAGAGTCGATACTAAAAGATGACATCACCGACTGCCGGCTACTGATTGGTCAGACAATGTCGTCATCGATGAGTCATGAGCGCGACGAGCTAGCATGCTAGCGGTAGCTACCGTTAGCTTACCCTTATACGTCTTTTCTTTGCAGCTCGATTGCTCTCGCCCTCAGCCTCATTCTGTTGTATAGCTTCCGAAACTCTCCTGTGCTTTTCAAGGGGTATTTCTTCTTACCACCTGCAGCCTTCTTCTGCTTTCCTTTTTTACTCGGTTTGTGACAAAAAGCCACAGATTGTCGTGTTGTGCTCAAAATGACATAACCGCAGTGCTGCTCACCCTGTTGGGCAGCCGACTGGGGCTAATGGAAAAGCAGCACAAGGCGAGTAGAGTAGAGCCGAGTAGAGTAGAGTAGGGCTAGCGGAAAGGGCCAAATGTTTCCAAGCTGGTAGCTCCTGTCTCTTTTTCTTCAAAAGACACTGACTGAGATGTCCCCTGCAGACCAAGCTCAGTCTATCCAGCTTGGAGCATTGCAATATAGATCTGCCAGAGCCAGATCCAGCTGCACTGCAAGATCAGCACAAGCAGCATAGGTTACACTGTTAAGAAAAGTAACTTACTTTTAATAAGTTGAACTCTTGAGCACTGTCCTATCCAAAGCATTAAAAGATGAATTGATGTCAGGAAAATGCACCTGGAGTGTGCTGCAGAAGTGCTAGAACTTGACTTTGCAATAGTCTACAAATCCTGCAACCTGCTATGTTGAAAACAATGACAGTTTCAATGACTATGTGTTGATATACTTGCTTTAGAAAAGAAGCAGTATATATAGATAAATATTCTCACATAGCGTTATCTATTTATCATTCCATCATTTATTCCTCTGTCTTTAAAGTTCACTTGTAGGAGTAGGTACAGCTTTTTTTCCAACAACTGGTGGGTGTCTTTTTTGGAACCAAAATCTTTGGCACGAGCATTCATGTAAGAATCGCAAGAGCAAGATCACTTTTGCTTTTCTGTACAAGTACAATCAAGCAACATGAAGCAGGAAAAAAAAAATTGCACCAGCTTCCATCAAATTATGCAATGAAGAACAATTCCTGTTGCCAAGTGGCTATTGCACGGATCATACGGACAGGCTGCGAGGGTGTGATGTGAGCTGGGAGGGAGCTGAAATGACTCACAGTTCCGCCACTTACACTGCTGTCGATGATTATGATAATTCGAACACAGTGCTCCACAAGCAGCTTTGTGAAGGGACATTAATCATCCCAAATTTACTCCCAGACTTCTATACTTTCCACATTCCCCCACCATGCTCTTTCTCCCCCTGCCCAACTCTGCTGTCTCCTTCTCTGTCTCCATGTTTTTTCTTTCTTTCTTTCCCAGTCTTGGCTAATCACACACAGGAGGGGTGCTGCTGCTGAATTTTAATATTCATTTATACAGCGAGCCTTTGATGTCCCCCATCACCCCCTCTGTGCAGTGTAAGCACTTCTCTATCTCCTGCTCTGCCAGCACTGCCAGCCCAGAATATCTCCCTCTGCACCCTGCGCTCTCACTCTGCGTGTGTACTGACTGTAGATTTCACCCAAGAAGCCCCAACTATGCTGGGATATATGAGGGTGTTACACCAACAAGCCAAAGAGAGGGAGAGAGATGCATGAACAAAGGGTAAAGGTGGTGCATGAGTGATGTAAAAGTATACATCCGTCTTTATAGGATCAGACTCTTAGCGGTGTTTGTTTTCTAACAACGCAGGAACTTGTAAATCCTCACATGAACTCAGCGCTCATGATAAATCACTCGTTTTGCTGCGCTAATGGTTTTCCTTTCCTACATGTTCGATTGTTTTAGAAAATACTGGTTTTGCAAAAGTACTAAAATCGTTTTTTACATAAAGAGTCACTCAAACCCAAGACCACCATTTTCTAGATTAAAAACAATGCCAATGGGAATTTGATGATCAAGTGTGATCTAAGTGTGGATGTTTAAGTCCAGACTATAAAGTTGTACATATTTTGTGGCACAAAGGCATAGAGACTGCCCTCCACAAGTTGAAATTGGTTACTAGTGTTAAATTTTACTTTCGTCTGATCTCTGGAGGCAGATGATGTGTGACACCAATCATTTTCACCACAGAGCTGAACAGCGTTAGCTCATCTTTCCACTTTAGTAGCAGCAGGTCTCTGAAATTAGAGGACAACAGCAAGTTTTACCCAACATGACACACCTGGTAGATAGTCCTGTACGTACCTTACAAGATATGCTTACGTCAGTCTTCAATCTTTATTTGTATAGCACCAATTCATAACAAGTGTTATCTCAAGATACTTTAGGTGATTGGACGATTTCTATCAATCAGATGATGTACTGTAGTAGGTGGGCGCTGCTTCTGAGGAGTAAACTGCATAACATGAGCCAGTTTTTAAATCAAACTCCTGCCAAAACCTGCCAGGGAAGAAGCAGAAACCTTTCCATCAAGAATTTTTTCAATATTACTATTTGTTCTTCATTAATGAAGAAATGCTGTCAAGTTTTGATAGAACTGCTGATTTAGCAGAAAGCATCTATGCAAATATCTTTACAAGCAGCCATTGTGTTCAGCCTGCAGTCACTGTCATCATGCTTGTAGTTCTCACCTCTTGCTTTGCCCTTCTGTGTTGATGGTCATTGCCTCTGCCGGGGAGCTTGATTGTTCTAACGTGGAGCTTTGTAAGATGGATCTGCCTGAGTGCAGATATCAAATGCAGGCAGATCCAGCTGCACTGCAAGGCAACGCTATGCTGCTAATCACCTGAGCATGACATGATGTTGTTAGAACTGCTATAGCGACCTGTGGTTTGGGGTATATTTGCATGTGGACAGGAGATCCTGATAGACTGAACACTGTGTATTTCCTCTCTATTGTGCTGACGGACATGCTTTTATGTGTTGCATTGCCTGCACACAATATTTTATTATCTGTTTAGAGTGGGTTAGTCAAACTTTCACAGCTGCACTCCACCATGATACCTCTATTAAAGTTTAGGTTTATGTGCTATGTCATAAATGATGAAATGCAATGGCGACACAGCAGGTCCTTAAAGATACATAAAACCAATATGGATCGTAGGACCCTCTTAAGGTTAAATATTTAAAATAATAAATGTACCCGTCAGGAACTTACAAGCAGAACCAAAACTCACAACCTTTATTGATTACTTGAATCATTGTAATTTGAGGTTTTCAGTCCCCAGGCCTTGTATAATGTCAATGTAATCTAAAAAACTGCTGTTATTAGTATCAACTTAGATAAGTTCTTAAGTGGTGCTTAAATAATATCAGCAAAAATCTAATATCGTGCACTCTTAAAAATTACAAATCAGAAATTACTTAGACAGGGTAGTGCAAGTTTTGCATTGGTCAAGGAAATAAAAGGATATGAGGTTATAAGGTTCTCTCATAGAATCAAGTACAAATGTCAGTTTTCAAATAGACGACCGTCCAGATTATTGTCAGACGAGGTTTGTTGTGTAAAAAGTGGGTTCCAAATGAGGATATGTGAACATAACTGAGTCTTCATCTAAAATACACAGACCTTTTCAGTAAAAGACTTTCATAAAACTTTAGCATGCTTTGTTTTTCCAGATTGAACTGCCTTTTTATATGAACTTTTTTGAAAATAACTTGGAAAGTCATTGATTTAGCTGCTATAAAATGAACAAATAACATGTGGGGATGACCTCTTTCAAAATAATTTGAGGGGCCAAAATAAAGTTAGAGGCTCCAGAGTGTAAAGGTGGTCTAAATTTGCTTTTGTATCTGTATATTGTGTTACATTGAGAGGGCTGAATCCTTTCTATGGTTTAAGTCATGCAAAGGTCAATAAGGTATTAAATCAACCCAAAGCAGGCCAATCATGGTTTCAATCATCTTTATTTAGGCCACACAAGGCAAACCCATACATGGAGAGACGCAGAGAGCCAGATTTGAAATGCCGTCATGTCTGTGTTTATGTATGCACATGCATTATGTTTGTCTGTGTGGAAACTGCAGCTCTGTGGGGTGTGTCTTCACTGGTTAACCGTGGCCTACTGTCTATATTTAGCCTTCAACCCTCTCCTCTCCCCCCTGTGCTCCCCAGCGTGACCCTCGCTCACTGCTGCAGGCATTCCCATATCAGAGCAGAGAGAGACAGGCTGCCTTACACTCGCAGTGTTTCTGTCAATTAGCTTTGTGAGCTCATCTGTGGCTTTACTAGAAAAGGAAATGCAATGGAGAGAAGTTAGGATTCAGGTGCAGATTTGAACCCTGCTCAAGTCTGAACAGTTATTTCAAGCATGAGGCATGTAGGTCTGATTTGACAGCCTCTATTTTCCTGTGCTGTGACTATGGAGGATGGCGAGATGGTGATCCGCTTGTCAGGGCGAGCTCACTCCCCCGTCGGCAGTAGGAATTTCAGTGCTGGTGCTGGTTTTGGGGAGACTTTGGTGTTGCGGCACAAAGAGGTTCACAACTTCTTCTTCGTTCCTTTTAGGGAGCAGCCCATCTACAGCACCCGGGCCCACGTCTTCCAGATCGACCCCAACACCAAGAAGAACTGGCTGCCCACCAGTAAGCACGCCGTCACAGTGTCGTACTTCTACGACAGCACGCGCAACGTGTACCGCATCATCAGCCTGGATGGCACAAAGGTGAGGGGAAGATCCTCGTTTTGATGACATCTTACACTCTATTTACAGATTTCAGTACATCTGTACCACTGCAGTGATCAGGTTATCTTCAGGCATGAAGAGTGACTAAAGTCATTGACCTATGTCACTATAATGCAGAGGCCGTTAATATACTTGCAATTTTTATAAAGGTTTCAAATCAGTAATGCCACCTTTTTTAATAACATCGTTAAGATGTATTAAACTCGAACAGACTTTACAAAGCATCTGGGTGATGAGTAAAGAAAAGATACAAACTTATAAAGGATTTCATCAATTGATACTGTAATGTTACCAAATTTTACCACTGACAAAGATTCCAAGTTCAGTGTCACAATTCTTGATACTGATTCAATTCTTGATACTGGAATGGCACTGGTTTGATCTCAATACTTAACTGATCAGGTGATATCCACAAAGACATGAATTGACTATCTGTGAAGTGTTGCAGAGTACAGCTGATAGTTATAGGCCTCAAAGCTGTGTGTACTACTTTGTAATGTTATTTTTCTGTCATAAATCCCACTTTTGAAGCATGCTGCTGCATAAAGCACATGTGAGATGAGATCAGACCTTCTTTTGTGTCCCATCAGTGCAGCGACATTAGACATAAGTGCCCTCACTTCAGTGTCGGTCTTTGCACAGAGGGTGCTTCATGCACTAAAGCACATGCACACGCTGTACCTTTACTTCATATGCTTGAATAGTTATTAAGATGGTTACAACTCTGATATGACATGATGATTAATGTTTATTGATAATCCAATATTTTATTCAACTGAAAAAATCTGTGAATGACATCAAACCTTCAGATGCAGAATAATGTGCACACAAATGAACGTCTGTTAATTCACTTTGTTAACTTTGTGAATCATATTTATTTTTTACTAGAGAGTTGTGTTCAGGGACATTGCTAAGTTAGAGTAAATTTAAATTTCAGGGATGCACAGTATTGGATTTACGCCAATATCAGATATGCCAATATTCCCAAAATTCTTTATCTTCGATACCGATATCTTGTGTCAAGAGCACAAAGTCTCAACTATACCATAAATTCCCTCTTTCTTTCATGGTAACAGTCCATTTGTGTCAGAGACAGGTGTTAAACATGAAAGCATCTCGTTGTTCTTTAATAAATTACACTTTGATCTATAAAAGAGGAAACTGAGTGATGATGAGGTAAACCATCAGGGTACCATGTTCATTTTGCCAGTTTTACAGCCAGTTTGTGGGATATTAATGGCCGACTTTCATGGTCAAATATGAGCTGTATATATTGGCAGAAAGTTTCATATCTGCCAACTGCAATAATCAGCTTTTTAGGTGAATATCTGTCAATCCAATATTGTTCTGATAATATTATGTATCCATTTAGTATCTTTATCTATTAATAAAGAAATTAAAAATATAATCCAATTTATGAAAAATGGATTTGCCAAAATTTTGTCCACCTGCCCAGTCCTGTTTTATCCCACACAGTCTGACCAGTTAACACTCAAATGGGTAGAGACCGCCCAAGCTGGCAACTCTGTTCTTTGACAACATGAAGAGTAAAAAATAATAATAATAATAATGTACTGATAAAATTAAAGTGGTTTGATAATTATCAGTAGAGACGTTTATTCTTATTTCTTTATTTGATCAAAAACTGTGCATGTCTCACAGAGTGTATAGATAAACATTCATTGAAATGTTTTACATCTTATTTCATAAATATCAGAAACAAATAGTTGAACATTAACAAGTATGATGAGATATAATGCTATTAAAAGAGCAAATTGTAGTACGTGTATAATAAGCTATAATTTTTTTAAAAGAGCAAATTGTAAAACTCATGTTTATTTGGGCAAATATGCTGTGTATAAACATGACTATGGCTCACAGTGTATTGAATATTTTTTCACTGAAGTCTATATTATCTAATTTTATAAGTATCAGGGAAGTTTTTTACCTTAATGAGCACATATTTCTTTACATTTGGTTATGTACAATAGTATGACATAGGCCTACATAAAAATCACTTATCAACACATCACACTCTTCACATTTTTCCCTCTTTCACAAAACAGAAATGTGTTCTTAGTATTTTAAGTACATTTTTTTTTTCAATGTATTTTTTTGGGGCATTTTGTGCCTTTATTGATAGGAGAGAGACAGTGGATAGGCTTGTGAAAGGGGGTGAGAGAGTAGGGGAAGACACTCTGTAAACTGGTCACAGGCGGGATTCGAACCTGGACTGGCAGAAACAAATACATGGTGTGCCTGGTTGCTAACCACTCCACCAAACCAGCACCCCTATTTTAAGTACTTTTAACATGACCTAAAAAGATCCATGAAGATCTCCTTATTCTTGTGCTGGAATAAAAAAAAAAAAAGAGCCTTACCTTTTCTTGAGCACAATGTTCTTGTACTATTTATGTCTACTGCATCAATCATGTTTAAATCAGGGTTGAAAAGTTGTTTAATTGATTTATGTTGCTCCTTTTATGTTGCTAAAATTAAGTTAGCTTTTAGGTGTACTTATTGAGAAGTAATTTTACTTGAGTGATTTGTATGTGAAGCATTTTACTTCATTATAATCAGCATTTGAATCAAATTGAGCGTTTTTGATCAAAGATTTGATACTGAAATGTTTTAAGAGGATGCCATAATTTTAACTTCGATATTGAAACCAAATTAAATAATATGACAAATGATCCAGTTATTTCAGAAACAGGATGTCCTTTAAGTGTTGGTCGCACTAGAACTGAAAGTTTTGTAACATTAACTGTCAAAAACGTATCTTGAATTACTTGATCATGTAAAATTTGGTTGAAGAAAGCAATGACTCACATTGGGTTCAAATATGGTTTCAGTACCTTTAATATCTGATTTTATGCATACTAGATCAATGAGCTACTTTGTGGAGCTAAAACTTTTATTAACTGAAAAAACTGGTTACTCATCACACTCCAGCTCCACGGAGAAAATTAATCTCAAATTAATCTATTCGAAGTGCATTTCAAAAGAAGTACTTTTTACTTTTATTTGAGTATAGCTATACTACTTTTACTTGTACTGAAAGTAAGATCAGAGTAACTGTACTTTTATTAGTGTATATTTTTGTACTGTTTCCGGCCCCTGTTTATTTTTAATACAAAATTCCTTTACTTCTGCCAGCCAGTTATTTTAAGCTGTCAGACATGTTTCCAGGAGCTTTCAGTGGCACTATGAATCACAGAGTGTTAATGGTTTTAATAAGCTCTGTGCATTTTAGATGACAGACTGACACTCTATGTCATATGTGTGTTAACCGCTGTGTCTGTGTGTGTTTGTGTATCTGCTTTATGTCTCAGGATATATTTGTTATATTAGTTGGTCAGTTCAAGCTAATTCAGACTCCTCTTGTTGATTGTTTGGTCCTTGCTTTGGAACAAACTCAATGACAGAGTGAGCAGAATGTGTGAGCTGTGAAATATGATGTGCAGAAAAATGTAATCAATTATTACTAGAGACTCACATTTGCAACAATCTCATATCATACAGCACTCAATAGATATCTGATCATTTAATTCAGCTGTTGTGTAACACACTGACTGTCCACTGATCATTATGTATTGATATAGGCAGGAATGTTGAGTATTACACAATGGTGTCAGTTGATCCGATGTTAATTTGTTCTCCATTAGTGAGTTATGTAAGACTGAGAGGGAGCACTCTAATACATATTAGATAAAAGGATGATTAATATGTACCCCTTAAAGGAGAAATATCATAAACAACCCAGATATTTTGTTAAGGTATCTGGAATATCCATTGACCCACAAAATGTGAATTAATTAAACCAAGCCCTTTTTATGGTTCACCTATGTCTGAAAACATGAGGTCTAACGCTCTGTTCAGATCTAGAAAGGATAATGACTGGATAATACAATAGCAGATCCACCATATGGGACAAAGGCTTAGATTGCCACTGTAGTTTCCTGTCTAATACTGCTTCACACTAAAATTAGCAGGTCAACACAGGTTATTTCACATGGGTTAACCTGCTAACAATCTGCAAGTGACTCTTTTCCCACCGCCAGCAGACCAGGGTCGAATCGGCACTAGACGAGCTGCATGGCTGTTTATTTTCCTCTGGCGCATCAAGTTGATGTCATTACATTGATGACATCATCAGCACGACTAAGCACGTCCATGTAAACAATGGAAAGGAGAGTAGAGGCTGTGGACACGGTTTTCTTTACTCTGTACTTTTGTCCCTCTTTAAAAATGTACAAACTTGGAATTAGTTGCTGAGATGGTAAAGAGTCACGCAATTTACAGGTGGAGGGGACAGGCGTGATATTAAGCCATGGGGACATTACGTTGACTTCATCCATAAATTACCGGGTTGACCCGGGTGTGATGTTCTCACTGAACCCGATCGGAGGCTACCCGATTAACACCTGCGTCGCTTGCAGGGTCAACCAACCCGGGTCGATATGCTGATCAAACCCTTTCAAACTGAAACAGAAACCGATTGTTACTGGATTTAAACTGTTTTTTTGGCCAGTCTGAAAGGGGTATAACAGAAACGTATACAACTCAGCATTTCACATGCAGCCTGTTGTTTCTCAGAGCTCTTGCTAACATGAAAGAGCTTGTCCAATATTTACTGTAGGCTGTCTTCTTGCTTACTTTTTCTTTTTTCTTTTCCTAGTGTTATTTCTCACCTTCCACTTTTGTCTCTCTGCCTCAGTCATTGTGGTACACAGCACAGAAAAGAGCAAACGATCCTTCCTCTTTGCATTTGGCTTCCTGTAGCTGAGTGTCAGCTTGTAATGTAGAGCATCATGCGCTTCTTGCAAGACGAATGTGACCTGCTGCCAAACTTGCATAGTATTATATGCAGGCTGCTGGGTCACCCTGATGAAGCAGGATCAATCCCATTCTCTGTTAACTGTAACAGATGGTTGAAAGTCACTCACTGGATCATAACACCAAGACAATAATGACAGTTCAATAACGTTTGTAGTAATGGAGAGCAGATGGTGCAGATGGTTAGTTATTAACACATATTTGATGATGACTTTGATCATTGCTGTGGGATAAGCATAAATGTTCCAATGTTTGTAGTTTTTTGGTTTAAAATTCAACCAGAATCAAGCCTCAATAATTAAACTGTATCCCCAGAATCTCTTAAGGATGCATAATTTTCTAATTAGAAGCTTATAAAATATAACTAAAGCTCCTTTTGATTAGACTCTTTAAAAAAGCTCGAATTTCAAGTCAAATTCTCACTGCTTTTGGAAAAAAGTCGTGCAGAGTTGCAGTATAATTCCCTCTAATGAGATATGCTTGAATTTCAAGAAAAAATCCAGGCCTAAATCATTTCATCAATAATTCCTAATGTGCTTTTTACTGACTGGATTTAAAAAGAAATCGAAGGTTTGATTTGTCTCAATCAGTTTCTATAGAGGGGCAGCAGCAGGTGGTGCACGTGCCTCACAGCAAGAAGGTCCCCGGTTTGATTCCTGATGTCGGACAGGGGCCTTTCTGTGTGAAGTTTGCATGTTCTTCCCGTGCTTGTGTGGGTCCTCTCTGGGGACTCCGGCATCCTCCCACAGACCAAAAACATGCTCACTGGGTTAATTGGTGGTAAATTGCCCGTAGGTATGAGTGTGAGTGTGAATGGTTGTCTGTCTCTCTATGTGGCCCTGTGATTGACATAAAATTAATGGAGCGGATTTAAAAGACAAAACCTCTCAACCAAAAGCTTGACTCATGTTTTCTAGTTGAATTAGTTCTCTCTCTCTTTTTTTTTTTTAACATCGGATTTGGTGTAGTTCTGTGTGTGGGTCTGCACTGCTGTAGCTCAGGTGTCAGTGTAGTATTCTTTTTGTCTCACCTATGAATACAAACGTACACAAACATAAATGTTTTTCAGTAAAGTAAAAGGCTGAAGCCAGGGATTTTTGACGATGTGTGTAAAAATGTTATGCCAGCAACTAAAAACTAGTAAACACTGTTCATAATCAGTGTTCCCACTCACAAAGCACACACCTCTGTGATAATGTTTATGTTTAGTTTGTGTGCACTTATTTGTGTGTCTTTGTGTTGCAGGCAATAATCAACAGCACCATCAGTCCCAACATGACGTTCACAAAGACCTCACAGAAGTTTGGCCAGTGGGCGGACAGTCGAGCCAACACCGTGTACGGCCTGGGGTTCTCCACAGAGCATCATCTTGCCAAGGTACCACCTGCATCCAGCCACCAGCCCACACGCACACAAACACACACGCACGCAAAGAGTGAATGCACTGCAAAACTTTTGGCATCAGTCACACTCTCCTTCCTCTTCCCCAATTCCTGAGAGAGAATAGAATTTCTCCTTACCTTTACTCCAGCAGCAGTGGCTTCTTTCAGAGTGTTAAACGCGCTCTACAGTCAGGCCTAATGAGGCTTTTTGAGTGTGTGTGTCTATGTGTGTACAGTATGTGCTTATTAGGTGTACTGTATGTGCGAGTGTGTGGGTGTAAGTTCTCTCCTCTGCGGTGTGATTAAGCTCTGACTTGAACAAGGGAGGAACCACACATACACGTGATGTTACCTGGTAGGAGATGTAGTTATTTTTATTAGGGATGCGCAGTTTTTGATTTTTGTTGCTACCTGATATGCAGATGTGTCTGAACTCATCACAGATACCAATGTTTTTTTGTCGAGAGCTTTGCTAAAAATTGACCCATTTATTCAAGAAGACAGTCTATCAGCCCTATTTTGAAAGGATGGAGCATTTTCTTTATAAGTGCATGGCGCACAGTGGTTTGGGATGTGTGCATTTTGCTATTTTTAGACAAGTGTTACAAGCCAGGGGCAAAGAGGATGTAGCCTGCTTTTTTATGTGTTACCTTACCTGCAGAAGCTAAGTCAACATAATTCATGCTAGCATAAGCATGTTACTAATTGTCTTATGTCACCATTAACAGCACATAATGTGTTCAGCTGTGCTTATCTAAAGTTTTTGCTAATCTTTTTTTCCTAAATTAGCTTTCATACAATTGTTGCTTAAGTTAGCTAACAAAAGTATATGTTGTTTTAACTTGAAGGCAGATAGAGTTGGGTGTCTTTCCAGCCTTTATCTTATGTATCCAAACAAACTACGGCCCCAGGGCTGCCTGTGGTCTGTTTTTGAGTTTGCCTGCACCTGTATCAGCAAACCTGTGCCAGGCTGTACCATACCTTTAATATCTTAATTGGAATAGAAGATTGTAGTTAGCCTATATTGTAACCCAAACTATTTTAAAACCAGACTTCACGGTGGTGTGAAAGGTGGGGCTATTGTAAGACATGGCACCGAAGGCCATGGGATCATCTCCCTGGTTGTTCAGGGCTTCTCTGTGGGGCGTTTACGTGTTATCCCTGCTCATGCTTGGGTTTTATTCTGAGAACTCTGGATTCCACCCACATACCAAAAACATGCTTGTTAGCAAAATTAGTATATTTCAGTTAGTTTGTGTAGAGTATGGATGTTTGTATGTGTCTGTATACCAGCCCTGTGATTGGCTGTGTACCAGTCTGATGTCAGCTAGGACAGAGTCAAGCCCCAGACAAAGGGCATAAGTGGTAAGATAATAGATGGACTGATGGATGGATGGTTGGACAATAGCAGGATTTGATTTAAAATGCCTTGATGATTAAATGGATTATGGCAGAACTGCGACCTAAATATGCTTTTGCTATCTGCTCACCGCCCAATGTTAAGAGCATACTATACTATAACACTTCTAGCACCAACACTTCTGTAAAGTTTGGCAGCTTTATTTAGTTTTCTCTGGGGTTTTTTTTTGTTGGAATGTAGAGAAAAACTTAATTTAGAACTTACAAGAACTTACATTTACTAGGTAGGCAGTTATCTCTTATACCTCCACATATAATCCAATAATGAAAGTAAAGAATTTCAAACTTCCAACAGTGCGAAGGGCTATTTTTAACCAGAGAGTTGTATTTTGTTTCTGTATATTTTAACTTTTTTCCAGGTAAAAACAGACTCTTTATGAAAATAATGCAAAAAAGCTTACAGGAGTAACATACTATTAAAAAAGCAGTACACTAGTTTTTATGAGGATTAAAAAGAAATAAAAACTATTCCACATACCCTTCTTCTTGCCCTATGTGGTTCATCTTTGCTTAAACTAATTTACACCATCTAAGGTGTATCAATTTTCTGTTTTAACAGACACCTATCTGTAATCAAATGTACTTTCTGTGGATTAAAGTTGAAATAACTAGATTTATTCTGAGGATAACTGCAGAGCCAACATCCTGGGGCACTTAGACTGGGTGAGACTGAATTTAGACCACTGCTCCAAGAAACTATTATATTGCACAGAGGCAAAATGATATTGAGTTACTTGTTAAAGCTTTACTAATGGCGGACACAAGACCAGCTCCAGCAGCGGTGTCAATTTGATTTCCTCAACACTCAGCTCTCTGCAGAGCTGAATATACTAAATAACTCTGTAACACAGTGAGAGCAGTGTCCGTGATGCACCCCACCCTAAAGGGACATGGAGATATGTGCGTGCGTGGAAGTGCCAGAGTGTTTATATTTGTTCAAAGCCCCCCAGCTCAGCTTGCCTTACTGATTCGGACGGGCTGCATGTCTCTCTGCTCTCAACTAAAATAACCCCCTGTTAAACTCGAGCCTCTTCTGATTAAAGCCAAAAAATCCAGACACACAATGAAAGAGTCTGTCCCTCCGTGTGTGAATGTGTGTTATTGTGTTTGTATACATGTACATCTGGGCTTGGTAGGTTGCTATCGGTGACCTAGTTAGCTCATGTTTCTGCTGAGGCATTATTAGTGAGAGCCCTCTTTCCTAAGTTCAACCCCGGGTTGGTATTGGCAACAGCTTCTCTGTATCCTTCCCCCGGCTTCACGGCTGACCTATTACACACTGATCTGTCTGTGTGTGTGTGTGTGGGTGGGTGTGTTATGCATATAGGGCTTTACTGCACCAGATTAATCCCCTTTTGTTAGAATTCCAGTCCATACTGATGCTTGTTCTCTGTGTTCAGTTTGCAGAAAAGTTTGCAGAGTACAAAGAGGCAGCGAGGCTTGCTAAAGAGAAGAGTCAAGAAAAGATGGAGATGGCTACGTCACCATCTCAGGTACGTTCACTATCTCAACCCCCAAAATGACTTGGCTTCTTGTTAACCTTCTCATGACTTCTGTAACAGACATTTTGTTTATCATAGCATGACATTTTAGGATTAGTGCCTTCCAATCCATATTTACTGGAGCCCCTCCTACTTCTGTCTAAGAAAATCTTAAACCACTCAGGACACACACCAAGAACATCTAATATAATAATCAGTGTATGTTGTTTTTAATGATACAATTCACACACTTGTTCTTGTCTAAAGACCAATCTTAATTACCAAGGAATTGTGTCATCATCTCCAGATTTAAATAAACCCTAATCAAATTTGACAACTTAAAAGCGTCCATGATGTTATGGGTGAACCTTCAGGGCCGGAGTGGCACCTCTTGTGCAGATAGCCCTCACTAAAGTTCAGAAGATAACAGACTTTCTTTGCTCATACGTACAAACATGTTTGGAAATAATAACCATGCTTCTGTCATGTGTCATAATAACCAGGTAAATCTACTATTGTGGTGAAGCATAGAAGTTAATAGCATGTATCTGATTTGACAGGGTTAAAATGAAACACTTTCTCAAGATGTGTTCAGATGGATGTATAATCTAGATACTTAAAAGGATTTCTTCGATAAATGAGTTTCTTCCACTTTGAGCAAGAGTGCAGTACTGATAGAGGGCAGGACTGGCAGAAGCAGATTTATGAAAATAAATACAAAATCTTTCAGCTGAAAGAAGCTGCTACAAAACACTTGTTTGACAGTTTATTGAAAAAAATGTAATGTACAATACCAGGAAAGCACAAGTTGTCTGTCTGAACCAACTTGCAGTCATCACCTCCAAAATTTCACAAAATATTGTATTTCAAATGTAGTAAAGTAAAAGTAACAAGTCCTAAACATAGTGAAGTTAGACAAAGTAACTCAAAAAATGTACTCAAATGTAGAACCCAAGTTGATTTGGTGTATTTTTGTCCTCCATTAATACAACAGTTCTAACATACTATGCAACAAAAACATGTTCTCAGTATGTATCTATTTTACAAAGAACAGAGGAGGACAAAGCTGTTTGATGACTTTACATACATAGAGATCATAATTCACTACTAAAGTTATTTGTTTGTACTCTGTATCATTAATAGTGTTTTTTTAGTGTTTGGCATGTAAAGGAGAGAAAATTAGCTTGTTCCAGTGGCAAATCTCCAGAGAAATCTGTTCTTTAATCTCCAGGCTGTGAACAGACTTCATGCCCTTGTCTGTTCATTATGGAGGCTGGGGGAGCAACCCCCTGCTGTACTCTGCTTTAATACTTGTACAGTTAATACCAAAGTACCTTGTGTTTCCCATGGGAGTGTGTTTTTTAATGAAGCCAAGTGGACAGCTGGGCTCCCATCAGGGGCTGAAGGCTGCGTGTGATCAGGTCACCATCACACAGAAGTGACAAAATAGGGAGAGTTGTGCGTCGGTAAAGGCTGCAGCCTTCAGGCTTTAACCTGCACTTCACTCTGTTTCTCTGCTGTTTTCAGTCACATGCCTCCTCACAATCTTTACAGCCTCCAGATCCGCTACTTTTTCTCCCTGCAAACAAACCTGAAAACATGAGAAAGAAATTATTCCGCTCAGAGAAAACGCAGAAACACAGAGTAAAGTGCTGTTTGCCAGTCCCATTGGGCCAGGCCCCAGAGGAAGTGCAATATGAACAGATTTTAAATGGTATACTAATGAATGCAGAGAGCAAAATGTGACGCCATCCATAATCTTTCTCTTATCTCTCACTTCCTTCTTGTCCATTAGAGACATACAGACACTTTCATTGTGCTACTGTATTATGCACAAGCCCAGAGTCTTAATAGCTTTGTTTTATGTACGAGCAGCAGCTAAATGATTTGTCTCTCGTATAATTCTGTGCTTTTATGGGATATAAAGATAAGCATTAATCTGTAACTCCCATTGCCCCAATTTGATATTTATTGGCCTTCAGGCATGTTGAGCTGCTCACTGCAGGCTCAAGATATTAACATTAGAGCATGAACTTTATGAGCAGGAGAGGTGGGACCTCCACCAGCTGTTGAAATGCAAAAATACACCTGAGGGAGGAAGGGGGTCTCATGTCAACTTCATGGCTGCCCATGAGTGGGCTGAAGTGGGGGAGCTTTCTGGGTCCCAGCTACATGAGCGACCAGTGGAGTATTGCAAAGAGATGGCTCATCCTAAATTTAAGGAATCAAATATAATTCTTTGTTTTTTAACCTACATGTTTGCCATTGCCTACTGAAATATGAAAATATTTTAAAATATTAAAGTAACATATTATATTGCAATATACTGTGGAAAGGGCCATTGAATTTAAAGAGATAATATGAATTGATATTACAGAAGTCAAATGTAGAAAAAAAACCAAAATTAGTGGTTTCAAGTGAAATACATAAAATGAGTAGGGCTAGAGCCTCCCTGGGTTTTTTGTTCCCAGCTCTGTGTTCACATTTTCCAGGGCAGTGCCTCACTCACTATGCATATATAGCAGTCAAGATGTTCAGAAATGATCATTTCCTTTTTTCCACCACATGGGGAAAGACATAAAGCCCCTCCCTCTAAAGTAGCCTTTATGCCGAGGCACATGATTGGTTGTTGCAACAGGACAAATCAGGAGAACCAACAAGTTCAGTGAACTGCACTTCGTAGTGTATGTGGTGATATTCTCAGATGGCATCTGGGGGCCCCATATAGTGAACCAGGCAACTACTTGGAGGGGTTAGATTATTCAAATATTTATCAAAGCTTTGTTTTGATTTAACTTTGATATTCATAGAATAAATTTAAAAATGGAACATAAATAAAAAATGTGTACTTTCTTCTGCATTCTTGTTACTTTTGGTACATGCCCACAAACAGGTCTATAAAATTTGTTCTGTTAATACCATAAATGAAGACTTGAAAAAATGGAATAGAGAAAATCTGACTGACATTTTTATCAAACATAAACATAGATGTAACAGCTTAAAAATCTTTGTCTCTGATTTTAGTACCATTTAACAGTTAATTTCTTCAACACTCATGTCTATTTGTCTGGCATAAAAAGGCATTTTTAATGTTTGGAAACAACACAAATGTTAAAAGATTAAGCAAATCTTGCTGCCAAATCATCAATCGCTGATTTTTTTTTAAAGTTCACATTATCCAGTTGGGGAGATCTGAGATATCGGGATCTGAATTGTTTGGATCCTAAAAAAGACCATTGACCTTTTGTCTAGCCCGACCTTCTTTGGTTAGCTTAAAGCTGTGGTCTACGATTTGAAACCGCAGCCTGCCCCTCCTTCCCTCACCTCTCCCCTCCGTGTCCCAAGATCCCGCCCCCAGCTCGTGACGCCTCATAAAGCCCCCTCGGACTGAGCTACGAGCGACTAGCACAATATATCAGCAGCAAACTCAATCAAAAACAGCTCAGCTCAACTGAACAGCAGTAGCCGAGTGTGGGGAGGATTTCTCTTTCTCAGCCTGTCCTCCCCAGCTCAGCTTACAGTGGAAACGATTAGCAGCTAACAGGCTAACCCGCTCCCCTACAAGTTATTAGCCCGCACAGGCACAAACTAACCAGAGTTATTCAGCAGACATCTCCCACTGTAGTAAACAAAGCCATTACTAGCTGCTCACGGTGGGGAGAGGCGGGACCATGGGCAAGATGCTGCGTGCTGCGTAGTGAGGGGGCGAGAGAGGGAGAGAAGGGTGGTCTGCAGCCAGACTGTCTTGGGAGGCCCGGATTCGGGTTAGTAGCTAGGCTTTTCCGGCTCCATGATAGTTCAGTAGCCTAGCAGCTGCTAGCTGCTCACGGAGGTAGAGGAGAGGCGGGACCATGGAGCCAAGATGCTGCGTACTTTCGTAGTGAGGGGACCCGAGAGTTGGATGGACTCATGGACTAACTCACGGACCAATTAATAGTTGCGGGTTCTTGGGCGTTGGTCAGCTAGTATACAACTTTTCAGCGGATATACTGAATGGATTTTTTTCATTCTTTTTGGTCTTTATACTGTGTAGATAGGACCATAGGACCATAACAGCCTTATAAACGGTGTTATTAATATGTACAAAGCTTCCAAATCGTAGACCATAGCTTTAAACAAACTGTTTTTTGTCGACAGGCTTTTTTCCAGTTAAAAAATGTACATACCTCCAGACTAAACATAACTGTTTTTGACATTTACATGATTCAGTTCTTTTCTATAGTAATTCTGCTTTATCTTTGTTTTCCTTTTCTGAGGCTGCAAAATCTCCAAATACTTGTTAAAATTATTTTACTGATATCTGACACCAGTGATGTTGGCTAATGCTAAATTTCTTTCTCATGATACATCACTCAAGTGCTTGTATCATGGGAAGTTACAATGAAAAGAAAACATGACATGCTTTACATAAAGTCAATAGTGACATTTTGAATGGCTACACCCCATGCACAACTTCTCACCATGTTAAAGTAAAATTGAAGTAACACTTTCCTGAAATACCCCGAAAATGTATAAATTCTAGACTGTGGATGGAAAAACTGTTGTCAGGTTATATTGAAGCTATCACATGGTGAAGTGATTTCAACACTGCTACAATAAGGCTCCAAATTTATGTCACCTCCTTTACCTCCTTTATTAATGACTTTCCTTTTATTGAAACCTGATAAAGCCGGTGCATATGATGGTCGATTATGTGTCAGACTTCCCTTTCTAAAGATGCTCATAAATGGTGGTGTTGAATGTCCATGACCATTTTGGGAATTTTAGTGAGTAACAAGCAGATAGTCCAAAATCACAATACCAACAGTTATTTTTAAGATGTGAAAACACTTCAATTTTACACGTTACACTTTTTTGAAAATACTGCAAATCTTTTTAGCTTTCATTGGCCCTAGAAATTTAACAACAAAAACAAATTCAACAGTCTCCTCGACTTTAAGACCAGGAAACCAGTCCTTCTAAAATGCAAACTTTCTTTGATGCTTTAAGATTTATTGCTGCTCCATTTTTTATTTCCTGCCTTTCTTCTTATGCCTTTTCCTGTGAAGTGACCCTGAATATGTAAGATGTTAATTGATAATTGAAACTTTACTAACTGTGAAAAAAAATCTTTGTCTGACTTGCAGGAGTCTCCAGCAGGCGAGCTCTCATCACCTTTGACTCCTGTGACTCCGCCCATGGAAAACATCAATGGTACAGATGAAATCTGTGACACAACCCCCAACTCAGACACCTCCCCAGGTCCAGCGCAGAATGCGCTGGCATTTGCACACAGGTACATCCCACAAATTATTGTCTCATGCCCTCATGTTATCTAAGGCACTGGTTTTACTGTATGACCAGACAACCAGCTGTTACAGTCAGACTTCACACAAATTATACAGATAATCCCAGAACACATCAAATGTAATGCATGTTTTCTCTGATTTGTTTGTTTGAGGTCCAGAAATATGCACCTCCTCTGTCTTCCTCTTTTGTGCATGCAGTTTGCAGTGGTGGGGAACTTCCTCTTTTCACCGCTGCTCTCCAGTGTTTTTTCTCTAACTAAGCAACTACGCAAATCACACAACTACGCAAATCAAGCAAAAAGGTTAATACACAAATGTTCCTGAGCAAAAGAGTTTATAGCCCGGTTCAGATCAAAGACTTGCAATGTAAGTATTGTAGAAGTGGCAGGGGACAGTGTCAGCTTCAATCAAGCCAGGTGACCAAGTTGATCGCACACACTTACAGGAAACACCATGGTGGCTGTCAATCATAGACAAAATGTGTGGCAATGCATAGCAGACTGTGAAAATGCGCAAATTACTCAACATTGGATAAATCTGACACAGATCACACTCATGAATCTCATGAGGCAATGTACTGTGAAAATGTGCTTTATGTCTGATAATTATCACCCCATTCCCTCAGATGTAATCCCTCTGTCGTGAGGAGGTTGTGGGAGCAGAAAAAAAATAAGTACAAACACCAAACTGCGTCTGGTTGATTGGCCTGTTTCATGTCATGTTAACAATTAAATTAACAATTTAAAATCAGCAAGGAAAAAAGTCCCCAAACACAATGAATAACATGCAGGAATGACATGATTGAATAATTAAATAATGTGCTGTTTCACATAAGAATGACATCCTTTTTAATTGTCAAACACTTTATGGTGCATTTGAATGTATGAAAGGGAAATTTATATAGCAGGGCAATGCACAGTGACTGCGGGACAGTTAGTGCACCGCTCCTGCAGGTCACATGGGCAATTAACTGCTCCAATATATCACACAGGTAGATGAGTCCAGGCCGCGAGAACCGGTATGTCTCATAGTACGTCGTCAGGTTGATCTAGTGGGTCAAATCAGTATCAGGACACCCTTTCTCATCTTCATGCTTGTCTCAAAGAGTTGTGCGCCTCTGTCTACCGGGTTCAGGAGAGGAGGGCAGGCCGTTGATTCGGAGAAGCTGACTGGCTAGTGCAAGAGTCATTTCGCAGGATCAGATTCAACCTCCAACTTATCCTGCTCCAGAGCAGGTTAGCCGTTCAGAGTAAGTCACCATGGTTATCTAACCCAATTAGAAATGAACTGACTTCATGCTATCGATAAACCAGGGTTAAACCTGGAGTTACCTCGCTAAGACATTAATCCTGCTTCGTGCTATAGCCCACTGGTCTGGATCCTTGAGTCGTTCTTCCTTTTTGGCCTTTTTGACAAAAGAATTGCAGCTGTTGCACTTTTATAGTACACTACAAGACTATGGGCCAGATCCTCAGAAGGATTGCACTGCTTTTGAGACCTCTAAACCTGTGCAAATGACAGAAAAAAACAGCGTGCGATCCTCAAAGCATATGCAAAGGGTGAAATGCACGCAAACTGAACCCAGACTGCACTGCCGCTCCTGGCTGCATCGGTCCAATTTGCATTAGGGAATATTCATAAATTCAGCGCAAAATTGCCCCCTTCCTATGCAAATGAGCCTCGTTGCGAATACCACCTAATCCTCAAAGACCAAGGCTAATTGCCACACACAATTTAGCTGCGCAAATTACTGCCTGTGAGACCTGTGTATTAAATCTGCACAATTTCTCTTTCTCCCTCTTTCCCTCTCTCCCGCTCAAAATGTTTGGAAATTGCACTGAGTTGGTGGTAGCTGTGGGGCAGAGCCTTTATAAGGGCTGTCATGCCAGGACTCTCCGGTAATCATGGCAGCAGTGATTGTAGCCAGGCGAAGGCACTGTGGCACTCAAAATGGCTGGTGCGCCATGAATGGATTTATCAGAGAGTCTCATGTTTTGATTGAAGTGATACTTAAATAATTTGCAGATAGAGTTAGCCTGACTGCGTGATCCTTGCGCTACTAATGACATCAAAGATCACTGTAGTATAGCCGACTGTGTTCGTCTCTTCGACCATTCCACCCTTTTTAAATAAACATGACTTATTTGTCTAAATAAAGTCTGTTAAAAAAAAACAACCTATAACTCCCTTGGCCACTTTTTGGTCATTTGAGTTTTATTTTCTGCATTTGTTTTGGCTGTTTCAATGACAAAGGCTAAAAGAAATATAAAAAGACAAACGGGATGAACAACAGAAAAAAGACGACGAAAAACTACACTTATGGACATATGGCCCTTTGACCACTTTGAATCACTGTGTGGTCATAATAAATAATTAGAAGTTTTTTTTCAGGGCACAATTAATAATTTGACATTTATACAATTGGCAGCTGTGTCTCAGGAGGTAAGGGTCATCCTCTAAATGCTGAGTGCTTCACTAAATAAGGGGATAGATCAGTTATACCCAAACAAACCCAAGAAATAAGTGCAACTCAACTTCTCATCCTGACAATAGTAATTCAGCGGCCTCAGTGGTAGGTTAGAGTGGGCTTTATGTTGACCTCAAGACAGGACCACGGACAGCTCTGCTGTAATGTAAATAGATCAGTATAAAGATCCAGGACCATGGACAGCTCTGTGTCGACTTGTATACATATATCATTTATCATATATTTATAATATTATTTAAGATAATCAGGACAATATAATAAATAATAAATAAATCAACATATAAAGCCATAACCATTAGAAACAACAATGAAACGTTTTATTTTTCTTTCATGCCTCTTAATTGCCATAATGTGGCAGGATTTCCCCCCTTACAACAGATGCATTTCCTCAAGATCAGCAGCAATCCTACTCATAGCCCCATCATTTCTGCATGACTCACCTGTGTGCTCTCAAGCCCGGATTTTTATTTTTTATTTTTTTGACCTGCTAGACCACTTCAACTGACGTGAAGTACTCGCTATAGCTGCAAGTTCACGTCTTGTACCTCTCTGTTACTGCTTATTGTTCTTGTTCCGTTGTTTGTTTTTACTGCTCAGTGTAAATGAGACGTCAATCTTGAAGTTTGCAGGGACAAAGCCACCTATATGCCACAGGAATTATTGCAGTCAGAGGCGCAAAGTGCGCTCAGATGCCAAACTGTGTGGGCGTGTTTGCGCCTACCTACCATTAGAACAAATTGTTTTGAGGATAAGGTGGTACAACAGGGCAGACTGCGTGAGCTATTTCAGTGCAAATGATGGCGCTATTAGCAAGAGCAATCCATTCTTTGTGGATCTGGCCCTATGTGTGTGTGTGTGTTTGGAGATTTATATTGTCTCAGACATAGTTGCAAACAGCAAAACAACATGCTGCTTCAAGCAGAAAGGAGTTTGGAAAGTCATACAGCATTCCCCAGTAGATGACAGGGATTTTTTATTTCCAGGAATCAGCATTAGATACCCACAGTTGTATTTGGGCCTCTGCAAGCAAACTTAAGTTTGAATTTGTCACATTGTCAGTCCTTGGTCTTAACTGGGCTTTTGTTTCGCACAGAATTCTGGGCTTAATTATCCTTTCAGCACATCTTGATACAACACTAGTTGTGATAAAAGGTGACAAAAATCCATCATCTCGCTCTATTCTTGCTCTACTTTAGATAAAAGTGGACTCAAACAATGGATTCTCACCCAATGAAGTCATTGGATAATATTCCACTTCCCTAAAATGGGAGACATCGCCTTAACTAGGTGTTTGTTCAACCCACGGACCAGTGGAAGGAACAAAGTCTGCACATGTCTGTGCTGCCACAGCAAACATTACAGCACAGTACTTAAAAGATAATGCCACACCTACTTCGTGAAAGGGGTGTAGTCAGTCACAGCTCATCAGAATTTGAGCAGGGCAGAAACAGAGGGTTTATGGGCACACCCGCGCCCATCCACCCATCTGCAAAATTGAGAAAAAAAGACTGCTATGTAGGATATCCATCTCGTAGCATTAGCTTACAAAAGGTAACTATCTTTACTGTTAAATCTAAATGATTGCTGCCTTGTTCTAGGGAAAATGTTCCATCTTTTGTAACCTTCTAGTTACAATGGCTTAGTCTAGTCATAACAGGTTATGCTAGCGGGACTTCACCATTTATTATCTGATGTTCTACAATAAGATAGCCAGTCATGTTCAGCCTGTGTGATAGGCTAATTTTAGCGTAATTGCTAACATTTTCTACCAAATTTAGCTTTTGTAAAAGCATATCTTAGTTAAAAAATGAATATGAACTGTATCTCTATTTTTGTTTAATTAGGGTTATTGTGCAATTCATGTACTGTATTCTAGCTGCCTGTCCCAATATGTCAGAGAAGATGTGAATGAAGTAAACTGTTCTGATCAGGAGGAATAAGGGTGCTATGAATTATTTCAATGACATTCTCACTCCAGTACTGTCACTACACTCAGACCGGCAAAACGTGTTTCTAAGTGTTTCTCAGGAATGAGAAATTATTTATAACATTTACTGATCTGAGCATGCCTATTGATAAAACCTGCCTACATTTATTTATATGTTAATTTTTTTTTCTTACCGCAGTGCAATAATATTTCTAATGCAGATTCAAGTCTTTGACTTTTGTGTTGTTGGAGTATAAGACTGTGTCACCTCTATGCATGCTTCTCTTCTGCTGTTGTATACATTCCTGCTGTCTCTGTGGTCCATCAGTGGAACCAATGTTGAAATGGATTATTTATATCACTTTTAAATTTCAGTGCTGCTTCACTTACAGTAGCCTGTGTAGAGGTCTAGGGTCAATGTATACATTTTTTGATTTGTGTAATGGTGTTCTGGAGAGGTGAAGTGTGAGGCTCATCACCAAAAAGTGTCGATAAAGCATTTATGTAATACTTATGTAACATACTGTGGGCAGTGGGAGGCAGAGGAAGAGCAAGACAGATAGACACACACTGTGAGTGTGCATATGTGTGTGTATGTGTCATAAAGAGAGAGGAGGGAGACCGACAGAGAGAGGGGTGGGTTGTATAAAGTCTGTTCATGAGTCAGTGATACCTAAACATCCACCAACGGCACAAATGCTTTCTACAATAAATATCCTGAAGCAGAGGGAATAGATAATCACTCTGGGTGCTTGGAGTGACTGAACTGTGATTACTCAGGAGAGTATATGTTCATGATATCTACTGTAACTTTTAGTCAACTGTATACACACATATTTTTTTTGTGAAATCTCTGTAATCTTGTATCACTTATTTGATAATTTCTCTTGCAACATTTTGATTAATTAAAGATTTCAATCAATCATTTAATGTATCATCTTTTTATTTGTAATTTTTGGTTTCTGCCAGGAGATCTGATTCACTCTTAAATATAAAAAGGTCATGCTGGAGGTCTCCAAAGACAAACTTATGTGTATTAATATGTTAAAAGTGTGTGAAGGTGCGACAAGCTCAAGTGTAAATGCTCAGAAATCCCTGCTGCTACATCCTGAGCTGTGTGAAGCTTCACAGGTTTGAGTGAGCAGCGAGAGCTGAATGTAGAAAGGACACCCACTGCCTGCTACAGCTCTGCTGCTGATGTGTCTATTAATGCTGCATGCGTGGGAGACGGGGTCGACTCTCAGCATTCGCAAAGGCAAGCAGGGACGTAACAAGCAAGCCATCATTTTCTCTGAGGCATATGCACGGAGGAAAGATGCCCAAACTGTCCAGATATCTTTTACTCTTTCAGTTTGATACTTTATTATGGTCCTTCCCAGCATGTATATGATCTGTTAGCACTGTCTCGCAGTTTCAATGGTGGCTCCACCAGCCTTTACTGAAAACTGCAGCTTACATGAATTCTTATGTTAATTTATATGACAGTGTATAAGGCTATAGTTGACTGACTAGCCTTATTAAATAATTATAATGTTGAAAGGGTGGTCACATGTTCTTTATTTGAGTTGAAACCCACCCTGAAGAACATACAATTAGGCGTCATTATGCAGCACATATGTCAGATGGACCTGAGGTTTGCTTCTCCCCTGTTTTCTGGGATTACATGAGATAACAAGAGCCACACTGCTGTGGTGGGCTGAGTAGGCAGGTGTGAGTGGGCGTGCAGGGCAGTAGAAGAGGCAAGAGAATGAGACACATGCAGGCTCTATGAGGGTTTTTTTCTGTATCACAGGCTGTAGGCGTGTTGGCAGGTCTGCAGTGGAGTCATTTGTGAACATTTCCAGATATCATGCTTTATTTTTCTTGTCTGCTTGTGAATGATCTCCTGGTGTTGGAGGGTGTAGGTGTCTGTCAGTGGGTTTGTGGTGGGCAGCATATGTCACAGAGACAGGAGGAGCTCCTCTGCTCCTCCAGCTCTGCCTTGGCAACGGCGCTGTCTCTGAGAAGAGCGAGAAGCTACGTGATGCTCGGGAAGTCAGATGAGGTTATCCATTGTGATTGGTTGCTTTATTGAGAGTGAAAGTAAAAGTAAGGGTGTGAAGCAGGAAAACACAAAGCAGTGTTTTGTCACTTTATTCAAGAGAAAGTGGGGGTACAAATCAAGATCAAACCACAAAAACAGAAAAATCAGTAGAATTGATTTAATACAGATTGTTGAAAACGTTCAGAGACAGACTTAAACAGTAATGCAATAAAATCATTTGAGAACACTAACATTTATTTTTTGATCTGAGAGCTTTGTTTTAATAGAAAAATGACATTTTATAAGAGTCAACATGTTAAATAAATTAGATCCTTTGAAAACATGAAACTATTAAAAGATAATAATTTCAAAAGACAAAGAAAAACATTAAATCAAAATTCAATAAGTCATCAATTAACTTAAAACATGTCAAAGCAAGCAATAACTGCATGTACAGGAACAATATTTCAAAACAACAATCATATATAAGCATCAATATGTAGTAAAATCCTGTCAATAAAACAGATGAACATCCACATGATCTTAACAAAGAGCTCTCAGTGACACCATAGCAGCAAACTTACCCTCCATCTGTCTTTGGCACCCTCAGTTGTCCATGCTCGCCTGCCCTCCTGAAACCTTTCAGCCAGAAATGCTGAATGAAGACAAACGGCAGTGTCAAAACGCTGTGAACCGCTCCTCTCTCTCTCCTCTGATACTCCTTCCATCACTTTTTCTCTCTGCCTTCTCTGTCTGTCTCCCATCCTCACATCTTGACGTCTCTCCTGCTCTCCTGCTCTCCGCTGCTGCTGTGTGGGGTTTATACATTGGCGGGGCTGCGTGCTTTGGTGACAGCATCGCTCCGCGTGTATATGTGTGTGTGTTGGTATGAGCATGTGTAGGCTGAAGTGTCGTCTCCCTTCCTATGCGTCACACACACACACACACACACACACACACAGACAAACTTGCACTCACAGTGGGGGCGGCTGTTGTGTAAGAAGTGAAGGCGCCGTGGGAGTCCACGGTGAATTAGATCTGGGCTTTCTCTCCTCTCCACTTCACAGAGTGGGTGTTATGGCATATAGTGAGGAGCTGCTGCAGTGTATATGTGTGGTATTGTTGGGGGGGGGGGGGGCTGGAACAAAAGTGAAAACATTTTAATGGGTCATACGCAGACCCTCGTCACTCCACAAGCGAGCTAAGCTTCCTTTTGTGTTTTTTTCTTGTGCGTGCTTCCTCTGCCGTGAGGAATTACTGTGAAGTATGTAGGAGTAAGAGCTCCTTTTCAAAGGACTCCGTGTCAGTACTCCACAACGTTTAGGTCTCTCATACATCTCTGCTGCCTGAGGTAGACATTACGTGAGATGGAGAATGGGCATTATGTAAATCTTAAATGAATGCCTGCAGTCGTCAGATCAAGGGAGGGAGGGTTGCACAGAGGAAGGATACTCTCTCCTGAAAGAGGACCATGTATATAATCCCCTGATTAGACCAGCAGTGGACTAATTACACAACTGTACTTCTTTTGTATCAGGTCAATTATAACTGCAATATAAATAAAACTTTTTGCTATTTTTTGCTAACTTGAACTTACAGATGGGATCCAGGTATGATGTTTGGAAAGTACAGAAAGTTTGTTTGGCACAGTTTTCGAGTCAAAGCCTGGTTTGTTTTTGCTATGCTATCAGTACGGCACAGTATCCATCAATTTATAACAACTGTTACCTTAAGAAACCTTACAATAAAGCAGGCTGAAGCCACAGTCTGCATTTTGTAGATACACCTACACCTTTACATATATACAATTACACATATATACCCATGCACACATATATATTCATCCAAACCCAACATGAATCCACCATGAGCACGGCACTAGACCAACCAACAGTGCACTGTAATCAGACGCTGCATTGATACTACATGATTGTTCTTGCTTGTAAGTCAGGTCAGGTTTTGGGATTACATGCCTGCTCGGCACTTCACCGTTCATCATACCCGATGACTCCTCTGCACCACTAACATCCTTAAACTCACTTTGTTTGTAAGTGTTTATGTGCAATGAAGTTCAAAGATGCATCAACCCCTTTCACAAATGGTTTCTGCTCCTCTCTCTCTCTACATTCACTCTTTACTCCTTAGTTTTTATATATAATGTATGTAAAAGACACTGGGCAACCTGCATTGTATCTGTGGGCATGATTATTGCTGGCATTCATGAGTATTTATATAAGTATTTAACTTTAGCTTCCTGTTGCATGAAAACCTCCTGTGCTGTTGACAAAAATGCTATATGGCACTAGCACAAGTGGGCACGCAGTTCATTCAGTTTTAGAACATTATTGTTCAAATGTTTCGTCTTACAGTGACAAATTTAAAGTTCTAACAGTGACTAACCTTTTGGTTATGTAGTAAGTTGTCTTCATACTGCTAAAGTTTCATTGGAGGAAATTGTGTGTTTGGCTCCAGATCCACTTTTTTATATCCTCCGAGGTTCACAACCAGCTCACCCTTCTGTGGGTCTGTCATAGTGGTTGTCCTCTGCCACCTCTGCTTGGTCACTGGCTGTTCGGGTTTAAAAAGCCAAAGTAAATCTGTAACGTAGTGAGGTGTCAACAAAAAACACATTGTTAACACAGTCTATTTTTGTCTCCAGTGTCCCGGGCCTCTCAACTGTTGACAGCTTTAGTGAAAGCTAATTAGTCAAAAACAAGTTTACACCCCCAAGATGTTATTGCTGCTGGCATCTCCTTCTACCAAACATGCCGACTGTTACGAGACACTAACCCAAATGAATTTCTGTGTGCGTTACTGTAACTCTTAAGTGTTTAAACTCTTTTCAGTGAAGAAGTGCAGGAGCAATCAGCCAGGCTGAGAGAGAGCACTAAGAATAGTGCCATTTCAGTGTTTACAAGGCTTTCTGAAGAATTAAGTAGTGTAGCATATTCTTTCTCAAAATGCACTCAGAGCCAGTATAAAAGTGTTTTGTTCCTTCAGCCTCCTCTTGCATGCATACCCCACCATGCCCCATTATCATAAAATCAATTCAATCACATTCAATCACTTATCCATCATTTTCCTCTCATCTTCTCATCTGTGAGTAGCTAGACCAGATTAGGCATCAGCCAGTCCGAGGACATAATCTCAGATTACTGTGCATTGGGCAGACAGCTGCACTCAGAGCCACTGGACATGAAGGGCAGACCTCCCCCCAATATGAGTATCTGATGCAGGATGGATGGATGATGCATGGATTACTTAAAGGGATAGTTCAGGGTTTCTTTGTATTGGGCTGCTGGTGGCCCATGGCACATAATCGCCAATAAAGCATCTGGCAGCTCTGCTCCTGTAGGGAGACAGTTGGATAGCCCTGTCCTCAACAAAGCCCACATGTTTAGAACCTTTGGGATGGGACATAGGGGATTTGTATCCTTTCACCAGCAAAGTGCCGCTTTCTTCTTATCAGATGTTTAGGTCTTTGGTCTGTAGAGAAATGACACACACTAACTTCATAGAAACTGAACTGAAAATGAGCAATGTTGACTAATAGGCTGACAACATGTCATTAGCTATGTGTACTAGAGGATATCTTTAGGATTTGGACTCATAGAGGAAGAAATTTACCAGAGAGAGCCACAGATACAAGAGTAGGACAGACCACAAGTCTGCATGGACTCACAGTTATTGAACTGTGTCCCATGAATTTGGAGGCCTGTCGCTGTTGGTGGGACTTTAGGTGCGTCCCATTTACCTTAGACCTCGGGCATGAGAAGTGTGAATTATGTCACATCACACATAAATGTGTTTCAGCTACAAGCTGTTAAAGTCAGCGTCGCTGCAGATCATCACTACCCTGTAGTAAATTTAGATCCAAAGAGGGCGTTCCTAGTGCCGTAACTGATTTGCAACTTGTAGAATCCAACTTCTGAGATTACATTTCATTTCATTTCATTTCAAACCATTATTTATTCTCGAAAGGACATTGAGGTTTCCCTCATTTCCAATGCCGTCGAGATTACAGCCACATTAAAAGCACAGCACAATAAACAAGTACAGAATACTCACTGTAACAACACTTGTAATATTAATTACAACATTCCTGGACCTTGTATAAAATGGGCACTCAAACAAATTGTTATGTTGTTACAGAAAAGAGAACCTTTATGTACTTATTCAAATTAAAGGTGTAGTCAGCGATGTGGGAGAAAACGAGTGGAGGGTTTGTTTATATTCGAATTTAGACCCGCCTCCCGAAAGCTGATTGACGTGCATCGTCATGGAAACGGCCGTAGAAACTGCGTAGCTGACGTAGCTAAGGAAACCCCGACTGGTCAGACAACTCGACTGCCGTTATTGAAAACATCACAACAACAGCACATTTTGGCAGATTAGACAATAAGATGAATGCCTGACGGCTGCTACTGCTATGTGAAGCACCACGAAGCTAATGCTGCTTAGCTTACCTATCCAGCAGACGGACGGCGACATCCGCGTCCGTTTTCAGGTCTTTCAATTCGCGGAGTTCCCTCCACCGTGGGAAAGAAACACCAATGTTGACCCGGGTCTTTGCTCTTTTGGTCATAGCCCTTCTTTTCCACTTTTCACTCCTCTGACCTCTTTCTTTTGGGCTGTTTTCAGCCATTGCTACCGCAACTATTGTATCTCTCTCTTACGCTAACTGCGCACGCTACGCAAACTACGACTCCTCCTCCCCCCTCTGTCTGATCTGCGCATGAGTATGATCGCCCCCTGGATGAGGGGGGGTTTACTTTGTTTTGGTAACTCGGACCGAGCCACAGTATTTACCTGCTGAAATTCTGAGTCAAGGCTGTATATTGAGACCAAATTTTTTTTTCAACATGCTGTCAGTGGTGACATCTTGTGGATGGAGAGGAGAATTACGGTGAATTTTGCAAATACTGCATCAGATTAGAAGATTAGAAGATCGCTGAATGCACCTTTAACAAGCCAAAGGTGCCGAGGGCCCATGTCACAAGACAAGATGTGGTGATCTGATCTGAGATTTTTCTGACTTAATACAATAAATACAGGAACAGCAAATCATTTAAATATTCAGGTGTTAAGAGTTTTATCAGTTTGTGCCTTAGTAACCGCTAACTGCGGCAGCACACTGTCTTAAATAGCTGATGGTACAAAAGCAACACCAAACTGGCGGAAGGATACGTAACCCATGTATTGCATCATAAAATAGTTCCAAACGTAGGGGCTTGAACGACGAAAAGTGATACATCAAAGAATCCTACTGTTGTGTTTTGTGTAGTTTTGCCCTAAAAGTGGGGTTTAACAAGGCCTTTGCTGGCACCATGTATCACTGGCACTATGTGTCGCCTAACATCTGTACGCAGCTGTTCCAATGGAGCAGGGTGGGCAAGTTGCATTAACAGTAGTTATATTTACTATTGCCATGGTCTTGAGGAACCCCACCATAAAAATTCTTAACTATCCCTTTGATAGGCAGTTGAGGCTAGAGGCCTGGGGGCAGATAGGGTAGAAATTGTATTGCTAGAATACTCAAAACGTTGTGTACTAACAAACAACATCAATAGTTTTCCTAATATTATAGCGAAAAAAGTAAATAATTAAAATTCAGTAATTTATTTTGTTGTTTTAGTTGATTGAAAATCAAAGGTAAACTTGTATAAATGATATCAAAGCATTTTACAGGTAAAAAAGTTGCCATCCTTCATATAAAAAGCATGATTTTAAAACTTTGTTGTTCATTTAAAATTTTCCCATGTGTGTTGCAGCCCAGCTATGACAAAACACTGGGAGGCTGAGCTGGAGGCACTAAAGGGGAACAACGCCAAGCTGACAGCGGCTCTGCTGGAGTCCACGGCCAACGTCAAACAGTGGAAACAGCAACTGGCTGCCTACCAGGAGGAGGCCGAGAGACTACACAAACGGGTGAGGGACGGGGCACAGGCAGAAAGGATGCATGTTTCGCTGTGTGACTTACTTGATCAAAACAAACAGGGAGAGATCATTAGGGGAACACTGTGTGAAGTGTAGATGAGAAGATGGATGGAAAACCCACACAGGAGAGACGAGTGTTGGCAGGAGGAAGAGAAATGAAGAGATTGAAGTAAAAGTGATAGGTTTCTGTCTCTATGGATTACCATTTTTATGTTTTATTTTCAGTTTAAATCCATGCAAGTTTAACATGAGCTAACGAACACATGGTCCATATTTGAAGTGTTTATATTTCTATCACAACATTACTTTAAAGACCACCAGTTTTCTTGACACAGGCTCAGGTAGAACAATTTTGACCCTTGATCTGGACCTGGTACTTGGAGAATTTAGGAAGCAGTACAGCTGTGATTTTATGGATTGCATTAGTAATGGATGGAGAAAACAGTCTTAATTTTTTTTTGCTAAAGCAGAGCCAGGTTACTCTCTTGTTACTACATTTACTCTCCGTGTGAGCTGCCCTATGACTACAGTGCATTGAGTCATACTGGCAACTGACCGAGCACACAGGCGGTGCAGAGGAGGGTCACGTTGGACTGTTTACAATCCCAGCAGGTAGCAAGCTCACCATGGAGGCGTCTTGCTCCCACACTGGTGTAAAGTGAGGGCAGTGCTTCTCCTTTGAATGTCTCATTTCACACTTAAAGGAACTGAGGGGTGTCTTGCCGTCTTATGCCTTTTCATGAAGCAAATTATTCTGCATTATTATCCCCTCAAAATTGTATTATGCCATGAATTGACATTGCATGACTTCTCATTAAAGGCCAAATAAAAAGGTTATACCTACAAGTTCTGTCATAATTCCAAATTTTGGTTTCTTTTCATCCAATCAGGTCACTGAGCTCGAGTGCCAGAGCAACCAAACTCCGGTGATCAAATCTCAGAAGACTGAACTCAACCAAACCATCGAGGAGCTGGAGAACCAACTACGAGATAAAGAAGAGGTGAGGCTCTCAGAGTATAGGCTGTCTTGCTTCTCTGCAGCCATCCAATTTTTGCTCATCATCCCATCTGTTACTCTGCCCTTCAGGAAATGGAAAAGTTAAAAGAGGAGCTGGAAAACATGAATGACTTAATGGAGCAGAAAGACACCCTCACACAGAAACTTGAAGTAAGTTGTTATAAGCAGTATCAAGTTAATGACTTTTAACCCAGGTATTTATTCATTTGATTTTTTGGGTGTTAAAGAGATATTAGAAAACAGAGGGGAGTAATTCTGAGATTTTAAAAGAATAAAAACTTACTCCTGAGTATGAAACTTAAAGACAGTTATCAATGAAATTATTAGTTTGACTTTCAATGTCAATTTTAGACATTTAGAAAGATTTTATAGGCTGAGCAAATATGCAGTGTTGATGATTTTCTATACACAAAATTTGACAAAGACACTGACTACTGACAGCAACAAGGAAATATTCAGTCAAATATTCAATGAATAGAGTAGAGTAGTGGTGTCTTCTCACATTTATCTTAGGAAAACTGATCTACTCTTCCAAAAAGTAGGATGTTTTTTATTCAAAACATGCTCAGAGTACTAAGCATATGGGTTTAGGGGTGCTTTCTTTGTGGAGTAGTAAGCAACTAACTGGGTTTGATTCCTGCAAAGCTGCAAATTGTCCATGACTGCTTCCTGTCACTCAAAAGTCTATCATCTGTCTCTCCTCTGTCAATAAAGGCATTAAATGCCCAACAAACAAAAAAAAGCGTTGGAATATACTTTGAGTCCTAGTTCTGAGTGAGTAAACTGTATTTGGCCAAATAATTTTCATCTGCCCAATATGTACATATGTTTGTAAATGTACTGGTTGACCTGATAAATGTAAATGACTAAAACTTTCTGTAAATGTACAGTTGGTGTCAATATTAGATAGATAGATAGATAGATAGATAGATAGATAGATAGATAGATAGATAGATAGATAGATAGATAGATAGATAGATAGATAGATAGATAGATAGATAGATCAACTTTATTGTCCCTTGCAGGAAATTTGTCTTAGACAGCAGTACTACTGGCCAAGGATGCAATAATGTAAATAACAAAAACACCAGACAACATACAACAGTAACAAAAGCACTTGGTTGGTGGCAAGCATGATCAGTAGTTATTGCACAAAGAGGTTAAAGTGCAGAGCTCGTTACAATAGGCAGTGAAAATAAGTAGAAACAAGTTAAACAACCGAGTAACGATGATAATAAAAACAACATGGATAAAAGCAGAATAATAATAACAGATAAGAGACAAGTAGCAGCAAGTAGTTACTAAATAAGTAGAAACAAGTTAAGAGTTGAGTAACAACAAGAGAAATAAAAAACATGGATAAAAGTGGAATAATAATAACAGATAAGTGACTGGGGCAATAATTAAGCTGAAAAAATATATTCATATACAAACATTATATATCATTTGCGTGAAAATAATTACTTCAATTGTTTGTTAAGCAGAGGTATGGATGTCGGGAGAAAAGAGAGCTTATAGCGATTTGTTTTGTGTTTGCTTGCTCTGTATCGTCTCGTAAACATTTCGATATTCTGAAAATGCTACTTGATCAGGAGTTATGACTGATCCAGTGTTAAATATCATTTTCGATGTGCTATGAAAATGCATGAAATGTGTTAGCTTTAAGCATGAGAAAATGCAATTACTTTCCTCTCTATTCTATCATAATTTGTTTTCTAAAATATTTTAAAGAGATACCAGAAGGAGTAAATCACTCTATTGCTGAACTTAAAAAATGAACATGATAAAAAAACAACCCAATAAAACATTGTATGACTGTTTTGACCCTTCAGCCCTGTAAAAACACTTTTAAAATTCTATATTGGAATTTTGAAATTTAAGGATTTAGAGGTTTGAAGGAGACTTATTTTTCCTTGTGAGAGGCATTAAATTTTAGAAGACACATCAATTAAGGCAGTTCCTTCATATCTATTTTTGGATGGTCTCTGCTTCTTTAGAAAAGTGCTGTCAGCAATGTGATGCTTTTATAGTTATCACTTTAAGCCTATTGTCCTCAGGATATCATGTTTTGCCTCTTTTTTGTCTTTTTTGATAGCAATGCCTCTTGTTTAATAATTTCTAGATGAATATTAAGCACCCTGGCTTGTCACCTTTTAGTAAAATAATGCTTCCCCCACCCCCTTTTACAAACCAACATTGTAAAAAATATACATAAATGACACCAAATTTGTTTTCTGTTCGGTCTGTTGTAGGAATAAAATGTATTTATACAGTTTTGAAAAAGTCTAAAAAAAAGGTCTTGGGTTCAAACCCTGGAACTCTTCATAAAAACTAAAATCTGATAACCACTCTTTTGTCAGATTTTAGTAGTCATCATCCATAAATACTGAGACCAAAGAGACAGATACAACTACAAATCTGCTGATAAAGCTGCCTCTTCTTCTCCAGGAGACAGAACTGCGTGGGCGGGTGCTGGAGGAGCAGCTGGCCGGGGCGGAGCAGCGGCTGGAGGAGAACCAGGAGGAGCAGGAGAACTTTAGGAAGAGCCTGCGGACACTGCTGGAGCTGCTGGACGGCAAGATCTTTGAGCTGACGGAGCTCAGAGACACCTTGGCACGGCTCATAGAGGAGGCCAGCTAGAGCCTGAGCTCCCGCATCTCCACAGACAAACAGACAGGCAGACAGAGCCATATGATAATTCAAAGCCCTACACCCTAAATCACCCACCCACCACACCACATCCCACTGTTTATCCGCATCCGACTTCCCACAGGTTACAACTGCTACAAAACACTGCCCCTGTTCTGATTTTGCTCCAAAAGGGCAGCTAACCCCTCTTTTATAACTCACAGGCATCAAGCTCCAACCAACCACAGGCTCTCCTGTAGTTCAAGACAACGCAGGGACTACCTCATCCTGCCCTCTGATTGGCTGGTGTAGGCGTAATCTTCGGTTGAATTGATCCCCCTCCTCAGCTGTGATGATGATGCTGCTGCAACTGCCCCCAAAACCCAACCACCCACCCTCCCTCTTATCCACCCACTCACAGATTTACCTTGAGAACTGTGCCTCAGTGCCATCTGCTGTCGGAGCGGGAGAGCTGCAGCACAGCTTGGAGCATCACTGACGTCCCCCTCTCTTCCTCGCTAAACTGCCCTCCCATTGGGGTTGTTGAAAGACGTGTGGAAATAAATGCTGTTAAGACTCAGAGAACTGCGCCAAAGCTGCCAAATCCCCCTGAAATATTGTCTTCTGACGAGCAGATGCTTTGATCCAAAGTGACTTACTGTACAGAGAAACAGAGTCCTGCGTCTGAGCTCGGGCTGCCAGCAAAGTACCACTTGAAACAACCAATCAGAGGACGGCGACAGTCTTACCTTTTTTTTCTGTGTTGACTCCAGAGCCTGGGCGTACAGGGCTGCTGAGAGATAGTTTGGTTTTCTTCTCTGTTTATAAAATAAATAACTGCGACACTATATCCACCTATCCGCCTATTTGAGCCCCTTCAGTATAGATGAAATCTTCCAGAGGCAGCATCAACGCCATGCTGAATATTTAAATCTGACACATAGACTGCTTCCACCGTCATTGACAGCCGTCCTGTCTTCCTGCCAAACTCAGTGTGCTGTGTGTATCCCACCAAGGCCTGACCCGCGTCATGTGTGTGCCTTCCGAGCACACATGCGTGGACACGTTTGTATATAAAATGTGTGTGAGTGTGTTTTGTGCTGTGAGAGAAAGACCCTGTTAATGGACGTCAAGGCCTATACACACACGCACACACACTGAGCAATACCAGACAGGCTCTTCGTATACATGACACCTCTACGTAACTCTATCAGGTACTCCACTCAGAGGACTCATGCAGATAGGTCAAACTCAGCTCAACTCTCCCTCAGCCCAACAGAAAGCGTACTACTGTTGACCGCGAACCTGTGTGGCAGCCCCGTCTGGACAAAGTAGTGCATCGTGAAGGGCTTACAGAGTGTCATTTTAGCATTGGTAGATCTCCACCCTTAGTGAAACTGGCCGCAGATTTTCACTCCACATGGGGAAACGCAGAACTGTACTCAGTTTCTATTCTTTTTTACACAGGATATAACACTAATGATATAATAACAGAACTGTACAGGACAACTTTCTACTTATAACACCAATTGTAAATGAATGGATGAATTACTCAAATGCAGTAACACCCTGCAGTGGCTTATTGTCGTGTATTAACCAATGGGAAGTATTGCATAGTCATTGTAGGTTCTCTAGTCTGCCGGTTGAAGGGGACATATCAAGACCTGTTTTTCTGTAGTTTTTCACAAATAGTAGGAATCTGCAGTATCAACATATAGAAAGCAAAATAAGCCAATCTGGTACTTTGTTTGTGCTGCACCATGTCTGAAAATCAATACCTTTCTGTACCCCACTGTTATAAACAGTGTGGTATGTTTTAAATGGGAGGGGTTAAGCTGGAGGTGAAATAATCCTTAAAACAATTTGCAACTTGTTTCTGGCGTGTTTTCGACAATTATGAAAGATATGCAGGTCTCTATTGATATGTGAGGTCACTTCTTCTCTAAGGCCTGACACACACATGAAGATTTAAGATCTTTGTTGATTTGGAAACTGTTACAGCCCCTACACATGAAGACGAGGAATGATGAACATATCCGTGTTTTTCTTGTAGTGTGACACAAAAGAGAGAGACATAGCACATCCCACACCAACCAATTCATCCACCAACAATCAGGGCCTCTACTCTTATTTCTTGTAATCTCGAATGATAAAATCCAATATTATTTTAAAAAATGCAGGAAATGTCAGAAAGAATTGCCAGGATAAATACAGCTAGCAGTTTACTCACTACCATGATGTCGCTGGTGGTTGAGATTTCTTCCAGTCCCTCTCCTAATCAGTTTTTAATTTATAGATTATGATGTATAGACAAAAAACAAGGTAGTTGCCCATTTAGACATCTGTCAGACTCTTTCTGTGCTCCACCGTTGTAATGGGAATGTTTGCTCCCTACTTCAGCCAGCTAGCTTCCTGATTGACTTTGCACTCCACATACATCAGGATTTCTAGATATAAATAACAAATGTATACAATCTCTAGTTGAGGCAGCCCCAATCCTATTCTGATTGATAAAATGACTCTAGCACACCACATACCACAGGATGATCAGATCAGATAACCTTTAGGATCACATGATAATTAGGTCTTTAATGACTTTGATTGGAAGCAGGGATCCAAGCTGAAACTTGTGCTAAATATTGTATAGTGTATACCCTGCTCAGGATAGAGAGTTTTACTTACAATCTTTAACACTCAAGGTGCTGGTGTGGTGGCTTGGTAAGCAGCCAGGCACATCATATACACTTCTGCCAGCATGTGTTCGTATCCAGCTCGAGGCCGATTTGCAGAATGTGCCCCCTACTCTCTTTCTCCCCTCTCACAAGCTTATCCACTGTCTCTATAAAGTTAAAAGGCAAAAACGGGGCCAGCTGCCTGAGTTACACTGTAAAGCCATTACTACGAACCCGTTTTTAAGAGCTTGGTGTGCTGCATTAACACAGATCATAGGTGTTAACTGATGGTTGCACTAAAGAGTGTGCAATATTAATAAAACATGCTGAATGCTTAAAATGGTCCAAATTCTAGAGAGTAACTTTAACTTCATTGTTAAATGTTCCATTCATTGTCATTTTTTTAAGCTGTTTGACTGTGTTTTCTTCATGGTTGGAAGCTTATTTTTCTCTTATGAAAGAAGAAACTAGCCAGAATAATTTTCATTAGTGCATTCTCAAACTTAATTATATCATATTTATTTCTTTATTTGCTTGATAGATGCATGGTATAATTAACTGTGCAGAATATGGGATAGAGCTCATGATGATATCGTTCCACTGAGCTCAAAATTTCTATTTCTAGCAGTACCCCTTGCATCGAGCTTTCATGCCTAAGGTAGAGTCCCTTTTTTGTTTTTGTAACTTTTTATTGCTAAACTTAAAACCTTGCAAAGTCCAGACGCAGATCCATCAAACAACATGAGTGGTGCTGGTTAAATGTAAAAGAACTCCACATTTTACTGACATTCTTCTACATGGTGGCCTCCAGCTTATTAGAACGACTTAGAGTAATATGTTTAATAGTTAGACTATGGTGCTGTCTGTTAGCCTGTAGGGGTAATTCAATTTTGCCTCCGTCTAACATTTTTACTTCGAGATGACATAGCCAGAAACGGGTCTGCAGTTCTCCAACCACAGCCATGGAAGCACACAGCAGTACATGTGTCAGCACACCAACCAGAAAAGAGAGTGGGGTGAGAAGAAGCTAACTAAAAGCAAGTGTTTTGAGAGCTGGTTTATATTTTATTCAGCCAACAGAGAGATTAGCTGAATGGTGAAAAAAGGCATGGTATGTCCCCTTCAACAATGACATGACAATGAATATATATTCAACTTGTGAACAACACAATGTTAACAAAAGTGGTGGTTAGTGTTCTGTACCAAATAATACACTTGTGAAGCAGCCCTTCCTCAAGTCAAATACATATATATCTTCAAATGTCCTCCTCAGAAGTCACTTAATTACTCTAAATTTATATCCTCACATCAAATGCTGCTTATCTAACCTTTCTCTTGAGCACCCTTTTTGCACTGTGTTATTACAGTAAACTGTAGTAACTACATATATATATATATATATATATATATATATATATATATATATATATATATATATATATATATATATATATATATATATATGTATATATGTACAAATGGATTTGCATTGAATACTAGCACAGTATATACTTTTGTAGTTAGTCACACAGGTTAATACACTGGAATAAGATCCATGTGGAGGGACAAGTTACCTGTTTTTTTTTTCTTTCTGGTTTAACTTTGACAGTCGAATGACCGAGATGGAATACCTTAATATTAATGCTATTGTTGATGAATGCCTTTGTACAGTAGTGGATAAGAAGCTTTTCATTCTCTTGTTTTGTAACTTATGGTATTTAAATGTAGGTATTATTATTGTATTTAGAGGTATGAGAAGACTGGCAATATTTTTGACTATTTAAAGTAATTTTGAACTCATGATATTAAAGAGGTACCTCAGGCAAGATGTGTGCAGATTGGTGAGAGTTGTGTGTCTGCAGGTGAAAGGATTTACCAAATGCTGGTGATTAAAGATCAGGAGATACAATTGTTGGTGCTGCAGCCAAACTTCATCCTGTGTTGAATTCAAACAAAGACGGCCCTCTATGGCTGTGAATACGTCTATGTGAACTGAGAAATGTTATGTTTTATATTCAAATACAGTGACCGCAGAATTCAGTGTGTGCAACTCAATTTTGTTCTGTTTCATTCCCTTAAAAGACACATCAACAAAAAAATTCAACAATGAAATTGACCATCACAGAAGTTGTTTCATGAGGGTTTTATTCAAATGTGAGGGCACAGTTGTAAAAAAAGAGAATTGAATCAATTGAACTTGAACTAAAGGCAAAAAGGTTTCTTAAAAGTATGCTTACAAATTACTGACAGGTGGTAGGAATACTTTGTTCAGGTGATCAATTCAAATTGAACTCAACAGATACATGTCCATCCTTTTGTTTGTAGTGCACTTATCAAGTGACAGTCTGGTTCACACCAGGTCGTACCAGCAGCTTCTGTGAGTTTGACATGGTTAATGGTAAAAAGCAACACATCATAGAAATGCTTTTAAGAAAAATGAGCATAAAAGGCCATAGATATTAATGAATGAAAATAAACTGTTTTTGGGTTAAATGAGCAGGAACAGTGTCAAAAACAAAGTGCATTTCTGTCAGTTAGGTGAGAATAAGATCATTTATGGGGGTCATGTGGGATTCTGGACTGAATCTTCCAAAAGTCTTCAGTACATACTATTAGTCAGTATGTTTACATGCACTGTTACCGAACAAGTCTTCAATGTAATTTCTTTAGACATCAATACAATTAACTAGACAGCTACTGTATATATATGTTCAGGGGGGTAAGACATATTTCTCTGGTCTTTTTCACATCTAAAAATATTATGTCTCAGGCTTGTCTGGGGATAGTTGTATGATAGCTTGTGATGGGGCAGTGAAAATAAAAAACACATTTCAGCAGCCTGTACGTCCCTATAAGTGTATGCATAAAGACTTAAATGATTTAAAAACAACTGAAATGCAAACAGTTGTCTTTGGCAGAAAAACATCAGCAGGTATCACTTCTTCGCTAAAGTTACTCATCATATGAAACCTCCTCTGCTCTCAACTAGCTCTTGTCACAACTTTAGATCTCTCCTTACATTGTTTATAAATTACCACACAGCAAACTTTTAATGTGTTAAGCAGTAAAAACTTGACCAGCTTAAATTTTTATGCAATGTATGCTTAATTTTAGTGCAAATACTGTGCCGACTATTTCTCTTGCCTTTGGTGAGATTCTATGATCAGCATGCTATGCTACACATTAACTAGACAGCACTTGGAAATCAAAAACCTCTGCCAAGGTAGCTCTCATATCGCTGATCCATCTATAAGCAATGGCTCTGCAATAAAGTTACCATCATAGTATGTTTTCTTGGCCCTGAAATCCCATATGATCTATATTATCATGTTGATGTCATTATTAGTTTGCCAGTTATTGAGCAACTGGTTGCTAATGGCAGTGATCTGGATCCCCACAAAAATCTAGTCGTTTTTTAAGTTGGGCCATTTTCAACATCTGAAATTTTCAGCAAAATCCATCCAGTAGTTTTTGCATAGTCTTACAAACAAACAAACAAACATACCTCGGCAAAAAACATAACCTCCTTGGCAGAGGTAATAATGTCAATGCAAAGGTCAAAGCCTGGAGTGGAAACTGTGGACCAAGTGAAGAATTTTCAGTCCATGTAGGTTTGATAGACCTGTATACATGTTCAGGCAAACTGAACTCCAGATGCATTATTAAGGTTTCAATCCAGCCTTAAAATATTCAGCTTTTTGAATTTGGTCTGAAATGTTAACATGAATATCCAAAGTTCAATTTTCGTTAATTTTATTCTGACTGCATGTAAACGCACTGACTGTGATGAAGTCTGACCTTAGCTTTATCAGTCAGGTTTAAAAACAGTGAGACATGTAAGATCTGGATTAAGTTCATGACTCAAGTCGAGGTCAGATCTCTGTTTAATGCTACATGATGAAGGTAGACATTGGTGCTAAAAGTTTAGAAGTCAAAGTGCCACATTTGCTCCCTAAAAATAATGAATTCACTTCAGCTCTGCACCATTTTCAACTTCTATTTTTTCATGTCTGCCTTATAAATAAAGTAAAAATCTTTTAACACGAGAACAAACACAGAAACAACAACCTTTGCATCAAGTTAAAGAGCATATGCCATGGCTAAATCCTGAACCCTTTTAATTTGTTTGCAGTATTTTCTCTGCTGCTTAGCTTTACACCAGTCCTCCGGCTCAACAGGCTCAGGCTAATGTGTTATACAGAGTGGCTAAAGTTAATATATCAATACAGTTTATGACTAAAGTTTCAAAACTTCAACATTGCACCAGTGGATCATAAAACTAGCAAAAACCATGTGAAGAAAAAAAAAAGTGCTCTGAGGTTGTGGACTCACTGAAGCTCTTATCACGTTGGGTGAATTTGGGCTTGGGTCCATGTGAGCATGAGCATCTTTTCCAGTCCAGCATTGTGAGTAAGAGACCTCCCACTGGTGTGCCTCAGCCCACTGAGTGCAGAGAAAGAAATTAGGCTGGGGGAGAGGAGAGAAAGTGAATAAGATACGAGAAGGAACCGCATCAATCACCACCGCCTGCTTGGCAGCCCACAGTGACTCCCTGCGGCGCTCAGAGTATCTTAACCTCCCACAAACCATCCATCACTCCAACAAGCGTGACCATTTTTACACTACCCGCCATGACAATCCAACTTATGAAGAGTGGGAATCACCCACCATGTGAGCCCACACTTCACAGAGTCCTGACACTAACCATGACCCCCACCTCGTTAAAGAAACTCTGCAGGTCTTCGATCGACCCTTTAGCTTTTGCTCTCCTACTCGAGGTGACCTGCCTATCTAAGACTGCAGAATCAGATGATAACCTTATTATGACTCCTCACATCTCCCACCAGCTCGGCCATATGCTCCAGCACAACAGATGGGTCGATACATGCTCCCTCACTCTGAGACGGGGTGGGAGTTTAGGATGGTGATGGCCTGGAGATGGAGGAAAGTGGAGGAGGGGCACAGAGCTGTTGTGACAAACTGAAGGATTTACAGTTTACCTTGTCAGACAAGAGGAGTGGTCCTGATCCTGTCTGAAACTTACACCCCAACATGTGTAGAAAACAGAACTGTCTGTGCAGCATAGTATGACTCAAATAGAAGACAAAAGGGATTTTTAATACCAGTGTTTCCCAGAGCAAGTTAAGGTTAAGGGCCACCTTAACAAGATGCCCCATCCACCTTTACTAGTGCTGGAAAAGAAATAAAGCTTTTGGGTGTAATTAAAATTAAAAGAACATTCATGATTATATAAAAATGTATATTTAGTGCTTCCATTTTGGCAAGAGGCAGACCTGCTTAAGACAGTCTTAGGTACAAACGCAGCTCTTGCACTGATAATTGACAAACAATGACATTTTAACCCTGACATCTCGGTCAGTGTCTCTGACGTGTGACGTTTCTTTGTTGAATTTGCAGGGAGAAGTGTTTTATGAAACGTGAACTCACTTTGGGTCTCAAACAGCCTGATCCCCTCTACCAGCCACCACCACCACCTTTATTGGAGATACTCCTGCAGGAAACACTGTATACAGTCATATATATAACCCCTGTTATTACTGTTATAAAGATCCCATGTCCTGGTGTGTTTTACAGTTGAAAGGATTTAGTAAAAAAGTGGAAATTTTGGCTCTATGGAGCATTGTTAAAACCTTCTACAGCTAAGACCACATAGAAAGGAATTTGTGGATGACTGAGCCAATTACAACACCTTATTTTTAGAGCTAAGTTAATGTTTAAGGGTTTAGGGGTGGGTTATCAACCTTAAAGGGGTTCTTGTAAGACCGAGCTATCAATGGAATTTCTCCTAGTCAGGGTAAGAATCACATCCTGAGCAGCAGAGATGGTGGACTCTGATGGCTTACCTCCACAGTCAGACACAAAACAAGAGAATACTACAAATGTGTCAAAATAAGGGCAACTTTGGTGCTGGAACATGAATGTTGCAATATAATTTGTAATTAAGACCTGCAACAAAGCAGATACTGCAAAAAATATGCACTATTTACCACTCAGCACTGATTGGCTGCTAAGATGATATCTGTTTGAGGGATGATGAAGAGTTACAGGCCGCAGATACCGGGACTCTGAAGCAGTCATGGCATGTGACTTTGACAAGCAGCAAAACGAAAACAGATGGAGGTGAAGGCTGTACAGGTATCACATAAGAATCCCCAGGAAGTATTAAACTGACCGTTTTAAAGGGCATTTTCTTTGAAGAGGTACTGCATATTTCACTGTTAACTGAGAGTTATGCAAAAGCTGTCATGTTCCTCTGCTCCCAAAACCCCTTCTTACAGTATTAAAGTCAATTTGCAGGACATGGGACCTTTAAGAAGTTTCTATTTGGTTTGTAAGGGAGGTGGCTGACATGGATACAAGCCAGAATGGTGATCCTTTTTGACAGACTTAAGTCCCAGCTCAGTCTGGCCTCACTGTTTGTGAGTAGGTTGATCAGAAGTTAGTTTTTTGAGTGTGTAAACCATATGACAGCATCCAAGAGTTTGCCTCAACAACATTTTAAAAACCTTCCTTGAAATTAGCGTCACATGGCTCTGTCTAATTCTTTTACGTCTATAGTCATGACTCAAAGTAGGGTCAAGGGAATGTGTTCTGAGGGTCTATGTAGTTTTCTAGCTCGTTTTCCTCTAGTTACAAGTCCCATGCAATAAGATTTAAAATGTTACCTCTTTCATTCGAAATTGCAAAGATGTGTATTAAATAATGATGAGGTATTTCCTGTAGATCTCTGGAAAGTTCTAATTTTACACATTACCAGTAAGATAAAATGTCTGTGTGCATATCCTCAAAGCATAAACCACTAAGCTGTTGCCCAGGGTCCTGTTCCCACCAGGGGGACTCCCAAGACCGAAGAGGTACAAGGTTCACAAGCAGTAAAACTACACACTAACATCAAGGGCCTTCTGTTTATTTTTTCATAATATTTATGATATTAGGACAACAGGTACAGATTCTCTCCCCCATTGTGGGTTGAGAAAAATATGACATATCTGACTTCCTTATGAGTTTTACAGTGTCAAACATTACCATCAGTGTTATCAGATTCACAAAGGGCCAGTGAAGAGCAAGTGGAAACAAGTAAAAAAAACAAACATGGCATAATTAGAATCAAGGTTCATGAAAAACACAGTAACATTAACATGATATAAGACATTTGATGTTGTTATGCTTGTGAATGTTGAGTGAACACAAAGAGCAGGGTAGGCCTTTGGAGCTTTTGGTGAGTTTGGTGATATTCAACACGATTCAGGGTCTGCTTTAGTCACCGCATAAATACAGTGTGTGACTAGCTTTTTGTTCTTAAGTGACAATGACGGGGTGTGTGTTATGTGTGTGTGTACAGTACAGTGCATTACAGTATGTGCAGTGCCATAAGGTGCAGGCATCTGTGCGAGTTCGTTTATCTTATTTCAGCGCGTGTGTCTTAACATGAAGCCCTAGCTTTCCCAGTCATGCACCGCCAGCCCGTCATCGTCCGAGTCCGACTCCGGTGAGGCCTCTTTGATTCGGCGCAATGCCTCGTGGATGCTCCTGGTCAGGGGGTCTGTGGGAAGCTCGTCCAGATCCTTTCTCTCTTTTCTAGGGACACGTCTCAGTTTGACTCCCTTGCGAATCTGAGCCAGGATGCTGTTGGGGTCATCATCACCCTTGGTGGGAGGCAGGGTCCGCTGGTCGACCTTCCTCAAGTGGAAGCTGCCTCTCTTCAGGGAGGCCAGCACTTCGTCCATGGGTGAGCTTACTACAAACAGGAAGAGAAGGGGAGTAGGGCTGTGATTGGCAGCTTCACTTAGTAGGGGTGGGACATAAAATTGATAAGGCTATGTGTCATCTTCCTGAGCTGTGTGACACAAATGGCCAGAGCAGCCTTTCCCAAATGTGAAACAGTGATCTGGGGCCAGCCATAACATTCGTGCAACCATAACACGAGTCTCAGGCTACCATCCATGTTATAGAATAAAGCTCTCCGAATCCCCTTTCAACAACTGGCTGATTACATGATATGGATGATTATTCTGGCTACTGATATGAAACAGTGCATTAATTTATACAATTGGAATTATGGAAGACTGGGACACAATGCTTTAAAGTTTTTTTAATCCTTCAAGGACACTGGTGCATCAATAGATGCAAGAAATAATAATACCACAGCTCAGACGTCAAGTTCCTCTGGCTCAACTCCACTGATTTCAAGGTGTATGGCAGAAGGTCGCCATACACCTTAGCGCGACATGGACAGGATTTCTCCATGCTTTTAAAAGTCAGGTAGTTTCACCTTTTTTAAAAACCTTTCTGTGCTTAAATTTCTTAGAATTACATTTTTAAACAAAAAACTGCCAAACCACAGTAATAAATAACCTAGAAACAGGATGTTAAGACCCAATGCTTTAACCTCGTTTAAGAAAATGAAATTGGGACAAAAAAAAAGAGCATGCATGTGCATGTGAATAGAAAACATATTAATTAAGAATCGGTAATAACCCTTTTCTCAAATGTCAAATGTCCTTGAGTGTGGTTTAGTGTGTTTGAGAATATTGACTCCCTTTTACTCTAATCCCACCTTGTATTGTCATTTCTCATCTGTCAGCTGCTGTTTCAACCTGTGGCAGTTACTCAAAATGTGGACCTATGAATCCTGTCTGTCCTTTTTTGTTATGAAAACGTAATCTTTGGGCCTGTTTACTGACCCCGTCCAAATACAGACAGCACTTCTGCTGAAATATATAGCACAGTGCAGAAACACAGCATCTTTATGCCTCAACATTTATGGTTTTATACACTAATCCATATATTCATTGGGTCATGGAGGACGCTGAAGGGCAGTTCTGGCCCATGTGTGCCCTAAACAGGTCTCCATGCTTGACCCACAGCATCAAGACTTTATGACTCCACAGAAGGTTGTTTATGACAAACTCAGGGTAAAGCTTAACAAAATTCAAACGGTCAAGAAACAAAGTTGGCAGATGGATAATGTGGCACCACGTTACTCTTTAAGGGCATTGTATTTTGTACACATTTGATGAGTAAGGTAATCATTAAATGATTACCTTACACTCACTGAATTGCTGTATTGTGATTCTGTTTTCATGACCTATGTTGAATTTCCTTGTAATTCTCATCCTCAGACACTCACTAATTAAATTAAGCCCATTATGAGGATGAAAGAAATAACCATACCTCTTCTGCTGTGGGAATCAAACTCTGGAGTCTTCCTCAGCTTCTTGCGAGCACTGACCAGCTGGCTGCTGTCAAAGAAGCGAGGGATGAACGGGCCAAGCGGGGAGAGGGAGAAGTCGTCCACTGCGATCTTCGCCCCAAACTTCTGTCTGTGCTGACCTGGACTCTCAGAGGGCGACAACTCCTCCCTGGCCGGCAAAGGTGGAGGTGGTGGAGGCGGAGGTGGAGGGGAGATGGGGGATGCCAGCAGCGAGGACAGAGAGCAGGGGGAGCAGGAGGAGTCTACGGGACTGGGCACGGGCAGCGGAGGCAGGGATGCTGTGAGAGCTGTGGCGGGCTGAGTGGTGAGCGTGGTGCTTGGGCTGGGGTCCGTCTGCACACTGGTGCTCAGACACAGCGGACCCTGCATCTCGACACGAACAGACTCATCCCTCTCGCTCAAGCTACTCATTTCCGTGCTCCTTCCTCTTTCTTTTCTTCTGCTGTGAGACACACGGAGCCGAGTGGATTTCAGAATAACCTGACCTGGATACCTCTGAAGAAACATGCAGAGAGAAAAGAGACTGAATAAGACAATAATCTAAAACATTGTTTTTCCTGGAGAAGGAAGTTGGACGGATGGAGGGTACCAATCTGAGTCACAGAATTTAATTTCCTTCATTTATGGGATTACACAAAGAACACACAAAGAGAGAGACAAGCAAAATAGAGAAAAATGTCTTCCCCAGTTTGAAAGTTCTCAGTGAGAGAAGTGCTTCTTCAAGAATGAACTCACAAATTACCAAATTATCCAACATTATCCTCTGAGCAGGGGCCGGCTGTTCTTTTATGTGAAGAACCAGCAGCTCCTTAAAGGGCAAAACATTTTTATTTCTGCCAAATTTATAGGACTTGTTTATTTTAATGTCTTCATTTTCTTCAAAAATATCTCTAATCTTAGCGGTACATCACAGTAAAATCTTTATTTTGTATCTAACAGCACTCCTGGCAGATGTTTTTGAAACATTTTCAACTTTTCCACATCAGCTGTGGATTCGCAGTCACTGTTGGCCAAAGGAGACTCAAATACTGAGATAAAAGGTTGATAATTTGGCATGTTTTATACCTGGGGCGGTCAAAGCATCATCACTGGGTTGACACTTGTCTGCTCGTCCACCTGGTTGGATTTCAGTGGACAGATCAAACATGAAATAATTTCTGATGAAACTGCTCCAGTCTTGGTTGTTTAGGGACTTACTAAAAAAAGCCTCAAATCACAACTTTTTCCCCTCTTGTATTTCTGGATTTGACAGTATTTTGGGGGCCAGTGGTGAGCTATGAGAGGGGGGCTGGTGGAGCCCTTGAGCTGCCAGGCGTGTACATACTTTGTAATTTCCATACCTTTGTATTTTTATTTTGCATTGTATCTTCACAATGGATTTGACAAAGTATATCAATGTTTTTATTCACTCTGTAGTGTGTATATTAAACCAAGGAAACTTACAAAATAAAGGCTCATATGTAGCACAGAGTGAAATGTATTCATATCATTTTAATTATAAAGTGAAAGCCACTGATATTATACGCTCAGATATTAAAACAGGCTGGTGTGTGTTATGTATGCATTACAGAATAAAACCAAATACTGCACTAGGGAAAATCATCAAAAATGTTCACCTCCACAGTTTACAACAAGGTGAGCAAACAGAACATAAGTAAATATAAATCTGCCTCATCCTCTGGTTTAATTAGAACATTTAAAAAAATCAATGAGGTGTTTTACACTGTTCATCATGTCTAAACATTTGCTGTAGATTATGAAATACCAGCCAGCAGCACACACACTGCCTCATAGGTTCCATGTTCTGGTGTATTGGACCATCTACATCAGGTCTTAGGCGTCTATTATGCAAGAAATTGATGTAAGTGGAATAAAAATATTTCCTTTCTGTAAAGGATCAGATGCAGCTCTTTCCCTCTCCTTTGGAAACACTTGGAACTTAGGAAGTGGGGAGGCTATGATTAAGACCTCAGTGTTGACTGACTGCCCAAACACTGTCTGCTGGAGGGAGGAGAGGTTACAGGCTGAAGAGTGGACTTTCAAGACAGTCATGGCGTCTGCCTGTGACGAGCAGGAAACACATGTATGCAAAGGCTGTATAGTTCTTACATAGTAAAACCCAGAAAGTAAAAAACTGAGTGTTTTGGGGGTCTTTTTCTTTAAAAAGGTTGAGCACATCTCTCCGTGAACTGACAGCTTAATTAAAGTCACGTTCTACCGCTCACCAAGCCCTTTATACAACATTACAATCAAAGAAAATTGATTTTGTAGAACATGAGACCTTTAAAGAAAAACTTTTACACTTTGATTTGTTTGGTTCACAAATCTCCAAAAACACACCTTTGTTTGATCAATCAACACTATTAATCTTCCCTGAGCTCTAGGCCTGGCTGTACACCAGGACTGTGCCCCATCTAGAAAGCAAAATATACACCAACACACCCCAGAGACCCTAAGCACCATGTGCTTCTGGACAGCACACTTAACAGGGCCCATAGTGTTTAATGAGGGTATGTACCTGCTTAAAAGTCCGTAGTCTGTCCAGAGTTTTCTGTCTCTCTTGACTGACTCTGCTGCTCCTCTTCTCCTCATCCTCATCTTCTTCATTTTGCATCTGCAATATTTTCATGTTAACAGGAGAAGAAAGTCGCCACTGTTACTTAATTTGATCCATTGCAGGTCGTCCATCGTATCATTATATGAAAAAAAGGATCTACCTGTAGGGCCTGGTGGGTTATTGAGTCTTTGGGCATGGTTTGACGTTTCTGCTGTTTTTGAATGTGACTTGATACACAGATCTCCTGCGGAGAAGGAGATAACACTTTACTCAAATTCAGCAATAAATCTACTTCTGTTGTTAAATAATATTTAAGTACATTGCTGCAAAGTTGGAGGTTGGGGAGGCGTAGGAGGAGGGAAGACTCCTACGCCTCCCCCATAGTTAATAAAATGAATTTTTAAATCAATCACTGCAGTTTCTCTAGAAACTATACATAATATAACAACAGGGTGTACACCGATAATATTTTTATTATTTTTCTTTAACACCCTTTTCAAGACCGTCTTAATACGCTTCAAGATCCAAAGCATTTCCAGCAACAGAGCACTTTAGATGATAATGACTCTTCTTCATGGCATAAATGGTTATGGTCATCGTGGTCTGTTTGGTGGAGACAAAGCAATAAAAATCTAAAAAAGCAAGGACCCAATGCAAAGTTAAATAATGAGAGAACAAAGTAGAAACCCATTAACCTAAACCTAATAAAGTTAGAAAATAGCCTTTTTACGTTAAATACATACAAAATGCATGTGAATATTTTTAATTTTGAAAATAATATTTTGCACCAAATAACAACTTTCAATATTTTTTAAGATCATGCAGCCACTCATGTCTTATTTTTGTTTATGGATTTCTTGTTTAACCTGGGAAACCAAACAACACATTCAATGTTGTTCTTTGTGCTTACAATTTGCAAGTCCTAAAAATGAATGATACAAGACAAATTTAACTAGACTTTTAAGCAACTGACAAAGCATGGGTATGGAGGGTAACATTTGAGCAAATTTTGATTTAAAAAATGTCATAAACTATGTTTGGATGTGTCTTAAGGAGCCTATATTATGATCCGATTAAGTTTGAAACAACACGCTCAAGTGGGGCTATAATATCAGTAAAGGAGAACATCCAAAGTAAGTAAAAAATTTATCTAAATCACTGAAAACAAGCCTAAAGAATTGGGTAAATTTCTAACATTGGCTGTTGTAATTAAGCTGTACATCACTGATAAGGTGATGGAACACATTTTATCTTCTCTACAACCAGAGAAAATCCCTGCCCCAGCTCTTCTCACATGGTATTTTCAATCAAACATTATGACAGTAATATTGTGCATCACTCACTGTTTTTTTAACCTTTTTAAATAATGTAACATAAAGCACTGTTTACATTGAGTATTTATGCATAATGTCTTCAAATATAATTCACTATTAATTGTAGCTTCACTTGGAAACAATTATCAGCTCATCCAATGTGTTGCCTGGTAAATAAGTTAAGGTACACAGATTAAGACTGACGAAACATTCATACTTGTTTGAAAGGCTGTTATGGCAAAGTACAACACACACACTGCAGTGTTTCAACCAGTTAGTCAAATTCAGACTACTTCCCAGGAATAAAAGAAGCGTATGTGTTGGTGAGTTGTACACACCCTTTTGTTCCTCAGATATGAGCGCTTGGTGGTGATGCGCCCCCTCCTTGCCTCCAGCTGTCGAGCGCTGACCTGAAGTCTGTGCAGCTCCTCTCTCTCTGCAGTATCCTCCCCTGTTATATCATCTGCACTTTCAAAGGTGTCATAGTACACCACTTCATCCTGGCGCTCTGAAGGCAAGAACAGATCTTTAATGAGCGTGACTGTCATTACACACCAACAGTATCATAAATAATACTTCAGAGAGAAGTTAAGACTGTTAGCAGTGTAAAATACTTTGTAAAATAAATGACTGTCACTGTTCTCTCCACAAAAAGATGCTGTATCTAAAATGGCCCACGCTGTGAGTCCAGTCTCTCCTAAAGTGGTAAATAGATGAGGACAAAATACCTGTCATCTGTCTGCGGATGCTGTCTAGTTGAGCAGTGAGGAGCAGCTCTTCACACTGCAGTATCTCCGCCTGAATGTCGTACAGTTGAAGCTGGAGCTCGTAGTACTTGGTCTCCATGTGATCTAAGAGGGACATGGCATCCTCACTGCTACATAAATTCTGCATCTGAGGGGAAAAGGCAAACACACTGTCAAAAGACATGCTGTTGTTAATCTGTTTGTTTATAACTTCCCACTCTGCAAATCCCCAAACAACACCAACACAGCCTCAGCCGTCATGAGGCCAGTCCTGCTAAAGGTTTCTGAAGTTTTCCTTGTTGTTGTAACTTTGCTTAGTTTTTTGAAGCTGAGTTAATATTGATGCACCAACACAGATACTGATAATAGTGCTTTCCTCCAGATATCATCCTAAGAGCTTGCACTCATAAAACACAAGAAACATTACAGATACAGTTGGGGGGTTGTCAGTGTGCACAGGAGCTCGGTTTGGTGTGAGTGTTTCTACCACACCTCCTCTCTGAGTGTGTGCTTCCTTTGCTCCAGACAGATCTCCCTGGCTCTCTGGAGCTGCAGAGTTTCCTTGGCCACGCAGTAGCGAAGTCTCTCCATGCGCTCCACTGCGGCAGTCCATGATGATTTACCAAACTTACGCTGGTCCACCTTCATACGCTCATACACCCCTACAAAAAACACACAAAGCAATAAGATACATAGTAAAGTGAAAAGTCTCATGTCTAGATTAATTTATGCAGCACATTGTTACACGTTTACAAAAAAGGGCAAATGAATATGCACTGTGAAAAAGGATTAACAAAGCCTCCCTGGTAGGTGCCAAAACTCTGGCCTGCAATTCAGGGATCATCACAAAGCACAGACATCTTCAATGTTCTATTTATTCTTACACATCTTGTCATCACTGTTATTATGAAAAATAATATGAGCAGCGTCTTTTTAAGTACTTAACTGTCTACTCTGATTTGAGTCTAGCTGGTATTTTATTCTGTTTTTCTAGCCTTTAGTTGGCAGTTTTTTTAAGCTTACACTAAGGTCTAATGATGAAACACCATTTTTATTTAATCAAGAGAAAAGTTCCTTCAGGTTATCATTGAAGTTATTCTTACCACATTTGTATATGCATTTTAATTGCATACTTTGCACAAATTTACCCACCTTTATAAGAGCAAGACATTTATGGACTAAGTGATTTCAGTTTGTCTATGGAGAACATCAGGGGTTTCCCATGTATCATTCAGATTTTTCCTGCGTCCTGCTCACAGACGTGATGTTTTATAAAGATGAGTGAAATCTGTCCCCTGATTAAAAAGCCAAGTTAGACTCAAAAGTAACATCTATATTCAATTGGTTGAATAGGATAGGCAAAAAAAAGACTCGGCTTCAGCCTATGCCTTTTTTGGTTACAGAGTTTAATTGTTTTTTTTGTTTGTTTAATTGTTTTTTTCATGCTTTTTCTTTTTTTTTCTTATTGAGAAAATGTTTAGCTTTGTTTATGTTTATATGTTCTTTTTTTGTAAGTTTAAGTTCTGCACTGTATACTGTAACCAAAATAAAATATTCATTCATAAAATAGTCATTCCATAAATAACCATTTTTTATTTTTTAAGCCAAAATGTAAGAAGTTTTTTGTCTTTTCCAGTGAATTTCACTGAACAGCATCTTATACTCTGATGATGTGAATGTGAGTCAGTGACAAAACTTATAAATGTTCTTTTTAAATGTGCAGACGTTCAGAGAACCATGGAGTCACTCACTGTGATGACAAGAGGAGAACAGGAGCAAAGCTTGACTAAATCAATACAGAGGGAGACATCTATTGGCCACATTTGGAAATTACAACGCTTTCACTTCAGTTTGTTCTTGAAACATCTCAGCTGTTAGATTTTTGATTGAATTATGTGTCCAATAATAAATGGACCAGTCAGCAGTGTAGAGAAAGTGAGATGAGCAGTGCCATATTGTGTAGGTACTCTGCAGAGAGACAGTCTGCTGGCAGAGTCATCTGATCAATAGCTTGTCCTTGTTTCCTCCTGTCCCTGCTGTTGCAGAGCTGTCTGCACTCCCTCATTACAACAAAATCACATTAGCCCTGAAGTTCAAAACCACACACAGGTCAATACTGGGCCAACGCTGCCACTATGTGAGTGAGTGTGACCACACAAAGGCTGCTTCATTGACTTGACATTGACAGTGAGGATGATCGTGTACTGTACCTTTCTGGGCTCTCGCAGTAATCTCAAAGTATTTGACAGTAAACTCCTGGATGTTAAGAACTGCCCCCTGAGCTTTCTTCTGCCAGTCATAGTCCTCTTTTTTTAGAGCATCAATTCGCCTTGGACCCAAGTAGTCATTCTCCATGGAAATCTGTTAAATAGAGAAGATTTTTAATTAGAACAAAACATCCAACTAAAGCATGGGTGGGCAACTGGCAGCCTGGGGGCCACGTACGGCCCTCCACCTCACTAAATGTGGCCCGCCAGTCCTTTTCAAATCACAATTGTAAATATGAAGAAAACTCAAATATCTAATCAAAATAATTCTATATAACCTTGACTGATGTTTATTATATTTATTGGCTTTTGTAAGTTATTTATGGCCTACTTTGTTATTATAGTGTCTCTAAATCTCTTCCATGAAGCAGTGGAACATTATATCAAGTATTACTCAAGACTATTTTAAAAATATGGCAGCAGTAAAATCTTTAAGCTTTAAAATTCTGGGAACACTCATCATTTCATTGATTTGAAAATAGCTTTGTCGGCTTTAATTCCATATATTTTGGCTAAATTTGCTTGAATTCTGTGTCAAGTTCATTTAATTATGTATAATAACTTTTATTTGTCATGTAACATATGGATATTGGTATGCTAATTGTAGGATTAATTAATATTCTCTAATGGTATTTATTGAATATCCTTTTTCCCCGGGAGAATTTCCGAAGATTTGTAACAATGCGGTCCTCAGGCTGGGAAAAATGTTTTAATGTGGCCCTCTTGGTAATGAAAGTTGCCCACCCCTGAACTAAAGCATATTTTTCCGAAAAAAGTAACAAACAAACACAAGGCAGAAACTGTGGCATCATTTTTTTTTCAGAAACCGGATATATTTAAGTGTTCAGGGCAGCACAAATGTTTTTCTTTTTCAACTTACTATGGAAATAAAGAAAAAGACACCATTCAGTTATTTTCATTTCATTTCATTTTAAAGATGCCACATGAATAATTAAAGGGAATTAAATTGAGTCTTTTAAGTCATTTTTTGAGAAAAGGAACTGCTTCCTGGCAGTTTTTTCCTCTGCAATCTGTGCAAGTACCAGACAATTAAAGCGCAACGGTGGGTCAAGAAGTGATGGAGTGGTTGTTGTGATAGTCTGTCTCACAGGAATTTATAGTCAGGGGATTTCCATGAAACTCTGTGGTCTTTGCCTTTGACTTTGTACTAGCAAAGGATGATCACTGAAGAAATTCCCCACAGCTTTTTAAGCTAACACTGTCAAAGGCAACACATATCCTGAGGATTCCTATTACATCCAAAATCCATGAAGATCATCATTGAATGTAGATTGATATTTGGTTAAAATTTTGAGAAAATCCAGAAAAGTAGTCATGTGATAAACGTTCATGACACTTGAATCTCAATGCCCTTGACATTTGTCCTGTAACCTCGACAAACTAAAATGTTTGACTTACTGGAAGAGTGGGCATGTGTGCAAAGCTGGATAAAAAAACTTTAAGGACTTCCTGATATTAAATTTATGAGCAAAAGATAAACATACATTTATCTAGTTTGACATTTGTTTAAAAATTGAGGAAATGCTCCAAAGCATTTTGAGACATCGTGTTCACCAGACTTGGACACACAAACAGACATAAAACCTTAAAACATAGTTTCTCCTGCCTCTACTATGGCTGGTGCACAGGCATTAAATTATGAAATTGTTTTAGTTTAGCTTTGAAATGTAAGAAGATAGGAAAAAATTGAATGTCTGACCCTCCAAGGGTCAAACTACTACGAAATCCCAAAATAATTTCAAAGTGTGTGCATTTTATTGTTACTAAAACACCTGCTGGACTATTGAAACAGTCAAAGCCATTGATACAAAGCAGAAATTTCAAAATAAAAATTACAAAAGCAAAAAAACAAAACAAAACATTATTCTGAAGGACAGAGTTTAAGTTTTCCATGCCATGGTTATTCGAGCCTTCCTGACCCAAAGTAACCTCCATGCACCTCAGCTCACACTGCAGCGCTCAGCAGTGTATAATTTACTACTGCAACTTCCTGCAGTCAGGTTACGGCTGTCAGTGTTTTCATTTCTGTCCAGTCCACCTTTATTCATGAGCCGCTGTAACACCAATGGAGGAACAGTTTACAGTTAAACCTCAAAGAATGTCTGAAAGGGTTTGTTTTAAAACCTTATTTGTAATCAGATGGTACAAATAAAAAATAAGGTCACAATGTTACACTTGTGACGAACCCCATGTCAAACTGTGCTGGAAACGGGGTAACAACTCACTTTTGAATGAAACCGAGACCTTTAAGAGACAGAAAATATAAAAATTAACACAGGGTTATACATAATAAACTGCAATAAATGCCAATGTTGTGATTTATAAGTCTTCTCAAATGATCAAAAACAGTCAGTCAGACGGACGGACGGACAGACAGATATGTCTGTGTAAATAGTAGGTCAGTGAGGCGTGGTAGCAAACAGTCCAGGTCATGAGCCACTGCCTTTGTTCAGGTGTTCAGTCTGATGGCTGTGGGAACAAAGGACCTACTAAGCCTCTCAGTCCTGCAGTGCAGTGACATGAGTCTCCCACTGCTGCTGCTTCTCTGTCCCTCCAGGCTGCTGTGGAGGGGATAGTAACTATTGTCCACAGTGGCCTGCACTATGTTGCATGTATGTCTTTCCACCACAGTCCAAAGTGAGTCCAAACTTCTGCCAAGCACAGAGCCAACCTTCTTCACCAGCCCGTCCAGCCTCCTGGTGCTCCTATCAGTAATACTGCCTTTCCAGCAGACTGCAGCACAGAGCAGAACACTGGCAACCACTGCCTGAGAAAACATCTGCAGTATTTCACTGCATACATCCAAAGACCTGAGCCTCCTGACGAAGAAGCTCTGCACCTTCCAGGAGAGGACACCTGTGTTCATAGACCAGTTCAGCTTATTGTCAAGGTGCACATCTAAGTACTTAAAGGTTTGTGACTGGTCGGAGCTGGAGCTTCTCGGTAGATGAGACTAGGGATGCACTTCTGACAATGCACTGACTGAGAAACATCAAATAATCAATGAAAACACATGTGTAACCAAAGGATACTGAGACCAAAAGGTTTGTAGTGTAATGCTTACTGTAAAAGCCTCAATATTGAGACATTAAACATTTAGTTCAATACATCGTACAATGACAGTCATGTATTCATTCTCTATAGCCCTTTATCCCTTTAGGGATAGGGAGCCTATCCAAAGTTACACTGGTTAAGAGGCAGGGTACATCATGGCTGGTCATTCACAGGGCTGCCAATTAGACAAAGAAAAACATTCACACACATACACACCTAAATGCACTTTGTAGTCCCCAGTTAACATTGATGCATGTATTGTATTTTATATATATATATGGCAGGATGAGGCACTGAGTAGTGCGGCTGTCTTAAAAAAATTCAATTGTAAACAGAATCAAGCAACATAATGAGCTTTCATGTAAAATGACACCCCTAACAGAGGATATAACCCACAACTTTCAGCCTTTTCTGCTGCCTCATCTATCCACAGAAATCTGAGTTGAGATCATTTTTTCAGCAGCACCCTAAACTGAGAAATCCCTGACTTCGCTTTCCTTTTCCCATTTCCGCTGGACGCCCTTTGTTTCCAGTGTGTAATCATCATCCCTGCAGTAAACCTATAGGGCCACAGGCAGTATGACTTATTCATGTCTCTGTGAGACTGCAGGAAACTAGAGATCCACGGGGCTCCTTTCCAGCTCTCCGTGTGTCACCCAGTCACCATAAGCCACACCCTCAAGTGTTCAGATAATGTGAAAAGGGACAGAACTGACGGGACAGCCCTTTCCATCCAAAATTTTAAAAACTACTGAACTGTTTGCCCCATTAATCACAGATGTTATAAAGAAAATGATGTACCAGTAGTTTTATTACTGATGTTGCACAGCAGTGGGTCATGAAGCTGGGGTCAGGGCCTCCCTTAGGGGACCAAATACCAAACTTCCTGTATGTTTCAAAATTTAGCTTGTTAACCTTCAAATGTTTTTTGATGATTAAATTAGTTGCTTTGCCAGAAGAAAGGGCTTGTGCTGTATGTCTAAGACTTGTGCAAGGTGCTGAAAGACAAAGGACAGGCAGAATGTATCATTTAAGATCAGTTTTTCCAAAGACTGACTCATACTGATGCCAAATCAAAGCAAAGAAATCTACACTCTTGGTCTGCAGAGCCCTGTACCAACCCAGAGGGCTTCATTCACAGCCAGATGTTCACATCAAGCCACTAAAACATGTTGGGTCAAATGTATGGTTGGGCAAAAAATCTCAGACTGTCACATTTTTCCTCTGGGAAGTCTGTGTTTGGTGATATTTTACAGTGCAGCAAACAGCTGTGTTCTTCCACCTGTTACACTGATGCTACCCGCCGACTCTTGCTCTGAGGAATTTCTTCTTCTGTTTACTCCAGTTCCCGAAGGCAACCCTGTACATCCACAGCAAAGGGAATGCCATCGTCACTTAAGTCAAAATCACTGGTTACTGGTTCAGTGCTAGTTTGATCTGCTGCTGTTGTGCCTTTATGAGTCTATAGAGCAAAACAGCAGATCACCGTATCAATGCCCACAGGTGTAAAAGCACAGAGCCGTTTGTTGCATTGTTGAATAGTGCCAAACACAGAGACTTCCTCGAGAAAAAACAAAGCCATCTGAAATTTTTACCTAAACATACGTTTGACCCAACAAAGTTTCGTGGCATGTTTTTATGTAAAACTCATACAATTACACAAAATATCTGTAGCAGCCAACAGCAGTATACCTTACCAATAGTCTGAGCTTGTTCTTAAAAGTGCAACACTGCTGGAGGCCCTTTTACACTTAAATGACTACTGTCAAGTACCTGATTAGACCTTACTTTAAAAGTACTGAAAGATCATTTTAACACACATCTCAGGCATGACTTTGCGTACTGTAACGTGACAGAATGGCTGCAGAAGACAAGCAGCATGATACATTGTCGCGTAAGTTTTTGCCCCATTTCTGGTGAAGAATGAAATAGAGACTTTATGCCGGCTGACATGGTTTTATTTTCTTTGCAAAGAAAAGGTCAGTCAACACACGAGTGGCTCGAATGGAGAGAGACCTTTACTCCAGAGAGATCAGGGCTTAAGTACCTTAGCAGACAAAAGGGATGGATACACAAAATGGGACGAGGGGCACTGACCAGACAAAATGGAGATGTCATTGATCTTTGATCAAGGGCGCCAGGATGATAGAGGGTCAGCCTGAGCTGTGCCTGGCTCAGGAGGGGAAGCATAACTGAGGGACATCCCCTAAGGTAGGCTTCAAAACCTGTCTGCTGAGGGAGATGCCACAATTTTAGGAGACAAAAGGGCAAGGTGAGGAGACAAAAAGATTTTAAAAATCAAAGAAGTCTGGCAGGATATAGGATGGGGGTCAAGGAGTGGGCCAAGGTGGGAAAAGAAATGTACCTTGTATATTGGTGAGTGGAAGCAAATGATAAAGAAGAGTTTTAAAAGTCAAATGATCTAAATTTTCCATCACAACATTTACTTGCAAAAGTCTCCTGTTTTCATTCATTCAAAGGTTAAACGACTTCAAATAGAAATCCCCAAACACTTACCTCAACCAATCAAGCTGCTGTGGACTAGCAGCCTCTTTTATCGGAAACAACTACATTATAATCAACTGCACCTCATCAATTATCAGTTTTATACAACAATATTATACACTATGATTTGTTTCAAACAAACAAGTGGAGAACATGACAGGATCAAACAATGAACCCCACTACTCAATCACGTTATGACGGCCTGCTGCACAGTGAACACACACGACGCACAAGAAAATTTTAAGACGGTGCAGGGCACTGCAGTGAAGGGACGGGGAAGATCTGATGCAGGAATATAAATCAGGAATTTGGTGTCCATTCAGACAGTTTTGCTTAATTTCAATTGTTGCAGAAAGCAATTTGCCCTTGATTTTTTTTGCTTAATGACTACAATACATAAAATAGCCATAAAAGGGAAGTTAGTAAGAAAGAGATACAAAAAGGAATGTCACGTCAGCAGAGAGAAAATGTGTGTGTGTTTGTGTGTGTGTGCACAATATGATCACCTGAAGAATAACAATAATGCGGGCAAAGGGAAAATTAGAATGATGACATCAATTACATTATAAAAGGTCAGTGCCATGATCCGCATGGATCGAATACTTACTAGTTTCTTTGTTGCAGCTCTTGCTGACTCACTGTGTTGCAGGCCATAAATCTACAGGATTGATAAGGCAATCAGGCAAATGATATTGATGCCTTGAAACTAGTTTAGATCAGTTCTTATCTGGAGCCAGTTCACAAGTCCTGCACATGATTAAGTGCTTTAACTGCACCTTCAGCGACAGTAGGGCTCTCCTGCCTTTGTCAGCGTTATTTTGGGAGTCATAGACTGTAATACATGAGAGGATTTCTAAGTGACTAAGGCAGACCACAAGAAAAGACGGCAAAAAACACTTTTAACATCAGGAAGATTCAGGTCTAGGGGAGCTACAAAAAGCCTTGGAGTGCCCAAACCAATTTCTATAGGCTGAAGGCTATCTTTAAATCCAGATGTGTGAGTTCACAGTCTCAGCGCCTTTCTTCCCAGTCCACAGTTGGCACCATAGTGTATGGTTTGCACTCAGGACGATGAATCAAGTGATCTGAGCTGAAGTCTCTGTTGGACTTGCACTACTGATAAAACCTACAAAATTACAAAGAAAGTCTGATATTAAAACATTTGAGTGACTTGATGAGGTAAACCACCAAAGAGTATTAACAGGGGTGAGCGATAGCTGTGGCCTCAAGCCAGAGTATGGCTGGAGTTGTATGAGGAGGGTCCTGATAATACAATCATAACATGGAAAAACAAAGAAATGGCAAGAGCTCTTTCCACAAAGGGTGTGATAGACTAAGAATATATGTATCTGTTTTTTTATATGTATATGGATGTTACAATAAAAAGGCAAACCGGTCTTTTTAATATCGATGTGCTGTGTGAGTCACTGAGCTAAATATATAAGGAGTCGTCAGCACTGCAGTAACAGAACAAAACATCCAAACCTTTCATTCATTTTCCAGCCTCCATCTTTTTAATGCAATTACACACATCTAAGCACCTCCCTTTGCAAATAAATCTAAGACAACTTATCCTGCATACGTCAGACAAGAACACTGGTTTCACTAAAAAGTAGATCCTATTTAAGGGAATATGAAAATGCACTAAGAACATCAATAAAGTTATTTTAATGACTATTCCATGTTTGTCCCTGCAGAGACGCACAGATTGACTTTATCTACAAGACAGACAGCTTTTATATGTTTTATTCTGGAAAATGTCTACAGGGCTGCACAATAAAGGAAAAACTGCATTAACATATTTTATATAAATATAGTCAAGACAAGGCACAAAATATTTTGTTCATCCTATTAGCTTTGCTGCAACAGTTGATGCAAATGATCCCTAAATTTTGTAAGTCCAAGCCGATTCAAAATAGACACAAGTGCAGGAAATTAAAACTGTTGCTATGATAGTAAGGCCTGACAATTGCTGACAGGCAAATTTCAAGACTCACATTTTCTCAATGATATTAAATAATGACAAGAGTGGGTTAATGTCAATGTTTTGTATAAGTAGAAAATCTTATAGTCAATGTGGAACAAGTCTGTACCTGTGCACCTTTACAAAACAAAATGACAGCATGATCTTTAATTTCAAAGAGAGAAATTGAGTTTACTTTTGTAACATACATTTTTTGACTACATTAAAGCAAAACTTGTAAAAGAAAATCTATTAATATGGTCAATAGAATTCTGTTCAACAAAAAAATTGCAGAATTCATTTTTAGGCCAGATCATTCAGCCCGAGATTAAAGGTTAAATTTCAAGGTCAGAGAGACTCTTTTTAATTTAGTGCTTGTCAGCTGGATTTTGTGGGTGTATTGCTTCAGGCACAAATGTCAGCTTTCATGACATAACAACCTAAATCGAGTGGTGCAGGAATAACTGCAAAAACATGAAAATGAGTTAGCATTTAGCACCCTCTGCTTCCAAAGTGTATTGGTGGGATTTTAAAATAGCTGTTTTGGCTAAATATCTAAAAAGTGCTCCATGATGAACACATGCATAAAAGTTTTTAACATTTCATCTGTTACAATAAAATGGACCTGTTACTGTCCTATTTAAGAATTTCAAGTGTAGTTGTAAGTTTAAAAGAACACTTGTTAATAAACTGTGAACAACAACTACAGAAAAGTTCAGGGACCCTTGTTGGATCATTTCTGTATGATTTTTCTTAATAAATAATTATTCCACCATTGCAACAGCCACGAGAACCAACTTCAATGGGTTATTTGACTAACGGTGCTTTCACACCAACCACATTTAGTGCGCACCAAACAAGTTTTGGGCCAGGGTTTGGTACGTTAGTGTCAATGTGAATGCAACCACCGCACTTTGGTGCGCACCAAATCGGCCAGTCCGAGACCTCCTTGAAGGGGTGGTCTCGATCCGCTCCATCTCACAACATTTGGTGCGGTTTCACTGGTGTGAAACAAAGTGGTCCGAACCGATCTACTTTTGATGCATTACTTCCTGTTAATCCCGCGGTTGAATCTTTTGCTTACTCAATTTGTCAATTTGTTTATTCTGGTTGAGGATTACGATGATTTACGAGGGTCCAGAAGGTCGCTGATGCCGTCTCAAACACGATAAAAAAACACATTTGAAGGAAATGTAGAAGAGAGTGAAACGTAAACATTGGTTGTCTGGTGTAGGAAATGGTTACCATGGTAGCCTCTTCTTCGTTCTCCTCCGAAGCAGGTTTGGTAACCAGTTACGTGCATATCGCCCTCTGCTGTTTCTAAGTGAGTAAATACACAAGTGGGTCCGGGCACGGTTCAATGTTGCAAGTGTGAATGCAAGCCAGCGGGGGAGGGGGAGGGGGGCGAACAGCGCCGCAGTACGGTTCGAAACAAGTGGGCCTAATGTGAAAACGCCCTAAGATTCTCAAAGAAGAGGTCACAAAAAATCTAAGTCAAACAGCGATGTTGTAGTACCACAGGAGTTTAAAATTGTTTTTTTCTCACACTGATTGTGTTAAAGCTAGGAAAAATCAATGGTTCATTCACAAAGCCCCAAAAATGATGTAAGTATCATAACTCTTTGTTGGTCACAGACGTTATTTCAAAGGTGCTATGAGGAGGACCTATTACCAGCAACATAAAGACTCTGCTACCCATGAGCACGCGTGGCGACTGTCGTAATGCTGCGTTCCAGTAACCTCAGAACTCGGAGTGACATCATCTCCGACTTATCGGCGTTCCAGTTGAAGTTGGAAAAAAAACATGTCGATCTACCAGGCTATTGTTAGCTGTTGTTAGCACGCCCTGCGTTGTTCACAAATATCACATGAAGAATGTGATTATCACTATGGCAGCATTTTTGTACATATAAGTCTAACAATACTGTGTATACAGCTGATCTAGAGCGACACACCCCAGTCAGAAGTGGAGATAGATTATTACAGGAGCTAAATAACTGTTCACACTGGGGGCATCCATCTTTGATTGTCAACTTGGGGGTGGCGAGGTTTCACCGAGTTCCCTGTAGGAAATTCAGACTTTGGGGGACGTTCCAGTTGCAGTTTCCTACTCGGAACTTGGAAATTCCTACTTCTGACTACAACTGGAACGCACCAAAAGACGTGACCCAAGCCAAGGCGTGTGTTTGTTGTGATGCTAATAAATGCAGTTTGGACCTCTCTCAGAACTCTGCATTGCTTTACAACTTCTTTTTTCAACAACTTACAGGATGCAAAGCGACGAGGTAATGTATCTCTTTCTAGTTACATAGCGGTAGTTTTTGATGTGTGACAACTAGCAATTTTTGGAAAACTTAGTATCGTAGTTTTGTAGCGGGCTGTCCGACCCGACCGCTTAGCTAAGGCATGGCATTTATAGATAACCTATTTTGATGCTCTAAAACTCATCTAAAAGTGTGTATTTCGATCAGGCATATATCTGAAAGTGAGACTTTTTTGTAATTACTTAGAAACTCCTCATAGCCTCTTTAAGCAGTGATTCAAGAACATAGTGCTTTTAGTTGCTTTTAGTTGCTTGAGAGAGCAAGTGCAATGCAAACTTCAGCTTGGTCAAAGGTCAATTTGAAGGTCTCCAAGTCCTGTGGTCTAACTTTGTTTGTGAATGTGACCTTGTAGACTCAGCATCTCAAGAATCCTATATGAGACAGATTTTGGAGGTTACCCGTCAAAGGCATCAAGTGTTTGTTTTAGATCTGTGTGAAAGTTTTCTGGCCTCAGATTAACTGACCTGATTTTGGGGAATTTTGGCTCAGGATATCTGTTACTATCTGGCAAGGGAATACAAGTGCCAGGTAATAGTTGTGGATATTAAATACATCACACTTGTGCTATTAATAATTTGTAGGCTGGGTTGCCAAATAAGATTTGGCATATTAGTAGGTTGGCAGATTAAAATGTTCTCAATTAGAATCTAGTTTTAAAAGGCAGTCCACGTGGATATCTTAGGTAGTTTCTTCTGTAAGGATGTTTAAAGCAACACAATCTGGAAATGCAAACTTTTATCAGTTTAATAGGATTGTCTTACCTTGATTTGCTGCCTCCGTAGCATTGCGAGTTCCCTCATGTCTCTAAAGGGCTGAAGGAGGTACTGGTACAGCTGTGTAGAGGCCTCCAGCAGGCCCCCATAGGCCTGATCCTCCTCCTCGTACAGCTCCAGCAGGTCCACCATACTATCAATGGACTTGTGCTTCTCCAGCAGCTGGAATACATACAAAGAAAGAAAATGAATGATTAAAGTCAATATATGGAGACTGACAAAGCAGATATATATGCATATACTACATATACATCATCATCAAAATGTCCAATAAAACCTTGCTTATGAGGTCAGTACTGAATTTAAAACTTTGATATGACAAGTAGTGACATCAGCTCTAATACAACACAAGTGGAAGAGAGAGACACCCTTTTTTGAGAAATGTAGTTAATTAAGGATCCTTAATCTGGTTTTAGCATTATATTGTGATGATTTCTATGGTGCTAGCTCAACTCTACCCGATTTAATGTGTTTTTTATTAGGGCTCATTCCTAGTAAATTGTTGGAATATGAACACGACACAAGCACCTTTAGATGCTTTTAATAGCCTGTTGTTTAGCCGCTGTTTGAAACCATCTCTGGAACAAGCCAAGGGAAATTGGCAGCTCTGTCACCTCTAGTTCCTCCTCTGCTTTGAGGTTGTCATGGTAGTTTTGTGCAGCCACACTATGACCGCCTCCACAGCCTTAATGTGCTCAAGTTAAAACTGTAATGGCAAAGAAAGTCCATAGTAACCTATATAAACCATAAAAAAGTCCAGCCAAGTTAAGGTGATACCACACAGGAGAAAGACCTAAAGATGAGTAAAATAAATGTGTGCAATAAATGAATGTTCTCCATGGACTACAGAAATCATGTACAGTGTAATATTTTGTCTTCTGTCATGCTGTACAGCTGGAGAACTGTTGTTGCCTGGATAAAATTCACAGATACATGGGCATTTAATTTGTGTTTGGGGTGTGAGAAATAAAAAATCTACATAATCAAACATCACATAATGTCCCAGAAAGTTTCTGTAGTCCCAAGTGTCTGTTTTTCTCGACAAAATTAAAAAGTCTTAACATTTTAACAATGAAACTGGGACAATTCCACATATATAATGATGTACAAAAAGCCCTGGATAAGTTGTGCTAACTACAAATCTTATCGCAGGCACCTAGAAATAAATAAATACAAAGATAAAATAACAATGGCTGCTACCTTGGCCTAGTTTCTCCTGTCAAGATATTTTCAATCTCAATGGGACTTCCAAGAAAAATAAAAATAAAGCAAAAAATTCAAATAAAACCAAATGAATAAATGTGCTGTACACAGAAATTCAATTTAGCACAGAAATATTTTGAGTATATGATACCATGTTAGAGCTACTGTATCAGTGGAAGGAGAGCCAGCATGAAACAGACAGCTGAATATGACCCTCCTCCACCTTAACCAACATTTTTCCTTGCCGGAAACACCCAATAACTTTTTGTGAGAACTGAATTTCTTTAAAACATGAAATTGAAAAGTATCAAAGTGAGAGCTACAGCTCTGACATCTTAAATCCATACCTGATGTTTTCCAACCTATGTAACCTAATGTTTCTTCAACAAACAAACCAGAAAAGTCAAACGATGATCACACAACACTGTGCTGCACTGGCAGATGGAGCGTAAGTCAAGTTTATAAAAGTGTGTCATCCATTTTAAAATGTGACAACAGAGTCAGAGAGCCAGTTAATCTATGACAGTGAAACATACTTAACATCTTTTAGCATCACTCAGCAGTGAATACAAATGTGTACCTTACAGCTAGACAAAGAGGATGCTTTTTATAACTGTAAATAATAGGAGTAAATCAGACCATGGCTGAGTGAGCACAGTCCTTTGTGCTGCTGGGAATAAGATCAATACACACACATTTTTGCCAGACTGAACAGTCCTGTAGGCTACCAGCGAGCACTGAAATAGCCATTAACTCAGCCCTCAGATGGAGTGGGAGGATCAATAGTGTGTTTGCGTCTGTGTGTTTGTGCGTGGAGATCCTTCAGCACAACAAACTGTGACTGTATCTGAGCTACAGAGGATTTTTTCCATTATAACAACAGGAATGAGACCAGCAGCTCTTCCTCCGACTTTAGGATGTATGCAGCCAAAAGAGAACAGGAAATACCAAAGAGTCAAAACTTTATTGAAACAATTGGTGCAAATGCGCAAAGACCTATGTGCATATTGTTTTTCCTGCTCACGCTGCAGGGCAAAGATTTGTCTTTTTTCCTTCTGTGTACATAAGAAGTGTGTGTGTTTTACTCTTAAAACAGGAAAAGGGGTGGGACCAACCGGGTGGAATGACATGTAGATGATTTGACTTTACTATGGGCAGCCTTTTTTAATGCTCAAAAGTCGAGCATAGAGGAAACGCTTTAGTCATAAAAACCCATAAACACATAAGTACGCATGGATGCAGTCTTTTGATGTCCTTTCTTTTGCATTGACCAATCACATAAGAAGATTTATGACTACTGCACTGTGATCGTGCAGTGTCTCTGTAGGTTCAAACAGATGTGCTCAAAAAAAGGAAATACATTTTCTTTCACTTATCTCTTTTTATGTGATCACGATAAACTTCCAAATTAAAAAAGGTCAAAGAAGAAAAACTTCAAATAACCTTAAATCTCATTACTATTAAATCAAATACAGCCATTTACTTCTTGCTATTAATCCAGCACTTGTATAAGACCAAATAATGAATACATAAATTAAACTTTTTTTTTTAATTGGAAAGAGATAGTGCATGTGTTTAATGTTTGTTAAAAACACTGCAAATATGTCAGTTTATAGCTAACGTTCTATCTGTTTCAGAGGTAGATTTTTTCTAAAATCATAAAGCAAATACAAGTGATGCAAGATACTGGATTATTAAAATATGACAGCTTGAGTATTTACACTAATGTTCATAAAAACATTTAGTTTTTATACACAGAGTACCACTGACAGTGCTGTATTCTATGTGTGTCTGAAACACCTGTTAGAGCTCCTGCCCCTTTAAGGCTCCTTTCCCCACGAGGACCCAGTCTGATTGGTTTACAGGTCTGTTCCACAGTGACTAGTCAGTTCAACATGGCTTTGTGCTTTGTTGTCAACAACTCTGCAATCATTCTAACATCTACACTTGGCAATGGGCTTGCTTGAGCTAATGGACTTAAACTGATAGGTAACTGTGGTAGGATGTCACACTGGTAGGTCTAATGTGGAGGGCAGGTTTTAGGCAACTGCTGGAGCCTCATAGAAGGGTAGAGGGACAGAGACTTGTTTTTCGTTCATAGACCTGTTCTTCCATGTGGGCATAAAGAACACAGTGAAGGGTGGAGCGGGGCAAGTAATAAAGTTTTAATCTAAATAATGACTGCCTTTCAAGATTACAAAAACTGAGAAATCAAAATTAAATATTGCTGTGGTACTAGACATGCTGTTTCCATTATCACTTGAAGGATTACTGTGAGATATTTGTAATTCATTAAATTGCTCATTCTTTACTGTTCAAAATGATAGTGTCAAAAGTATAAATGAGAGCAGGCAGTGCGTGTTTTAGAATTAGATTCATTTCATAAACTTGATCTCAATATCTATTGAAATAATCATGATTATGATTTAATGTGTAATGACAGCATTAAAACAATGTTCCATCAGATGATCTGAAGGAGTCAGACATAAAGCATGAAAACTGGCTATTTGCCCTTCATTCATTTTTTTACTGCGCATGGCAAGCAGAGAATGAGGTCCCATCCACGCGAAGCCAAACCGAGGTCTAAACACATATGTTTTTTGCCGAATCTGCGTATCATCCATATGAAGACGGCGTTTTGGGGTCTGTAAATGATCATTTTTGAAACCAGGTTCCAGAGTGGAAAGATTTTGAAATGCTGTATACGCAGCTCCGTGATTACTGGCTCTCCGTAACTTTTCTGATACGCTTCCGTTATAGTTTCATATCTTCATTGACACGCATGTGCCACACGTGGCAACAAAAAAAACAACAACAACAATGGTGGCATATGTGAAGCATATGTGCTGATGAAACTAGTGACCCTACTACCCCTGTTGCAGCAAAATCTCCTTCTTCTCAATCACCACCAAGTTGAACAAACAATTATCGAGGACAAATTACGCCACTTTATGATCACTTGATCACAATCTCTGTTTACAACTTTTGCCGCAAGTGCACATGCCCACTGTTTTTTTGTCTGTTTCCGCTTGTTTCCGTCACATCATTACAGCAGCCCTAGAGGTCTGGCATTTGTTTAACAGCGTTTTGATGCGTATCGAGTGCATTCATACAGACGCACACATTTTCTGAGACGCCTTCGTCTTTATGACGATCGTTTTGGAAACTGTTAAGCGTTTTGTCTTCGTGTGGATGGGGCCTGAATTCTGAGTGGTATCACTGAAGATGAAGCAATGATGCCGAGTGATGACCAGTGTTGGGACTAACGGCGTTATAAATAACAGCATTACTAACGCCGTAACTTTTTCCCAGTGACGAGTAATATAATTAATAACTATTTAATACGTCTTAACGCCGTTACCGACAGTGAAATGTGGTGCATTCGTTTGAGTTAAGCAGCTGTTATTCAACCTGCCTCGCTCAGCCAGACAGAGCAGGAGCTGTGCTGCTAACAGAGAGATGAGAAAAATTCATGCCAGAGTTGCTGGGTTCACTTAAATTAGAAGAGACTTTCAGCTTTTTCTAGCTTGCATGTGTGTATTACAGTTTTTTGGGCTGGTTCCAATGGTGCAGTTGCTCATTTGGACTTGTTGTCCCCCCCAAACACAGGAGGTATCTGGTACATGATCTACAATCAATATAAACCTAATTCAAGTTCTTAAAATTATTTTAGCCCACCCTGACACAAAATTAAATCTTACTGTAAAAATTATGTTTCCATCTAAAATAAATTCTTATGGTCAGAATTAAATTTATTTCTAATGTAGTTACTACTGTTTTCACCACGATAAAGCTGTAGAGGATTAAGTTCAAACTTAGATAAAACCCTGAAATGTCTTTTTGTTTACAAAAATCAAGGTTGCACCGACTGTTTAGCAAGAATGGAGTTACAAATAACAGTAGCCCCTTCCTTCACTTCTGTATAAAGAAAAGGATGTTCCACCTCCAAACAAATGGATGTTGAGTAAGTAAATTAACAGACAAAACAAATGGCTTTGAAATTGAAATGTAATGCAGATAAAAATTAAAATGCGCCTCATGTAGGCTTCTTGCTTTAAAAATGCTTATTTCAATCACAAAATCTGGCAACACTGCTACCTGCAGCAACGGTGAGTCCGGAGTGGTCTGTGGAGTTAAAACTGGTGTTTTCAGGATGGATATACAAGAAGTAAAAGGCAAGAACACACATGTGAAGTGTACATTATGTGTTTGTCAGTTGTTAGTAAATCTAAAGCTACTGACCAAAACCACAGAGAACTCCACTGATGATGTCAGCGCTGCTGCAGCAGGTAACAACAAGGAAGGTCACAGATGGAGCCACACAGTTGAAGCAGCAAAAGCTTTGTCAAAAAAGTAACACATCATTACTTTCGCTGGTAACTAATTACATTTATGAAGGAGTAATTCGGCTACTAACTCAGTGACTTTTTTTGGAAAGTAACTAGTAACTATAACTAGCTACTTTTTTAAGTAATTTGCCCAACACGAGTGATAACATGTAAAACTTGGTATCAAAATAGTATTTATGAATGTTACACCATATTAAGGCATTTATAAATACAGCCATAAACTGGAATTTCCTTCAGCAGCGAAACACCCAATCAGAATAGATTACTCGGTTTGATAGTAAGTATTAATACACTGATTTTAAACTCTAACGTTGATGCTCTCTCTCCCACCTGCTCTCTCAGAGGACTTCTTTTACAGTCCGGCTCAATAATTCAGGGTTGTATAAACGCAATGTCATTGATTGTAAGGACGATGGAGGAGCCAGAGGGAATCAACATAATGTCTGTTTATGTAGCAGTTAATCAATCCCGAGCTTCTGCTGCTGCGTAAGAGGAGCAGACCTGGATCATGTGGACTTCGTGTATGGATTTGTATGCACTGTGTCAAAGAGTCAAAGTAGAACTATAAGAGATAAGTTAAACAGGTTTATGTCTTTGTTTTGTTGAACCAAATCAATTTCAACAATGCTGATATTTTAGAGTTTCACATATCTGTCAAAACATGCAAAACATCTATTATTTGTTTTTAAAATATGCATGCAGGGAAATAATTGAAAAAAAGAACAAAGAGGCAGCTTAAAATCTTTAAACTGAGTTTTTATTTGCCAAGATTGATCAGGTCTTCTGCTCACAGCTGCCATTTTGTTGAACAGCAAACACTCAATTTAAAACTGCTGTTGTCCATCATATTTATTCTTAGCTAAAATATGTCATTCATGTCAGCTGCTTTTTCAGCAGAGCACTCAGATCTAACAGCAGAAAACAATTCGACTTTAGGATCATTGCTCCGCTTGTCACTGCCACTTTTCCTTCTCTAATCAATCAAGTTAAAGAGGAGACACTCCTCTGAGGGTCGATTCATCAACAGCATGTGAGAAAGTGAGGACGCTCTTTTTAAAAGGACAGTTTCATGGACTTCAGCTGTTCATAATTTTTAAATTCCATTGCCTGAACGGTTCCATCAGCTGATTCTTTTTTAGCAAAATAAAGACCAATGTTTTTTTTTGTCTTATTGCTTCCAATGCTAAACAGTTTTTTGAGTTAAAACAGCAGAGAAGGGTCAGCACATTTGGATCCAACATTCATGAATGCTATCAATAAAGCATAACAATTAGAGTTGCAAATTAAGCTGGGGACTTGAAATATTCCAAATTAGAACATTTTCATGGAAATCATGGGGATTTGTGGAAATTAACTGGAAATTAAACATATAATATACAAGATAAACATTTTTGTCAGAATTCATGCAAAATTATAAAATTAAAAAAAAATGTCAACAGATTTATGTGTAAATATAACTTTATCAAGTTTTGTATTTTTAATTTACAATCAATGGCAGATTCTCTGTATGAAGTCCACAGGCTCAAATGTGTGGCTTCAACAGTTCAGAGTTTTAGGATCATCTGTTCATTTGAGGAATACACAGTGTATGTGTAGGACCTGGCCTCAATGCCCCCGCAGTAAGCATGGTGCTATGTGCATGTAACTGAGGAATAGCATAGACATTCTCAAGTATTCTTGCCTGAAATCAGATTGTTTTAGTCAACATTATGCCTACATTTATTTCTCTAACTATATTTAAAATCCCTGATAAGGGCCAACCTGCAGTTTTGCAAATTCCAGATTTATTCTTGTGTATTCCCACTACTTTGTCTTTATTTTCCATAAAATCACATGGAAAGTTTCCAACTTCGAAAACTTCCTGTTGTGATCTCGTATCTGAACCATAATTCATCTCTATCCCACTGACTTACTCCATCTTAATCTAAAAAAGGATGAATGTTTTGTAAGAGAGGTTTTAAACTTTTAGCATATTACTTCAAGACAAATTCAAGGGTTAGAATGGACAACCATACGGGCCAGATCCACAAAGAATGGATTGTTCCTGCTAATAGTGCCCTTATTGGCGCGGAATTAGCTCATGTCATCTGCCCTATTCTAGCACCTTATCCTCAAAAGAATCTGCTCTAATCATATGTCGGTGCTAACACACCCACACAGTTTGGTATTGAGCGCACTTTGTGCCTCTGATTGCAAAATAAATGCAGAAAATACAACTAAAATGACCAAAAAGTGGTCCATGGGGTCATATGGGTTTTTAACAGACTGTATTTAGACAATTTACTCATGTTTACTTAAAGAAGGTGGAATATTTGCAGAGACGAAAACAGTAGGCTATGTGACTGTCATCCTTCATTTCATCTAGTAGCACAAGGATCATGCGGCCTGGCAACCACTATCTGCAAATGATTTCATGGTCACTTCAATCAAATAGTGATACTCTCCTCTAAGAAATCCCTTCTTGTGCGCGCCTGCCATATTGCCTGCCACGGTGCCTTCGCCTGGCTACAATCACTGCTTCCATGATTACCAGAGAGTCCTGACATGACAACCCTGATATAGGCTGTGCTCCACAGTCACCACCAACTCAGTGCAATTTGTAATCAGTTTGAGCGATAGATAGAGAGGGAGAGGGAGAAAGAGAAATTGCGTGGATTTAAGGATTTAAGGGTCTCACTGGGGTTAAATAGCACCACTTTACTGCCTGTGGCAATTGGTCTTTGTGGATTAGGTGGTATTTGCAATGAGGTTCATTTGCATAGGAAAGGGGCAATTTTGGCTGAATTTATGAATATTCCCTAATTTACGTGCATGCAAATTGGACCAGCGCAGCTAGGAGTGGAGGTGTAGTTTGTGTGCATTTCACCCTTCGCATATGCTTTGAGGATTTCACGCTATTTTTAGTCATTTGCACAGGTTTAGCATTCGCAAAAGCAGTGCAATCCTTTTGAGGATCTGGCTCTCTGTGTATTGCATACATAGTGAGGGCAAAGATGTAACCTCTTTCAATGTAAAATGAAGTAAATGTAGAAAAGCAATGTTACCTTGAAGTTGACTCACAGATAAAAACATTACCATTAAGCCCCCTACTAAAGGAACAATTTACATATGTACTAGATACCAGATTTAAGAGAATTAAAAATGGATTTGCTTTCACTTCAATAAAACTGAGTCAAAACTCACTTAGATTTGTTGACCTCAGCTCCGTGTTCACATTGACAAGATAGTGGTCTGTCTTTATTTTGCTAAACAGGTTAACCATCAAGTTAATCGTTCATATTTTGGGGCTTAAACCCTTCCCACTCCAAACTTTCGTGTTGGAGAAAAGAGACAGTCCCATCCACAAACTATTACCACTTACCTCTTTCAGAGCCTGTCATGTGTATTTGTAGTACTTTCTGATATAAATGTTGTGCAGTGATTCAATTATGAGGAATTAATGACAAAGCAATCAGATTTTATTGATACCATGTCATTAAAGATTCTGCTGGGTGACTGAACTCTTTGTCAGTTCCTTTATAAAGCCTGTCGATTTTTTGTGTCGATAAACTTTACCTACGCAGGTTTGCTGTGTCAACAACGTCAAACACAGTTTAGATAACTTACTTAAATCACAGAGACACAGGCAGTGCAAACTGTGCTGTTGGCTTAAAGTGTAAAATTAAATACTGAATGGTACTGGACTTGAGCTTATAAAGAGTTTTTTTAGACTCTCTATGCTCAGCAGCTTTACACAGCATGTCACATTTATCCATTCACACTCATTCTCACATTCACTCTCTGATGGTTTAGAGTTTCTATGTAAGTTGCTCATCAGTATCAGCTGACACAATCACACACTTTCATACCCATTTACATGCCACTGACACAGCAGTGGGAGCAACTTGGGAATAGGTGTTTGGCCAAAGACAAACCGCCATGTGACAGGCAGAGCTGAGCACAAACCTGCAAAGTTCTGATTACCAACAGAGCACACCATCAGACTAACCACAGTAGCCAATTAGTTTACACCTTAGACTGCTTCTGTCTCTTTTTTCACCACAGTTCAGATCAGAATTAAATTGTTGTGTAATGTCAAAAACATATGGCTAGAGGGTGACACATTATACCCTAGTTTAGAAACACTTGTGAGGTTCCAACTTTTTAAGACTGATAAATAAAGAGTCAACTTCTGGTGGTAAGATTTTTTTGTTTGAGTAGAAACCAGAACTTAGGAGTCTGCATCTGGTAAAGATGCTCAGAATAAGAAAGAGACACCAGCATTTTTTGTCTATTATGAAGGTCACTGTGTCAGATAAGGTGTACAAGCAACATCCTCTGTTTTTACATTTGTGTTTGTCATGTATTCAGAGCGCTCTGAGCTCTCATTGGATTATCTCCACAAAAACAAAAATTAACTCATTCAAAATACAAATTCTATGTTTTAATTTTGTTGTTAAGTATTTTAAAAGCCTCATTTTATCAAAATTTCAAAGAAAATTTCTCAGTCTTTACAGTTGTTTCATTTATTGCCTATCATAACAGTGGCGATGGCCAAGCTGTTTTAAAGGTCCCATATTTTGCTTCTTTTTCGCAGTTTAACACGGATCCTTGATGTCTTAATGAAACATCAGTGACACGCTTTGGTCCAAAAGCCTATGAATGAAGAACAGTTGCATTCTTTCCATGCTCACATAACTCCTCTGTTCAGAACGGCTGGTTTAGAGGGCGGTCGCCATCATATGAGGCAGAGCAGAGCAGTGTACATACATCAATTCATGATACAGCAGTGTAACTTGAGCAAAGTTCCAGCCATGAAAGGTGCCATCAATTTGAAACAAAAGGAAACAGTGAAGCAGAGGTGATGGTGGGTCATTCTCTTTCTTACTACAGTCTTTGCTGTTCACTTGTCATCCATTTTTTAGGTCGAGAGTCCCCTGGTGGCAGTTTTTTATACACTGTTTAATCTACTTTTTCAGCAATACTTGATGAAACATTTGGCGGCCTACCTCAGCCAGAGGCTTGGTTAGTACAGCTGGGGGGTAGTGGTGAGCCTGGGGGTAACAGACTAGGTTGTACCCCCTCAAAGCTGGACTTAGTCTTGAGCTACAGTGGGAGTTAGACAGACATGCACCTACCTCTTGCAGATGCTTTGTTGCACGGTTGAGTGCCTCCTCATACCCAGACTGTCTCAGCTCACTCAGGCTCTCATAGTACTCATCTGGGTCATCGTTTTCTGTGAAAAGAACCTGGGATAGGATCTTCCAACCACATATATCAAGGGCATGACCCAGGTACACCTGTAAACTGTAGCAAAGCTCATCCATCTCTGTCTCTGGTACTTCTGCTGGACCAAAGAGCACGGTCCACATCCCGGCTGGCTCCTCTGGGAACACAGGCAGGCAGGGCTCCAGGTCTGAGTTAACTGAGCAAAGCTGTTGGTGGATTGCCCGGAGGTCCTGGAAGGAGAACAGACCAGCCCAGCTACAGTCTTCCTGGCTCAGAGTGTTCAGGTCCTCCAGGTCCAGGCTGTCCAGAACGGAGGACAGAGGGTCATCCTTTAGTGACTTTAACACCTCAATTTCAGGACTAACTGGGGATTCTGTAGATTTAAGAGCAGCTTGAATCTTGACAGGACTTGGTTTTGTTGTGGGCTTATTTTTAGAAGTGCTGCCCTTCCCCACAGCCTCCTGTGCTCCCTTACTCGGGCTCTTTGAGACTTTATCCTTGACTGGACTTTCAGGCCATTTTGTTTTGTCCCTATCCTGAGTGGTCGCTTCAAACAGAGGGTCCCTTCCAATGCTTCTCCTCTGCACTGTCCTGTTGTGACAGGTGATGGCAAATTTACCCTCCACCTCATTCCAGGCGACGATAAAGACAAATTTATGCTTCTCCTTCTCTTCAAACGCATTTGGGCGGACGGCTACCCACCCCGACTCCAAATTATCCTCCATTGTGAAAGACATT